>OY744519.1:158806528-158941528 GCA_963556195.1 Sepiola atlantica
TATATATATATATATTCAATAGGCATCTCAGTGACTAAAGGAACAATTAATCCATAACAATTAACAATACCTTTTATCTGTTCTTGCTGAACTAGTGCCCCCTCAACGTAAATTCATTACACGAACCCGACAATCAACCAAATCCCATCCATTCACTGTGGCGGTCCTAAGATGCCGGAAAGCTTTCTACTCCAATAGCTTCTTTCCTTATGCTGCCGGCCTCCCTGCTCCCTGTTTCCCCGACTGTACTGACATGCAGAAATGTAAAACTAATGTAAACAGACATCCTGATGCACAGCTTCCAACTTAGGATGAACCCCAAAACCTACACCCTATTTCTTAGTAGCCCCTTACGTCTACAGTAGTGGCCTGTCTTGTTTGGGGTGAACTATGTTATATATATATATATATATATATATATATATATATATATATATATTGTCGAACAACCACCACCCATACTTTTCTTCTGTTCTTTCTGTCATATATCAGCAAATACTTGTAATTACTCTTTGTCTCAGAGATAAATAAAAACATTTAATATGTTTATATTGTCTTTTTGTAAATGTATTTATGTTTATTCTTTCCAAATTCAATGCTATTTCTACACTTTACGCGTGTTTCGCAACAGAATCAAGAGAAATACATAGTCTTCATCTTAACTTTTTTGCTCACAGTGAAGTTGTTAATTCAGCAGCAATAGGAAAAAACTCGAATCAAAAGAGGATAAAAATGCGTGCGTGCGTGCGTGCGTGTGTGTGTGGGGGGTGTAAAAAGAAGAATTACAATATCAGCAGTATAAAAAGAATAAAAGAATAACTTCTCATATACCGGAGTATTTTTAGTAATTTGCAAGCATTTTCTGCGTGAATACATGATATTTTCTTTTCTCTCCAAAAGAAAAAAATTAAAACCTTTTTTTTTGTCGACTTAAATGCTGGCCGTAAATCTTACGGTGACATGAAAAGTGTACTAAAAAAAAATTTAAGAGATTTTTTATTGTGGGTCGAAAACAGGTCTTATACTCTTTCTCTTTTTACAACTAAGATTACGTTTAGCAACGTAATATAAAAGAAAGAACTTTTAAAGCCATATTCTATGAAGACACATTTTAAACGTGGAAGATTTTAAAGAGACTATAACGGATCACGTGAAGTATCAAATGCAACAACAATAAGGACAAAAAATGAATCTTAAGAAAGACAACTAAAAATGAAGAAAGATTTCAAAAGCTTCTACTGGAACAACAATAAAAATCCGACGAAAGACTAAATAAATTCTACATACTACAACATGGTAGATTTCAAGTCCAATCTCAACAAATATCTGTCATGTCATGTCATGTCGACCTGTGAATTAAATATAGTTCTCAATCCTTTCTTAGCACTGTTCCCCCATGCAATTGAAAATTTGGTACTTTTACAGTTTGTGACCCATGCTAAACCCGACTTTTCGTCGACATCTTCCAACTGTTTCCGTAAACAGCCGGAAGCTGACGAAGCGCTCAGCCAATCAGATTGCGAAACAGCAGGCGACAATTTTCAATTGTGAATTCAGTAAATCGTAAAATTCGTTTGTGCTAACACCAACAGAAAGTCTGCAAAATTTTGGAAAATAAAAATAAAATCTCTCGGAAACCCTAACTTAAAACCCTAACCCTACAAACTCTTGATCCGAATCCAAAAAGGTAAATACCTGTTGGAGGGGGCACGCTAACCCTAAACTAACCCTAATACGACAATATTATTTATGTTAGGAGATTTTAAAAAAATAAGTTTATGCTTTTTTTAAGTAAAACAATAAAATCATAAAATTATTAGAAACCTTGGCTAAATAATCGCTTATTTTTTACGGGTATTATTCTAGTCTGAGATAGAATTTTTAAAGACTGTTCCACAAATAAATGTTTTTTTTGTTTCTGTTATTTAGAAATATAGCTCAGATTCTAACTCTAACTCCCTTCAGATTCTTTCAGTTGATTTTCAGTTACATTTCATATTTTTTATTCACCTTTTTCGTTTCAGCTTTTTGTTTCGGCTTTTGATACAATCAAGGATTTTAATAATTTAATTCTAATCTAGCAGTCATTCTGCAAATACTCTTTTATAATGTGGATTACTGAAAGAGTCAACAACAACGACAACGGCTATGATAAAAAAAATTGAATAAATAGAAAATACAAAACGAAACCGCAGAAAGAATGAAGAAAAATGGCGTCGACGAAATGATTAAAAACAATGGCGGTAAAATAAAAAGAAAGAAATCCGAAATTTCGGAAAAGGAAATGAGAAGATATCAAATGTTTTATTCATGTCTAAAACTTGGAGGAAAAAAGCGGAACTTATGAGTAGGTGGCTGTATCAAAAAAATGTTCGCTTTTGACAAATCTTTGCTCTGTGTTATTTTTTTTTATTTATGACTTGCAAGAAAACCCGATGTTGTTCGGGATTTAATGGAGACCACTACCATGTACTTTTCACTATGCTCATAAAACCGTATTACTTTCTTTGTTTTTACTGGACACCTCTTCCTGTTTCACTCTGTAATATAGTTCAAAGAAGGTGAAATGATGAAAAAACTCTGAATTCTTGGGAGAATATTTCATGGGGCGATACACAGGAGGGGGTCAGCAGCAGTCATGGGTTGCAAAAAAAATACTCCTTCAGCGACCCACCTCAACAGAGTCTGATAACAATAAGTACTGGTATAGAGAACAGATTTCTCTACTGGAGCAAAAATCCACCAGTCTGATCTCTACTGAGTCAAAGAACACTCTACCAATAGGAGGGTGGTAAAACCTAAATATATAGGTTTTTGAACTACCTCCCACTATCCTCCTACCCCCATTCCTGAGCATAAACCCATCCATCTATCTTCGCTCTTGTCGGTAATATCCCCCCGCCGAAGGCTTAACCCACAATCAGCAAGTACTTCTCTCACCAATTTTTTTCCACAGAATTAGTGTCTAATGCATGTGATTGGCACCGTGGCTTAGTGGTTAACGACACAAACAGAAAGCCTAGGTGTGCCAGGTTCGAATCTAGGTCGTTCAACAGAAACACTTTCATCAAAACCCACACCTGACCTTGTGTCTAACCATCTGGAGAGGAGGAAAGTAAAATATATATGGTTTCAATTTTATTAAAATCGAGTACATGTATTTGTAGTTTTAAGGGGGTTGTGTCCCTATGGGTCACTTAGAGGTGGGGAACGTAGATATTTTTGACACACAGAGGCTAACATAGAGATTAGAAGGAAAAAAACTGAACTTAGTGAGTGTATAAAATATTGTTAGCTTTTGACAAATATTTATTTTCTGTTATCTTTTCATTTTTATTAATAAAAGCATAGCAGGGATACCCGATGTTGCTCGGGATTGAATGGGGATCACAAAGATTCACCGTTTGAAGGTTCGTGCCCTTCCACTCTCGACCTTTTTTCACTGGATAATTTTTGAAATTTCGACACTCTTCTTACACACTTACATCTATGTTTTATGACTTTTGGTTTATTCCTCGCCAACTTATCTATCTATTTACATACCTCTCATGATAAGAAACCATTCTTTGAAAAGCCTGGCTTAAGGAAGAAAAAAGTAAATATCCTGATTTTGAATAACTAAAGACGTAATGGATTTGTCATTCTCACATTTTTTAATTTGCTTCTTTCATTTATCTCTCTCTTTCTCTCTCTCTCTCTCTCTCTCTCTCTATATATATATATATATATATATATACTAGCAGGAAGAGCCTGTGTTGTTCGAGATTGCATGAGGATCACTACTATGTACGTTTTCACTGCGCTCATAAAACTATATAACTTTCTTTGTTTGTACTACCGCTCCTTTCGGATTGCCCCCCTTAGTAAAGTCGGAAGAAGCTGAAATGTTGGAAAAACTTGCGGAAAAAACAGATAGTATATTTAAGGCTTTTTATTTCTGTCTGAGCGCGTCTAAGTATTGTGCACGCCTATTGGGGTCGTGTACATTTTTTTAGTAGAGCTAGTCACTATAATACATTTTAGTCTGTCATGTTTTAGTAAAAAGAGTGGTGTTCCCTGTGTTGACACAGCTATCGCAATATCAAGAGACACCCGGGTAACGTCTTGCCGGTCAACTGGTATGTTTATTTCAATTGCTGTCTGATCTTGTACTTCTTAAGGTGTCCGAGGGTGTCGAAGTATCATGCACGCCTATGGGTGGCATGTATTTTTAGCTAGTTATTATACGATAATGCTTTTCTTTTGTCTTTCAGGTTTTAGTGAAAAGAAATGCGGTATTGATGGCCACTGGGTGGGACGCACGCCTAACGACACCTCCAACCCGTGGGGGTGGACTAATTACACAGGGTGCTATTTCCCAGAGGCTTGGAAAATTTACAACAGGTTCCTTGCTGATAAGTCTGAAGAGCAAAAAATGGTAAGTTCTGAATATTTTTGTATCTTGTTCGATAAAAAGGGTCAGTATAAAACCAGGATTGGTTATCTGACATAATAGCATTGAAGAACTCCCTACAATTATCGAAACTGGGTAGATGCACCGAAGAAGACTTTGAAACTTATCGAGACACATAATCTTAAACGAGGACAAAAGATTTCATTTTCCCACGGTCATCTGGTTGCTGCGGTTTATTTGGATTATGTCGGATGCGAGAATCTACAAAATTTCGAATGGAACTATTTATTTAAGCATGCTCTTGTTTCGTCAACCATGACCAAGTAGAAGTCTTTAGTAATTCGCAATTGTATTCTTAGTATCGTCCGCATCGAGAATCGGACTTTCGACCTCATGAAAAGTGTCACTTAGAATTTTACTTCATACCTTATCCGTTACGCCACATAATGAGTGTAATATTCATTTATATATGTATTACAGAGAATGATAAAAACATCGCTACCGTCGGTTTGAAATCAACAAGTGACCAACAAATGTTCGCGCATTGTTTATTCTCTTCAGCCGTTGTTTACAATATGAATATATATATATATATATATATATATATATAGAGAGAGAGAGAGAGAGAGAGAGAGAGAGAGAGAGAGAGAGTGAGAGAGAATGGTAGTTTGCTTGGAATAGTAGTAGTATGTTTTTAAAAGGCTGTGGGCAATGCAAATTCCGGGTAAGATGTAGGCTGGAAGGAACAAAAATAATAAATCGAATACGAAATGTGACTTACCATTTATTTTTTCTTAAAATTTATTTAATATTTCGGGAAAAGAAACTTCCCTTGTTCAAAAATAATAAACACCAGAGGAAAAACTCTGTTTTTGCAGAGAATCTGCCAAAATGGATGTCAGAACACAATGAATGTTAGAATGGATGTATTCTGACATCCATTTTGGCAGATTCTCTGCACAGACGGAGTGTTTATTACTCTGGTGTTTATTATTGTAATCGCTATGTTTATTGTTTTTGTCAATTGACGATTAATCGACGAATGAATCGAAAGTACTCGTGATACATATCGAACATTTATTAATCTTTTTGATTTCGAAACAACGAATTCTGTCGTGTTTAACAATGTTTGCATAAATAAAAGAATGCTGGCTAAATATACACAGTATAGACATAGATATTGAATGGATAGAATTTTAATTACAAAAACAAGGTCAATATTTAGCATTAAATAGAGCTGATAGATATATTTATTTAATAATTTATTATCATGTTCTTTTATAATAATTGATACCTAAAGCAACACATCTGATTTACATTGTCAATCCGATGTCTCACTTTGTGTATAAATTATAATAAAATGTCATAATAACAAATCTTTAAATATATATATATATATATATATATAGCATTAGATTCAATGACAGAATAATATAAGGTGCGAATCAAATTTTATTGCAATTCAAACTTAAAGCAAAGTAATTGAAAGTCTTTAACCCATGGGTTTTCAAAGAAAATTCTTCTATCCAGTATATTGAGCTTCATTTTTATCCGGATGTTCACTAATTAAAGATATTAGTTGCCTCTTATATATTTTGTTGTATTAACCTTATATATATATATATATATATATATATATATATATATATATATATATATATATATATATATATATATACATGGACGGCGGTACCGGGGGCAGAGGCGGCGCAAGTCACCCCCCCACACACACACACACACTTTTTGACTTGGCCCCCCCCACACTTTACGGTCATCAATAATGAAGTTATATATGCATGTGTTTAAACGGGCCCCCCACTTTTTAGGAAAGCCCCCCCCCCCCACTTTTATAACTGTGCCGCCGGTCCTGATATATATATATATATATATATATATATATATATATATTTCACTGTTTCAAATATGTGTACTTTGTGTGTTATTTTCTTTAGACCAATCACCCTGAGGAAGTCTTGAAATAAATATGAAACGTTGATGAATACATACATAATATTTTTGGTTTTCCTTTTGTAATTTTCACTATTCACTATATATATATATATATATATATATATATATATATATATATATATATATATATATTTTATTAAATATATAAGTGTTTTATACCTATAGACGATGTCGTTTCAGGCTTATACTCTCATCAGTGCGGGAGTGGTGGGCTCGAACGCAGTTCGTAGATTCAGCCTATATATACATACATATAATGAAAAAAGCTCTCGTGAAACAAACGTTGATTATCTCACGTATAATTATAAGTAGATGAATTTTGTTTCGGCATTCGATAATCTAAAAAGGGTTGATTTGCCGTAAAAATCAACAAACCTAACAACAAAATAGACCAGCATTAAAAATCGGCCATGAGTTCAAAATTGTATTTAACGATAAATAGCGTGTAAATTGTCTTCAGACTTAAAACATGGAAACAATGTCGGCCATTGTTGCTTTTCGCAATGACGAAGACGGAATCGCTGAAAATGTTGACAGACAAAAATCGGAGAAGCCCAAAATAGGTTTCATTACGTAAGATAAGAATTTAATGGTTTCTCTTAAAAAACGTATTGGACTCGACCTTCTAACTAAAAAGACAATGGATGCCCTTTTGTGATATAGCATTGTGCTTTAGTGTCTTGGTGCAGCATTTACCTTGGGCGGGTATGAGCCAGCCTCAGTCTTCGCCTACACAGCATCTCTGACCATAGCAGCTCACGCACGGTGGTCCTGCGCGAGCTCTGCTCAGATGGCAAACCAGTCTCTATTCTATCAACGAAGAATGATGATACTTGCATAGGTGTTCAGATCCTCATCAACTCATTTGTGTTAATTAGTTATTGGGGGCAAGAGGAAAATGTCGCGGATTAATTTCCATGCTTGACGGACAACAGCATCACCAAATCATCGAAGACGTCGCTACGACAGCCCAGAGCAGAGTGGTCGCAGATTCAGTCGTAGTTGCTGTCTGGTTATCGACACTCGACGGCAGTTGACGATGTTACAAATGTTATATTTTCACTTACCGATGCGGGTATAAACCATTCTACATCCGTTGTCGGGATTCAAGATTCTGGATCGTATGTTAAGAAAATTACTTGGACGCTGATATTAATTCATAAGCTTAGAAACAGTGTTGGGGCGATTAATCGGAATCGGAATCGGGAATCGAAAAAATCGGAACTTTTGATGTATCCGAGTCGGAAAAATAATTAGCCTAATTTCCGATTCCAAAAACGAGTTTTTACATTTATTTTTAAAAACTAATTTTCCATTGCTGGTACTAATGATAAAATGATAAATATTTATTGTTTTTAAACTATCAGTAAAACTAAAATCTATAGATTATAATAACATCAAAATACGATGCAAATTTATGTTACTTCTGTAGAAAAACAAACAAACAATAAAACTTGCATAAATTCGTTAGATAACTTTTAAAAGAATGCAGTTAGTTTACACGATTCCGAAAAATGTTTAAAAATTAAATAAAACATTTTTCTCAAGAAAAATTCTGACAAACTTTATTGTTGATTAAATAAAAATATAAAAATGTTTTTTTTTATATATGGTGGGCTTTAGTCCTTTCCCTCAGCAAGAGGTGGCCAAAATGTATGAAAATAATTGCACATTTTGAAAGGCTTGTTGTGGAGTTGTGTTAAGTAAAAATGTATTAGATCATTTTAAAACCTTTTCGCTCTATTCGAGAACACAATTTGGCGTCACTTCTTTTATTTTGAGTTTCCATGTCTGTTAACGAATTGTATATATAACACAAAAATATAAATAGACATAACACACAGAATTTGTATTGGAAACGCGTGCTTTTAACGGTATTATTGTATGTGCAATATTAAAGAAATGGTTATTTTTGTTTAGCTATTCAATTTGTGCGGAGTACTGCTTTTATTTGAAATAAAAGAAATCAGCCACAACACAGTCAAAACCTACAAATTCGTATTGGAAACGTGTATGTGTATGTATATGTATGTATATATATATATATATATGTATGTATATGTATGTGTGTATATATGTATGTATATTTATGTGTATATGTATATATGTGTATTTATATGTGGGTATGTGTGGGTAGGTATATACATTCGTGTATCTGTGTGTTTATATCTAGATATGTATAAGTATATGTATGTATCTGGATATGTATGCGTGTATGCATGTATCTGGATGTGTATATATTCGTATACGTGTATATATGTATTGTATATATATATACATATATATATATATATATATATATATATATATATATATATATATATACTTACCTATTCAATGCTGAAAATAAACAGGTCTTCACCATAGATATAATCGCAATTCTAACTTCATTCCATTATAAATTCCAGTATACTGATTTTTAGCAGAGATAGAGTTTCTAGGGTCTAGTTGATGTCATTTTAATTTCAGTTTACCATATAACTTAGTTTTCCAGAAAATTCCAAAATAACTTTAAAATGACCATTGTATTGAGGCATAGCCTTTACAAAAGTAGTGACATTCCATGATAAATGACAGTATACTGAAATCATATGCCCTTAATAGGGTTAAGATGAAAATTCATATACACTAAATGTACAAAAGCAAGGAAATTCCCAAATTTTTACACTTTTATTGTCATTAATTAAGGGTATGACTACATATCAACCGAACCATTTAATTATCACATCACTACAGTATAAATCTCTATGCATGAGTGGATAAAGTGTGTGAGATGCGCTGAAGAAAAATTCGTATTAGTAAAATACATAGCCCTGTTGTGCTCGCATACCCTTAATGACAGTAAAAGTGTAAAGATTTGGGAATTTCCATGCTTTTGTACATTTAGTGTATATGAATTTTCATCTTAACCCTATTAAGGGAATATGATTTCAGTATACTGTCATTTATCATGGAATGTCACTACTTTTGTAAAGGCTATGCCTCAATACAATGGTCATTTTAAAGTTATTTTGGAATTTTCTGGAAAACTAAGTTATATGGTAAACTGAAATTAAAATGACATCAACTAGACCCTAGAAACTCTATCTCTGCTAAAAATCAGCTGAATCCATCAAATAGTTGATGAGATACAGGGCGGCACATACGTACGTAAGTACACACGGATAACACAAAATTATGCCTGACCTTTCTAGATCTCTGGGTTGCCTTGACTAATAATGCTGAAATTCTATACACTTATAGAACCTGAAAATGAAAATTTTGTGCAAAGTTTTAACTAATTTGGTTTATTGGTTTTTGAGTTATGATTGATCAAAGAAATGATATTTCTAGCATAGGCCGTTTTTGCGTCTATTAAGGGATAGAGCGCTCTCGCGCTTCCCTTGATTTCTAGCCATTTAAACTGTTAAATAGAAAGTAATTTCTAATTTTAATTAACAGTCGATTATTATGGTGCATTTATACCCAACTAAAAGAACACATTATTTTTTCACACGCCCCTGTTGTATTAAAGACATTAAACCTGATTACAAAATTGAACTTAAGTTTATTATTGCCAAATAAACTGGAAGTATAATTTTGTTTGAAAATTGTTTTGGTATTGCTCAATTCAAATGTATTGGGGAAATTCTAAGGCGACCGGACACACTGATAGAATAAGATATTTCGAAGTTTTCCGACCAACAAAACAAATACTCATTACAGACAGATGTTTCATTGTGTCACGGCTATTCAGGGAGGCTAGAATTAGCGAGTGCTTTTATGCTTAGATTAGAAACCTGATCGCCAGATCACTGGAAACTGTGATAAGCAGTTGGAAAGTTTCCATCTACGTTATTTCGCTCACCCGACAGTGATATTATAGTATTTATTCTTCTGTGTTTACATTTACACTACCAGTTAGCGACAGAACTCTATTCTAATTACAAATGGTAATACCTTATACGAATTGCTAATTGTTATTTCTACTACGAGAAAGCTCAAACCACGAGTATACATATATATATATATATATATATATATATATATATATATATATATATATATATATATATATATATATATATATAGTGCTTCGATTTGTTTTTAATTTGTAAGTCGTTGATGATTTTAATTGGGCTCTAATGACCTTGTTGATAAACAGCTTATCTCAATGAAACCGTGGTATGTCTTTGAAATAGGTAACGTATAGTTTAAAAACTATACGCTACATATATATATATATATATGTAAAATAAAAATGGAATAAGAGATAAGCAAATCAACAACTAACAAAAATATAAATTCAAACACATAATGAATAGTGTAATGGTTACCCTATTCAATATGTGTTTGAGTTTATATTTTTACTAGTTGTTTATTTTCTTATCCTTTATTCCATTTTTATTTTACATTTTGTCTGAAACATTGTTTCGTTTATTCCTCATATATATATATATATATATATATATATATATATATATATATATATATATACTAAAGCTGAATTACTCAACTTTTGTTTCGTAAAGCTTTTTCCCATATATTGTAATCACATTAATTACATGCTATAATAATCGTCTGTTTGAAACAAAATCAATTTAAATTGTTCTAATTTTCAAATATTTCAAGTGACCTCCTCGCCAAATCAAATCAAAGGGGTGTGTTATTCTACTTTTATCGATTGATCATTATTATTCATTAAAACAAATCTTCTACAGTTTATAATAATGTCAATTTATAATGTGAATTCCATTCGTGGTGATGTTGGTGTACTCCTCTGCAAACTCTAAGGCGATGTTAAATAGTTCTACAGCAATTACTCAAATAGAAATAGAAAAGTAATGAGGATAAAAACTGAAATCTTCACAAATTGTCCATTACAAAATAACTGCTTAATCATATATACACATGAAAACACGATTAACAAAAAATTCTACATAGAAGAAACCTCCCTACATTTCAAAACGTTGTATAATAACCACAAAAGCACATTTAATAACAAACAACACTGATTCAAAACAATTAGTTTAAATAAGGCGGGGCTTGCCAATAATCAAGTGGAACATATTACGATAGGCTAGTACATAAAGATATTTAGATGAACCATGTAGATTATGCATGAATGAGAAGCTAGAAATTTAACATTTTAAAGATCCCCCAAAATTACTAAATTGTAGGAGCGAAATAGCAAATAACTGTAGCAATAGAATTAACTTTACGTTGGGATAACTATGTACATAGCAAACAAATTAAATAAAAAACAATACTAAATAAATACAAACACATCCATTAAAAGTGGCGACAAGTAACAGAATAAATAGAACAAATAAATTATTTTAGTTCCCACGTGTGAGAGTAAGGTCACCATTGTTATATGTATCATTTAAAAGTAGGGAGCGCCAAAAATCCTTTCAAAAACAGGCCCATGGAACTAATAGCTCGAGATGGGATTATTAAACCAACGATTCTGATCGGTTAGTTAGCTAGTACTTCTTAGATACAATAGCAATCTTAAACCATACATTCACTCATTTAGCCTGATGATTTCGTTCAGGAATGAAACATGAATGTTTCTGTGTTACTTACTTGCCCGAAATATATTTTTATACAATTATATACATGTGTGTGAAATATGAAAATAAAGATAAAGAGTATATCTTTAAAGTATATCCTATCTTGAATAGTCAACTAAATAGATCAATAGTATAAGTAGATAAGTAGATGTTCGCTACCAACGAACACTCACTTTGGATTTGAATACCCAAATCTCCCAGAATGGAATTTTTTTTCTGAAAATTCGGATGCTTGGATTATCTTTAACCTTACACTCTACACCTTGATTTCTCGGATTTGTTTAAACGAACTTTTCTATGCTGATTCAATGCTGATGATTTTCTTTGCATATTTTTAGCTTTTTAAATTGTTTGTATTTCCATCTCTTTTATATTGTTATATTTTCAAATATAACAATAAATTATACTGACTTATCAGACAAATTTTCTCTGATGATAAGAGCTTATCTTTGAAAATCCATGGATTAAAGAAAAGAAAAAAAAGGTTTTATATTACCCTTATTTGAACAAGTGATGCTTTTATAAATATTGCCTTCTATCCAATTTTTATTTTCATCACTTAATGCAAAAGTTGTTTCCATCTATCCTAACTATATAAACACCAAAAGGGTCATTTAATTTTAATGATACCAGAATATATTGAAATACCGTATATATAGTAATCTCCACACTCACTCAAATACATCTGATTATTGCTCATTTAGATATTTTTAAAATGTCTAATAAATTTATATACTGTAATATACATTTCTTATTTTTACTGCCAAATTGTCTTCTATACACGCAATCGTTCCATCGATAATTCTATTATAATTATTAATAAAATTAAATAAAGAGATTTTGATTTTTAAAAAGTCGACGTTTCAAAACCTTTGAAATGTTTCATTTTCAAGGGAGATAATTGATTTCCGGCATTATTTAAAACATAAAATGTCGCTGAGATGTGAAGAACAGATACTACACTTTGATATTAGCCAAAAGGCCAAGGAACCATAAAAAATATTGTTTTTTTTTGTGACTAAGCATTTTTTTATGAAAAAATAATCTTTTATTGGAATATCTTTTAATGGGGGTGAGTATCGTAGTATCGGTTCTGTTGTCATAAGATTAACTTCCCAGGAATTATCTCCTCCCTATTTAAGGAGATGTGAGGGGAATCCTCCCAGAATTAAAAAAAGACGATTTAATCGGAATACCTTTTAATGGGGGTTGTTAGTGTAGTATCTGTTCTGTTGTCATAAAACTTTCCTCGCAGGAATTACCTCCTCCTTTTGGGGGAAGGGAGTAGCGTTCGTTCGTCATGATATAATCCTCTAAGTCAGGGGGTCAGTGTAATATATGTTCGTTCACCATAATACTAGCTGAAGAAGAACGATAACTTAAGTTTATAAAAATGTATTTTTAACTAGGAAATTATGAAAGAAGTTATCGTTCTTTCTTAGCTAGCATATTTCTCTTTGTTTATAAAGATGGCGACTATATTATTTCGGACAATTTTCATTTAGGCGTTTCACGAGGACAATGAATCTTGTCATTGTTGTTTTTTATGTTATCTAGATGAATAAATGCGAAAGTTTTTGTTTTTTTTAAATATTTGTGAAAATTTCACTACATATGTAAATTACGTAGTTGGACTTTTACCGAGATTTTCAGATGAATTAAAATAATATTATTAAAGTTATCCACCATTTTACATATTTCAAGTGTCCAAAATTAAGGAACATTAACAAAAAATGCTTGTTTAAAGTTTGAAACAGTAGGTTTTTTGTATAAAAGGATGAAAATAAATATTCTAAACTGTAATTATCATCACTTCTGCAATATCAATTATGTCAAAAAGAAATAAAACTAATTTAAGCGACAAAGCAAAAATCGTCAAATTAAGAAAGGAAAAGGGGACAATAGAAGAAATCGGAAAACGTGTGAAACGTTCAAAAGGTGGAAGAAACTGAAAGGTTAAGTAACACAAAGAAACCTGGTAGACCAAGAAAGACAACGGCAAAAGTGGGCAGTGTTACAAGACCGTTTCCTTACAGCTAGCAAAATTTATTAAAAAATGGAAGGTGTCACAAATGTTTCACGACAAACTGTGTCCAGAAGGTTGAACAAAATAGATCTTTTTGCAAGATCTCCTCGAAAAAAGCCGCTTATAAGTAAAAATAACAAACAACAAAGCAGCTAGATTGGCGTTCGCAAAAAAGCATGTTATATGGTCAGACGAAAATTGGAAAAAAAAGTTTATTTCAGTGACGAATCGAAATTTAATGTATTTGGCAGTGATGGAAAACAATTTGTAAGAAGAAGAAAAGGCGAAAGTTTGTATCATAGCTGCATCAAAAAAACTCTTAAATTTGGTGGAGGTAGTGTGATGGCTTTCAGCATGATATCATGGCAGGGTACATCAACACTTATACGCTTAAATACTAGACTAAATGCCACTGTATACAAGGATGTTTTAGAACAGTATGTTTTGCCAGTGTTGCACAATTCTGGTATCGAAAAGCCTTTTTATGCAGGATAATGCTCTCTGTCATGAGGCATGAATTATCTGGCTGATCACGAAGTAAAGGTAATGGGCTGGCATGCTAAGAGTGCTGACATGAACCCGATAGAAAACTTATGGAAGACTCTAGGACACAATGTTATGACAAAGAATCCGGAAAACATTGAAGACTTGTGGCTGAAACTGAAAGATGAATGGACCAAGATAACTGTGGCCCAATGTCAAGATTTAATAAAATCCTGCAGAAGTAGATGCGCAGCAGTTATTTAAAACAAAGGTGGAAGTACCAAATATTAAATCTCTTTTGCGTTTTTAATGTGATTTAGTTAAAAATTATATTTTGTTGCTTAATTTTGGACACTTGGAATCTGCAAAATGGTGGATAACTTTAAAAATATCATTTTGAATTGATCTGAAAATCTCGATAAAAGTACTACATAATGTGTATATTCAGTGAAATTTTCAAAAAAAATTAATATATAATTTTTTTTAGATTTAGAAGATTTAATTTTTGTTCCTTAACGTTGGACGGTACTGTATATATATATATATATATATATATATATATATATATATATATATATATATATATATATATATATATATATATGCCACCGACTTCTCTGAGCCCGGACCTTGGTCCTGCACTCCCAGTAGTGGCTACCACTTCTTCTCATTAACCCATCATGTCAACCCAATACTTCTATGTACTTGCATGACATTTTTCTTTTTCATGTCCCATATATATATATAATATATTTATATATATAGTATATATATATAGTAGATATAATATATATATATATATATAGTAGATATAATATATATATAGTAGATATAGTAGATATAATATATATATAGTAGATATAATATATATATATATATATCTAGTAGATATAATATATATATATATAGTATATATAGTATATATATATATATAGTATATATATAGTAGATATAATATATATATATAGTATATATAATATATATAGTATATATAATATATATAGTAGATATAATATATATATATAGTATATATAATATATATATAGTATATATAATATATATAGTATATATATAATATATATATATAGTATATATAATATATATATAGTATATATAATATATATAGTATATATATATATAATATATATAGTATATATAATATATATATAGTATATATAATATATATAGTATATATATATATAATATATATATAGTATATATAATATATATATATATATAATATATATATATAGTATATAATATATATTTTTTCTAATCTAATATATAAAGTAGAGACGATTTTTCCCCTGTACCTTCTCGGAGTATAGGAAAATAACCACATGCATCACAGGCTACTAAACTCACCGCTATACTACACTTATTCACTCGAACGTGTTTTAGTAAATTTGTTATTTTTTTCCTACCTAACACTAAATATTACATTTAGCCACCATCAACGTCTCTCCGAAAAACCAACTCCATATAGGTGGTAGCAAAAACTTTCCCCCCTAACAATTGTGTACTGTGACTACTCTCATCGACACCGGGAACTAATACACACATTTTAAATTACACAAAACACGGTTCTTATTTATTATTTGCCTGGTAATAATTTACTACATAATATAAAGCAATAGGCAAATACTTAATGACTGCTCCCGTTCACTCCGATGATTTTCCGCGAATATCAGATTACGTTATTTCAAATTCTACCTATGACTTCTACATGTATATTCATTCCGGAATTAAGTGAATGAAATTAACGAACACAGTTCCTGCAACATTTACTCATTAAACAAGGCGATTATAATTACTTGATCGAATCGACATCCTATTTAATCAATCAAGCGCCAAGACACTGGTGGACCGCGATACATTTACATTTTCAAAATCATACAGCTTTAACACGCATATTATAATAAAAATTGCCCAAATAAATTACCTAAAACGTGTCATTGTTGAACTTTATATGTGATCGGCAGAAGCTGCCAATAAACAAGCTTAGCTTAATTCGCCTATTTTCACATGTATTTTAACTCGAAACCGTAGCGCAATCGTAAAAGAGGGAGGTTTCATGATCGCCTGTTTCAGCGTTCGATCCCATTCTACTCTACCACTTTTTCTTTTTTTTTTTATTTAAAACATTCACCATACGGTACACGGGGGGGGACAATAGACCGTTTCTTTTTTTATTCGACGTCATGCACTAGGTAGTACTTTCTCCCGTGCAACGCCGGGCGACGGGTTCCGCTAGTATATATATAATATATATGGGAGTTTTAGTTATTTTTAACCGTCTTATTAACAAATATGACGATTCTACCTGTGTTTGCTCTTCGTTTTAATCTGCCTTTTGATGTGGAATTGAGTTTAATCATTGATGGTATTTACCGAGGTATATGTTAAGAAAAGATCTTTTGTGATTTTGTTGTTTTATTTTGTGGAATTTGAGACTTTTTTAAACATGTATACTGAAGGTGTTTCTTGTAAGGCACTCACGAATATTTTTATTTGAACATTCGTAAGAGAGTGGCGTTTAGAATTTTATGATTCACTGTATAACAAAAAATAAACACTTTTAATTAAACCATTTGTACAAAAACCATAATACTGGTATTTATGCTCATTATGTAGAACTTGATTTTTTTAAATGTTTTCAATCGTCAATATATCTCTGTGTCCATCTATTTATCTATCATTATATATATCTATATATCTATATATCTATATATATTAGTATTTCATGTATCCACATAAAATTTTATAAGAAGATATAATTTTTTATGTATGAATTTTCAGTATTTACTTCAACAGTGCTCGATACGTAAGTAGAGCTAGGTAGTAAGCAATGAAAATATATATGGCAATCAAGTTACACAGAGGCTCCCGTGTTTCATCCCCGGGGGAATCTTCAGGCTAAAAAATTTTATCCTGAAGATTCTCCCCGGGGATGAAACGCGGGAGCCTCTGTGTAGCTTAATTGCCATAAGTATATTTTCATAGCTTACTATCTATATATATGTTGAAAAAAAGACAAACGGAAAACAGGTTAAAAAGCAGGAGAAAAACAAAAAACAAGAGATTTGACCGGTTTCGTTCGTATTATCGAACGTCTTCAAACAAACATTTTGTCTACCACGGCATTTCATTTTCATGACTCATCGTGTATCTTATCCCATCTCTCTCTCTCTCTCTCTCTCTCTCTTACTCTCTCTCTCTCTCTCTCTCTATCTATATATATATATATATATATATATATATATATAGTGGGTGAGGTTATGTTGAAAATAAATCAATAAAGTGCTCGATCGCAAAAAAGTGAGAGCTAAATACAAATTATTTATTTTTAAAAACTATATGTTACATATGTATATTTAGGCAGCATTTTCTCTGTAATACAAATTTTGTTGAATATGACAGACAACTTATATCTGGATATCCTTGCGTGGATCCTTTCCATTTTGGCGAATGAGGGTCTTAGTTTCGGTAGGGAATTTGCTGATGAGTCTGCAATAACTGTAGGTGTCCTAAGTACTTTTAGTTCCATCCGGCTCCATCTTCAGGAGAATCAGGTAAAGACCATTGTTTTAATTCTAATATTAGCATGAAATCTACAAAAGAGCTCATTCAAACCCTAATAAGTAAAAACCGGAACTAGGTGTAATTGCCTCTTTAGATGTTTTAAACCTCCTGTTAAGGAAACTACTGACATAATTATTAATAATATCCATAACAACCCTAATAACCGCCTCCTTGAAAATTAACCCTAACACCTTGCGTAAATTCCTGTTGGGTCTGCATTACTGAAGTTCACTTCTATGATTATCGCGGTTATATCTCTATGTAAAAAGATGGCGTCGCGATTGGCTCTGTGCTAGGTCCAACATATAATATTTTTTACATGTCTCACTTAGAAAACAAAGTGTTCAATCTCACCAAAAACACCGATATATCTACGTTAAGTAGATGATATCTTAATACTTAGTAATAACAAAAGTGAAATTAACACATTACAAACTACTTTCCAAAATAACTACGTACTAAATTTCACGTATAAATTAAATATTAACAACAAAAATCCTTTTTCAGATGTTCTTATAGACACTAGCCACAATCAATTTACTACATTTACTTATCAAAAGCCTACTTATAAAAATCCATGCACCCTTAACTTTTTTAGTGAATGCCCCTTCAGATATAAAATAAGCATTTTTAAACACTTATTAAATCGGACCAAATTAATTTCCTCTTCCCCAACTTGTTTCCAACATCAACTCAACAAATTCCAACAAAATCTAATAAGGTCAGGTAAAATTCAAGTTCCAAAATAAGAAAGGATCATAATGAAATCCAAAATAAAAATCAGTTGATAATAAAATGATTCACAAAGAATATTTACACAGACAGACAGAATCCCATATTTCACAAAATGTATTTTCTCATCAAGCATACAACTGTTTCACCATACATCAAAATATACTTAAATGCGCTTATGTATTAATTTCTTGGTGTGCTGATTCAATAAATAAACAATAAAAACAAAGGCAAATAACGCGGAAGTGACCCAGTTTACCAATATCGATCACGAATGTAAAAAGATAAATATATAAGGGAACATCGATGACAAAAATAAAAGAAAAATTGGACAAAACAAGAAAGGAAGGTAAGTGGAAAAATATATATCTTAATTTAAAAGAATATGAATGAAAACATTAGAGGATGAGGAACAATTAAAATATTAAGAGTAACAAAAATATTAGATGCCTATATGTTATGACTAGTTCTATTAGAGATACAAAGGACTTGATAATAAATACTGACTTTAATTTATGGACTATTATATATATATATATATATATATATATATATATATATATATATATATATATATATATATATATATATATGTATATATACATATATATATATATATATATATATGTATATATATATATATATATATTTCTTCCTTTTTTTTCAGAACAATCATCCTGAAGAAGTATTTAAATAAAGACGTAATGTTGATGAATACATAAATAATATTTTTGGTTTTCCTTTTTTCATTTTCCATTACGTTCGAATATTATTTCCATGTTTTATCATATATATATATATATATATATATATATATATATATATATATATATATATATAGAGAGAGAGAGAGAGAGAGAGAGAGAGAGAGAGAGAGAGAGAGACCGCCCACAGATTGTGAACAATGTTATCTTGGGAAGCTGATATGCAGCGTAGACAATAAAAAACAGGTGTGAATTGAATTAAATAATAAAAATAAGACACACAAATCTTGAAATATTTTTGTTCTCTATCGTTTTATTTAGCTAAGATAAAAAACGCCAAAAAATGCAAAATAGTTGCCAATTCAAAAATCTTTCTTCCTGTTTTGTTTTTACATAAATGGGTAGGCGTAGGATTGCAGTCAATTTTCTCATAAATAAAACGAATATAACTTCATAATAACTGTTCGACTTCAGGAAGATACAGCAGACGAATACATAAACCATGATATCTACGTATTTTATAATACAGTAAAAGACGGAACTAAAGAAAAATAAAAAAAGTTATATATATATATAGTATAATTTTTTTTATTTATACCAACATTATTGGTTATATATGTGCATACATGTGTCAGTTGTCCCCTTCATAAATACTCAACTTTCTCAAACCTCTAGAGAAACTCTAATAAGTTCCTCTAGAGGCCTGAGAAAGTTAATTTCTTTTTAATGATCAGTTTTTATAAACATTGGAATTTCATTGGACTAACATCTATACAAACAAATGCAAGTACTATATATATATATATATATATATATATATATATATATATATATATATATATAATAAGTCGATTAAAAATGATTCGACCTGCAAATGGAGGCAAATAAAAATCATTCGTTGTTCAAAGCAAGGAAATGTAATGAATAATAATAAATTATTGTTCATCTCTTTCGTCCCTTAAGCCAGGCTTTTCAAAGATTAAAATCTTATCACGGGAAGTTATTGATGGATAAGTTGACAGATTAGTATAGTCAAAATTTGACATTTGAAAAAGTTTTAAAAAAAGGTTTAAAATAAGTTTTTTTACATTCAAACGGGCATGTACCAATGTGGAAAAGTGTCACTAAAAACGGAAATCCAGCGGTATGGGGGTCAAGTATGTCGGCAAGTCAAGAAGAATCTGTGCAAGGAACCAACAACGACGCTTCCACCCAAGTTTGTAGTCTGTTTACCTTTTAGTTTTAAATTTTCATAATATATGTATATATATATATATATATATATATATATAAATATATATAATAAATTCTTTGTAGAATGGTAGGAAAAATCCCAGCAGAGTGCTCGATTAATTAAGAATCAAAGTTAAAAATTAAGAGCATAATATTTATTTATTCTGGTACAGAAAAATTAGTACAACATGTTGTACTAATTTTTCTGTACCAGAATAAATAAATATAAATATATATATATATAAATGTATATATATATATATATATATATATATAGAGAGAGAGAGAGAGAGAGAGAGAGAGAGAGAGAGAGAGAGAGAGAGAAAGAGAGAGAGAGAGGATGAAACTAACTACCGGAACAGTAGCAGAAATTCGCTATATATATATATATATATATATATATATATATATATATATATATATATATATATATATATATATATATATGCAAACATAATTAAATAACACGGAGTGTTGTTGGTTCATAAGACTCTATTTTATATATATATATATATATATATATATATATATATATATATACTAAAGATTGTGTCTTTAGATACAAAAATTAAAATTTATATAAAACGTTCAATGGAATTTATAGGAATTTATAGTTATTGTCATTATTATAGAGTAGTATGAATATGAGTTTATTATCTTTAGCCTTGAAAAAGATATATTGTCTGGGTCATTGTGTTATAACGAGTGTAGGGTTCGGTGGTGGATGGGACGGAAGTCTGAACTCATTGCCAAGTTTCGAATTAAAAAGGAAGGAGGAAGAAAAAATAGATTTCTATGCTCTCTCGAGCAGATAAAAATTGATGATTGTATGATTATTTTCTGCATTTGCTTTATCCTGAGGAAGTTTCGCAGTAAAGACAAAACTTTTATGAATACATAAATGATATAGTTTTAGGCTTTCGTTTTTCATTTTCCATTACATCGATCTATTTTATTTATATCTTTATTCATATATATATATATATATATATATATATATATATATATATATATGTATATATATATATATATATTTAGGCAAACATTATTAAATAACACGGAGTGGTTTTGTTTGATGCGACTTTTTTTATTTTTTCAATTTTCCAAATTGTCCATCTAATGTTTCGGTCAAATTGATGTTTCTTGTTCTATTCTTTTTTCTTTTTTGCAAGTACTTTCGATTTTAATCGTCAAATAATCTTCAGGCGGTATTAGTTTTGCTGTATTTACAAATTATGACTTTACTGTTGTGCTCATGTTTTAATTATAACGGCAATTAGTGTATAATTTGAAAAAGCGTCTGTAAAGTTGAAATATTTATGCGTCTGCTGTTGCCTCCCAACAACAGACGCATTAATAGGGGTAGGAAAATTATTTGGTTTACACCTCCATATAATAACATGGTTAAAACTAAACTCGGCAAAAAATTCTTAGACTTAATTAATCTACACTTTCCTCCCTACAATATACTGCATAAAATTTTCAATAAAAACACCCTCAAATTAAGCTATAGCTGTGGCGAAAAGTTAGAAAAAATAATTTTTAAAAACATAACAATAAAATTCTAAATAGAAAAAAACTACTGCAATGAAAACAACAAATACCAAGGCTTGCAACTGCACAAACAAAAAAGAATGCCTATTACAACAAAATTGCCAAATAACCCAATCGGTATATCAAGCAACAATCTCTACTAAAGAAACCCCAACCCTGAAAAAATTCTATATAGGTATGGCTGGTAATACCTTCAAAGAAAGATATACCGGCCATAAATGTTCTTTTAATAACTCTACATATCAAAAAAGAACCTCGTTATCTATATATTACTGGGAACTATTCACCAACAGTAACCTGGAACACAATCAGAAAAACTAGCATCTGCGGTTCCCTAAACTCACCTTGTTACCTTTGCCTAACAGAAACTTGTCACTAGTCTTCATTTTACTTTTTTCAAGTTTTTAGTCATACTGCTTGAATTATTTCCATGTAGTTACTCTGATGAGTGTAGACTAAAGCCGGCTTAGTATATTCATGTGTTTTTTTTTAATTATTTCCTCTCGTGTTTACACTTTTTCAATTTCATTCCACCCCTTAAAATGCCACAAACGTCTGTATTCCTTGCTTTAATATATATATATATATATATATATATATATATATATATATATATATATATATATATATATACATTATATAGATAGATAGATAGATAGATAGATAGATAGATAGATAGATAGATAGATAGATAGATATGGTGTTGTATATCACGGAATGTTTTTGTTTTATCAATCTTATTTGGATCTTCTCGATCCTTTGGATAATCCTTCCTGTATTCTATTCCTGTCTAATTGTTTGATGTAGGCTCCGTAGGTGTTTTGTTCCATTTTTGTTCGCGAGTAATTTCAATTGGCTTCTCTCAACCGTCTTCAGGCGGAATGTTGCACTTGCATATTCATGACTGTTGAGTTCGAGCATTGCGGTACATATATAACGTTTTAAAATAAGTACGTGTAATGAGATTCCGTATTTTGAATGTTATCACGTGTTAGGTGCGTGGTTGATTAAAATTGACAGTATATAAAATTTTACAATATTTAAAATTTACAATTTACGATATTTGAAAAGAGTTAAACGTAGAGTTTGCTTTTTTTATTTTTATTTTAGCCTAAGCACTTTATAATACTTTGACTAGATTCATAATTAACGTTGTTTATTGTGCGACGTCGTGATAAACTAAAAAGCAGCAAAACAATTCAGACCTTATACTCATATTCTACCGTTGTTGCATGGCGGCGGTTCTCGGTTCGTATACCAGTCCCACTACAGGCCGTGGCTTTACTCGTTCCATATACTCGTCCCTGAAAGGGTCGTGGCAGTTCACATTCAATACTCGTCATTTTTAAAACATCATAAATCACATAGTTCATATATTGTTTGCAAACCTTTAGTTTTCTCCCTCGTCGTGTAGAGGGTCGTGTCGTCTAGTGGATGAATTCTTTCTTCTTTCCTTCCTGCCGTGAACCGCGCCGTCCGTTGTCTGCAACAAAACTCAACGATCGACTCACCAAACGCAATCTTCTTACTTGCAATTCTTTTTATTACAAGGTTTTGTTATATCAGCTGTGCGTCATTCACTACGTCGAGAAAGAGCGAGCAAATCACTACTTTATCGTAGTTAGTTAACAATTATTTTCTTAACTATTCATAGAGAGGGGAACGGATATCTCTCGATTGTATTTTCTTAGGGAAATATTCCCCTTATCTGTTGTAAATCACATTTTAACAATCACGTCTCATCAGTTTGCTACCCAACCCCAGACTGACGAAACTCGCTTTTCATAAAGAACGAGAGACGTCACGGATCCCTCTGTTTCCAACGCAAGGCCTGTGACATCACAGAGCCTCTCGCAGGCGCACACTGACCCTTGATCCGGGGTCTTGTCACACGATGACCCTTTCACGTCTGTGGTTTCTGACTGTGAGAACAGACCTTATTCTGCACCCGACTGCCGGTCCACCCCGCGTTAATTCGCGTAAGTCAAACCAACGATTTCCAACAGATACGTCCATTCCCATAGGGCCATTATCCAACACCGTAACCAGTACATAAAAACATAATACACAGGTATATATATATATATATATATATATATATATATATATATATATATATATATATATATATATATATTGTAATTACTAATAAAATAATTAGATTCATCATTTACTATTAAAAAATTCAGAACTTCTAACCTAATGATGAACAATAACACCTCTCAGGCAAAAAAAAAATTCTTCATGACCGTACTAAATGAAGAAGAATAAACATTAATCCTTCTAATACAGGATGTTTCAAAAGTCTTGGGAACATAACGATTTTTAATAACTCAAAAACTATTAGGAGTTGAAAAATGAAATTGGTACCGTTGGAAAGGTTAAAGTTTCAAGTTTTGTGGGGAATCTTCAAAGTTGCTCAATATGAGCACCATTCGTCACACGGCAGACATCTAGTCGATAGTCCATTTCCTGCCAAACGCGTTCCAGCATCTTGACGTCAATGGTTCCCACAACTGCCGTTACTCGAGCCTTTAGTTCGTCAATATCTCTTGGAAGGGGCGGCACATAGACTTGTTGCTTGACAAAGCCCCAAAGGAAAAAGTCACACGGGGTAAGATCTGGAGACCTAGGAGGCCAGGGCATGAGAACGTCATCACCTCGCCCAGATCTCCCAATCCATCTACCAGGCAGCCTTGTGTTAAGAAACTGCCTTACTCTAAGACTCCAGTGTGGTGGTGCACCATCTTGTTAAAAAATGAAGTCATCAGATTCTGCTTGTTCCAACTGAGCCATTAACCAGTCTTCCAGCATGTTGAGATAGGATTCACCAGTGATAGTTGCCTCTTCAAAGAAGAACGGTCCATAGACACCTTTCTTGGAAATTGCACAAAACACGTTCACTTTTGGTGAATCTCGCTCGTGCTCAAGAAGTTCATGAGGATTCTCAGTACTCCATATGCGAGTGTTATGCTTGTTAACTTTGCCATTCAGATGGAAGGTCGCCTCATCGCTAAAAACAAGCCGGTCATCAAAGCCGTTATCTTCCAACTTCTCTTGCATTGCAATGCAAAAGTCACGGCGAAGTGGCTTATCAGTGTCCTTCAACTTTTGGACCAACTTGAGCTTGTAAGGTACCATTTGCAGTTGTTTCCTTAAGACACGCCAGACAGTTGCTGGAGCAAGCTGAAGTTCCCTGCTGGCTCTTCTCACTGATTTACGGGGGCTCCGCTGAAAGGCTGTCCGAACTTGCTCAACTGCATCTTCTGAAGTTGAAGGGCGACCTGTTCGCTTACTTGGGCACAAACACCCATCTTTTACAAATTTAGCATGCCATCTGCCAATGGATTTCCTTTCAGGGGCTTCTTTTTTAAATTTCCTGCGAAATGCACGCTGAACACATGTCCACGATTCAGTCTTTGCAAATTGGAGGACGCAAAATGCCTTGTCTTGTTTAGAGAACGCCATTACTGCACCTGGAAAGATAACACGAAAATCATTAGTATGACCAAAAACTTGATTAAGCAAGCTTTAAAATGGCACCAGTTTCATTTTTCTACCTGGAATAGTTCATGAGATATACGCATTTGTAATGTTCCCAAGACTTTTGAAACACCCTGTATATTAAAGACACGAGTAAATAGACTTATCACTTATAACAAGAGATCTTATGTTAAGGAATTCATTATAACATTGAATCTATTTGGCCAAATTTGACCTCCCTTGTATATATATATATATATATATATATATATATATATATATATATATATATATATATATATATATAAGTTAGCTTCGCATCCAAATTACCTAAATAGGCATTTGAAGGCTAATTGATGTAACTTTAGGAAAGTAAAAAATTACCCTCAAGTGAATTCGAATTTTTATAAATAAATTACAGAACTTATTAACTATTCTAAGAAATATCAGTGAATTCAAATGTATAAATGTCAACACAACTTTTAGGGTGTACTAGCTCTGTACTGAAAAATTCAAAATGGCGTACTAGAACCACTGCATAATGTAGGTTTTTCTCAAGACACTTTAATCGAAGAACTTTTTACTCTTTGTGAATGTTTGAGACGATATTGGCATAAGAATGTTGTTTGGCTCACGACAAATGAAACGAACCGTAAAAAATATATCTCACAGAAATGTTATGTTTTTTTGGAAATGTGAAAATATAAAAATAAAAATAATAAAATAAAAACATGATTATTAGAATATAAAATGAAACTGACTTATATATATATGTGTGTGTGTGTGTGTGTGTGTGTGTGTGTGTGTGTGTGTGTGCAAGCAAAACTTACCTGACTTCCAGGCAGCAATTAATCGAGAATAGTTAAAATATATAGTCATGTTTACATTTTTAAATATTAATTTCAAAGTTTTTTTTCCATTATTAGAAAATACATGATTTAAAATAGAAGGGTATGTAATTTTGAGATACAGAAATATAATGTTTGAAGCAATATTTAAAAACAAATTAAGAAAAACATAATTTGATAATTAAAAATAAATTCGATTAAATTCCCTCCAGGAGAAAAAATAAGCTAACCTCATTTCAAATAAAAATTTTGTGTGCGTGTTTTGTTATATATTTTGTGAGGGAATAAAGTTATTGAAAAAAATAAGCTATATATATATATATATATATATATATATATATATATATATATATATATATGAGCGTTTGTCTCGTGATTCTTGACTAATTCTACGAACGCACTGATGAAGGTAAAAACACGAAACGATATCGTTCGTAGGTGAAAAACACTTTAATATTTTTATAACTACTTAATAAATACTTATATATATATATATATATATATATATATATATATATATATATATATATATATATATATATATATATAATTAGATAAACTCTATTACAGTCTACGCGTTTCAATGTTATCACATCTCTTCACAGACTAAACAAAAATAAAATGTGAAAAAAACTCGCATTGAAATTGTCGCCAGAAAAAAAACGAAAACAGAAAAGACAAAATCAAATCCAATCCAAGGTCATGTCAGCCGAATATAGGTCACTGTCCGTTAACCCTTCAAATTAGCATTAATCAACCTCTCACTCCGTATTCTATCGTAGGAACTCCCCCTTCCCCTTCTCGATACAACTATTATTTTCAAATACGCTGAACGAACAGGAAAGAAAAAGTTAAGAAATATATAAATATATTGAATGTAATAATTAGGGAATCGGAAAAATCGGATGTTTTTGGAGGATTTTATTTCCGATTCCAAAAACGACAGCCCCATCTGCATTCCCCGGTGAGGGCGCCTCGGGCAGTTAGCTATAAACTAACTCTTTCTCAAAGTGAGAATGCAATGCATGTGAGGGTGTGCCTCCGAGAGCTGAACAGCATAAATAAGATAATTAAAAATATGCTGAACAGCCCTCTCAGCATTCCGCGGTAGGGGCGCCTCGGGCAGTTAGATATAAATTAACTTCTTCTCAAAGTGAAAATACAATACATGCAGCAAGTACAAAAAAACAACACCGCTGTCGAAATGGCTCCGTCTCTGTCGAACTGATTATCAAGGACAATTGGCGTAGGAAAGGCGATGACTTGAAGACGACCGTGTTTTAGTCAGCAGGAAAGCAGTCCGTGGTATTTTGTTCCAAAGACGGAAAAGAAACTCTGCTTATAGAAGTTACGTTTGTTTATTTGGTACGCTAAGGTAGAAAGGAAAATTCTTTGCAGCTGTGGTAGTTTGGTTTAGTTGGGTTTTTTTACGGCATATCAACCCTTTTCGGGTTATTTAATACCAAATCCGGACATTTTGGCAAAAGCTTTTATGCTTCTAGTTCTTTATATCTTCAAATATTTATTAATGGTGTTTAGTTAGGTTGCTTTGTTTTACGGCATATCAACCCTTTTCGGGTTATTTAATACCAAATCCGGACATTTTGGCAAATACTTTTATGCTTCTAGTTCTTTATATCTTTAAATATTTATTTATGGTGTTTAGTTAGGTTGCTTTGTTTTACGGCATATCAACCCTTTTCGGGTTATTTAGTACCAAATCCGGACATTTTGGTAACAGTTTTTATGTTTCAATTTGTTTATATATTCAAATATTTATTCATGGTGTTTGGTTTGGTTGTCTTGTAGAAGAAAAATGTTGTTTTGGGCTTTGCAGAACATGACTGAGTTTTGCAAAAGGGAAGGGAAAAAAACAATAACATCAATGTTTGGTGCATTTTATGTCAGGAAGCTAGTATCTTCAGACAGCCTGATCTGGTAGCACCAGAGCAGCTGTGGTAGAAGAGTAGTTCTTACTGCGAATGTCTTACAAGATTAGTCCAAGATCGGAGATCAGTTGAGATGCTTTCACGGAAATAAGGATAAATTAATAGCAGTACGAGCAAATTCTCTTTCGTGGAAAGGTGCTCTCGGGGAAGGAAAGTATCATCCCACATTAGAGTGCGTCTCCAAAGGAAACGGGATATGCCTTCTTCAAAAGTTTGTGAGTGTTGCTTAATGGTGTGGAAAAAACACTCATTAGAGAACTTATCTTAGACATCTGATCTCGCTCCCTCTATCTCTATCTCACTCTCTCTCTATTTCCCTCTCTCCTTTTCCCTCTCTCCTTTTCCCTCTCTCTCTCCTCCTCTCTTTCTCTCCGTCTCTCTCTATCTTTCTCTCTCTTGCTCTCTCTCTCTCTCTCTCCTTTCCTCTCTCTTCCTCTCTCTCTCTCTCTGTCTCTCCCCCTCTCTCTCTCTCTCTCTCTCTCTCTCTCTCTATATATATATATATATATATATATATATATATATATATATATATATAACTCAATGTACTCGTATTTACCTTCTCTCTAAGAGGTTAGACACAAGGTCAAAGTATTTTTATTTACCTCCTCTCCAGGAAGCTAGAGACAATGTCAGGTGTGGAAGGTCAGCGCACTAGGATTAGCGCTCTCTGGCTTACAAAAAATGGCTGTTCATCCCCCGGTAGGGACGCCTCAGTGGGGTAGCAATAAACTAACTCCTTCTGAAATAGAAGGTAAAGCCTGAGAGGGTTGACCTCTTGAGCCTGAACAGAACCATACCCCAGCCCAACAGCAACAAAGTCACTGTCGGACTGATGTTGAGGACGTATCCCCGACTGGTAAGAACACGCCTACTCAAGCTGTGTCAGGTATGTGTGTGTGATGTTTTTGATATTGGTGTGTTCCCTATAAAACGAAAGGTTAGAGAATCTACATAAAATCTAAAAGTGTATTCTCATGTAGAATGTAGAGTTTCTGAATCTTTAAATGTTTGCATGTCCCCCTTAAAACTTCAAACATATCCTATTTTAATGAAATCTAAATCATGTGTGGCCCCGAATCTCTAAGTGCTCTCCTAACCATAGGAGGCTATAAGGGCCGAACATTCTTTCCAACTTCGAATGTATCCTATTTTAATGAAATTAACATCATATGTATTAAATTCTTCGGGGAAGACAATGGAAGTGGTACCGAATCTCTACGTTACCCTCTATGTGCTGAATATCTACGTGTCTAAACCTCTGAGGGACCCATTTCGGACAGAAACCCCTTAAAACTTCAAATACGTATATCCGATTTTTCTTATGAGTGTTTTTAAGTCGACTTAACAAATGGCTGGATTGTTTAGTTGGAAAAATATCAGACTTAAACCATCTTGTGTACGGTTTCGATTCTATCTCCCGATTGTTTTTAAATAAAATGATATGAAATAAAAAATATGTTTTTTTTTGTTTTTTTAATATAATCAAAATTTAAGTGAAGAATTTTGGTATATTTAGTACGTAACGGCTTTCCGTCTGTCTGTCTGTTTGCTTTTCTCTCCCTTGTCTCTCTCTCTCTCTCTCTCTCTCTCTCTCTCTCTCTCTCTATCTATCTATCTATCTATCTATCTTACCTATCTATCTATCTATCTATATCTATATCTCTCTCTAATAATCCAGGTAAAACATCCACAGGGTAGTAATCCAAAGAATTTCAACCGGGTTTATAAAAAGTGCTCAGTATCAAATAGAACTTTTTTATATATGATTATTTTTTATTTACACAGACATGTATAAAATCTGCGACACTGGCATGTCGATGTTATCGATCAACAGCTATTATAAACTGAGATCTCCTCAGGCAGAGTTAGAATCCGATCTTTACCGTAGATCATATTTGGAAGAATGAAATGGAGAAAAAAGAAAAGAAATTTAAAATTTAAATTTGGAAAGTCACGTGGTTGGGAACGTTAAGAATCAAAATCAAAAAATCAAAAAAATCAAAATCAAAATCAAAAAATATATATATATATATATATATATATATATGTGTGTGTGTGTGGGTATTTTTATATTTAGAATATAAATTTTGTAGCATAAAGCAATTGTAATAGCTCAATAGTGTAAGCATGAGCTATGGTATAAAATATTTTTATTTAGTTTAAACCCCGTCAAATGTTAGGAAGAACACATTCACACTATTTCATATATATATACCAAGATTTATCCATCTATACATGATAAATAACACCGCTTTGTCTGTGTGGATGTATTTCCCTAACGAAGACATACTAGAGAGTGTACCTTAAATACAAGTGTATTCACGTATATAATTTGCATGTGACCATAATAGAACTAGTTCTAGCTGCCCCTTAAAAGAAACTAATGACATTTTTCTAACATGTTACACAATGAAATTACTCTATTTATAACATATATATATATATATATATATATATATATATATATATATATATATATATATATATATATATATATATATATAACTGCCACCTTTTCAATCGATTCAACCATCAAAACAAAAAAGCAGAAATAGAATCACTATATGAAAACATAACTAAACTAGAAACAGAAAATAAAATTCCATCACATCCCGGCTTACGTGATCTCCTAAAAGCGGAAGCTATAAAAAATCGACATGATGAAAAACAATCAATTCATTATTAAATCCCAATCGAAAAAAAGCCGTTAATGAACTCCGCAATCATCCAAATATCATTATAAAAAAGCCGACAAAACTAACATATTTGTATACTTAATAAATCAGACTATTACACTAAACTTCAAACAATTCTTGATGACCGAACTAAATTCAAAAAAATTGACAACAATCCTACCAACATGATAAATACACTAGTAATAGACCTATCACTGCTAACAACGCACAAATTAATAATTATCAACTTACCAAAATAATTTGCGATTACAAACCTGGATATTTATACGGAACAGTTAAGATACATAAACCTAATTCCCCTCTCCGACCTATCATATCTCAAATTACTACTCCTATATATTCTTTAACAAAAACCTTTAATGAACTTATCAGCTCGTATCTACCTAGCAAATATAGTGTGAAGTCCACACAAGAACTATTACAAATTTTACAAACAACCGGATAATAAAATTATTGCCTCCCTAGACATAGAAAGCCTATTCACCAATTTACATGTAAAGGAAACAATAGACATAATCATCAATAATATATACAATAACCCGTCTCTCCCTCCACTTAAAATTAATGAAAAAAATAATAAAAAAGTTACCATTAATCTGCACCACCGAAGTACTTTTTTATGATTTCAAGGGAAACATTTACACTCAAATTGATGGAGTTTCAATCGGTTCTGTTCTCGGTCCGATTCTTAGCGAATTCTATATGTCAAACCTAGAAAACAAAATACTTAATCACGTAAAAAACCTCTATTTACGTACGCTATGTCGACGATATTCTTATTATAGCTCATAACAATGAACAAATATATAAACTTCAAGACCTTTTCCAAAAAACTATTTTCTTAAATTCACCATAGAACATAAATAACAAAATCCCATTCCTAGATTTTCTTATTGACGCCGCTAATAAATCGTTTAACACTTTCACTTATAAAAAAACAACCAGCTTAAATTCTAGTATTTTAAATTTTAAGAGCGAGTGTCCCTACAAAATAGCTATTGTTAAAAATCTATTAAACCGTGCCAAATTAATCTCCTCCTCTAACAAAATACTATTCATTGAATTAAAAATATAAAATAAGTACTTATTAACAACGAATTACCTAATTATATCGTTGATGAATAAATGAAATTAATGATTCAAAACTTAAAAAACACAAGTAAAAATAATAATTATATTCAACATCACAACTCAAACAATATTAAAATATACTATTGTAATCAAATGCAACCAAACTTTAGATTAGAAGAAAAAGCCATGAAAAATATTATACACAGATACATATCTCCAATTGACAGTAACAATAAAATTAGACTCATTATTTACTATAAAAAATTTAAAAACCCAAAATCTTGTAGTAAAAAACAATTCCTCCTCAACCCAAAAACTACTAGAAAGAACCAATGTTATTTATAAGTTTAAATGCCACTTTGGGAGAATGTAACTCCCATAATAATAATAAAGCTAATAGCTACATTGGTTTTACAAGAACTATCCTATCCCGCCGTCTCACCATGCATCTTGTAAACTCTAGCTCAATTTACCAACATCTACAAAAACATAACTGGCCTCCCTCTGATTTAAGACAAATTCTAGTTAATAACACTAAAATTATACATTCCGAAACCAATTTAAAAAGATTAAAAATACTCGAAGATATCTACATAAAAACACAAAAACCTCAAATTAACAACATCACATATGAAGCCAGTGGTAACATTTTAAAATGCTTAACGTAATGCGATTTTGTGCTGTGGTGCCATCCAACGTTGCTGAATTTAAAATCGCCAACGACTTCCTGAAACAATACGGAAAACGTTCTCTGCGCGTTTTTCCGCCGTCTTTTTAAAATTCTCTTCTTTCTCCAGCTTTTTTGTTCATTTGCTTTTGACACCTGAGGATGATTCGACGAAGAATCGAAAACGTTTGTGAAACATGTGAAACCTATGGAACATATATTATTTTTTTGTTATTTTAATACAAAAAGACAATCAGAAAAATTGAAAAATAAAGAAAGGTATAATTAAACAGACGAATTCTGTTATTTTTAACAATGTTTGCATATATATATATATATATATATATATATATATATATATATATATATATATATATATATATATATATATTAGTAGAGAATGGTAGTTTGCTTGAGGCAATATATATATATATATATATATATATATATATATATATATATATATATATATATATATATATATATTGGAGTTAATAACTAAATGATAAGACAATAAAAGATGCATAATTGTCTTAGAAACGATCGTACGCCTAATCATTGTTGATCTTGAATTCTGAAATAAATGTTATAAATTTATATTTACGATACATGCAATAATATTCTCCTTCCAGTCGCATATTATTGCTCTCTAGTTTTTTTGTTGTCTTTTTTTCATTCACTTAAAAATGTTTAGTCACAAAAGAATGATCTTAAGAGTATTGGAGTTCAGGCCTTTATTCCGCCGGTCTGATGTATAGCCTTGTGCAGTTCTAGGGGGTCCACCCTCTCAGACTTGATAAATACCAAGTAAGAATTAATGGTCTTGAAGTAAATTTATTTAGGGAACATTCGCATTTTATTCATATTTAGATTAGATTAGATGGGATTGGAATATTAGATTAGCTAAATGCAATATTCTCCATTATTTTGCAATGTATTTTGGCGGACAGACAGACGTACAAAATCCATATTTATATAAGATATATATATATATATATATATATATATATATATATATATATATATATATATATATATATAATATTTATAAATAAATATTATATATATATATATAATGTTTATAAATAAATATTAAATCATTAATACCTACAGACGCTAGCGTTTCAAGCTTATTGCTCTCATCAGTGCAGGAAAGTAACAATTTCAGACGGCCTAGAATCTGTAAGCAGTCGCCATATCCACTCGACCAACCGAAACTGTCACGTAATTAAGGGAAATTAAGATCTATATGTAGCTAGAAGCGGGCACAGATAGAAGACTAGTCGAGAGTGTTCGACGAATGTATTCGGAACTTTGCATTAAAGCTTTTTGACAGTCTATTTTTAACATCCCCGAGAGTGCTCAACTTTAATTTCTTAAAGGGGCTTAGTATAATATTTATAAATAAATATTAAATTATTAATACCTACAGACGCTAGCGTTTCAAGCTTATTGCTCTCACGTGTCGTTAAAGACCACGGAGTTTTCTCTCTTCGCTATCTTTCTTGTTAATTTCTCGACGCTAACAAATAAATAAATAAATAAACGAATAAAAATATATAGATATATAAATATGTAAATTAATAGATATATAACTAATAATCAAACTATAAATACGGCTCTTAGTAATAATAAGATACAGCCTCCTAAAGACGGTCGAGAGACCGAAAGCGCTAGAGGAATGGCCCACGATACAACGTTAGGTGCCATACTCCACCAATTAACACCAGAAAACCGACGAATCGCTCGCCGCGTCGAGAAATTAACAAGAAAGATAGCGAAGAGAGAAAACTCCGTGGTCTTTAACAACACGTGTATAATAAATGACTTGCTGCCGAAATATATATATATATATATATATATATATATATATATATATATATATATATAATTTTTAATAATAATTTTCATATTTTTCAAATATTTGAACTTTGGTTTTTTCGAAAGCCAACTTATCCATCTGTATTTCTCCTCTGATGATAAGATTTCGATCTTTGAAAAGCCTTGGCTTAAGGAAAGAATAATAAACACTAGTTTATTACTGAATGCACCTTGCATTGAACAATTGAAATTTGAAATAAATTTGGACAATCGTCGCATATTTATCACTCTTTTTTCTTCTATCTCTCTCTCTCTGTCTCTCTCTCTCTCTCTCTCTCTATATATATATATATATATATATATATATATATATATGATGGTCTCCTTTAACTTCAAACGAGAATAGATATTCCTCATAGATATATTACCAATTCGAAGCTGCTTACGAACCATTTAATAGAAAGTCATTTGTGACTTTAATTAAAAGTCAAGTATTATGGTTCATTTATACGCAACTAAATGAACACATTCATTTTTGTTAGACGCTCCTGTCGTATCAAAGACATTAAATCTTATTACAATACTAGACTTAAGATTATTAATTCTAAATTGACTGGAAATGTAGTTTGGGGGCGTTTCTTTATAATATTAATTGGTCACCACTTATCAAGGCCCGGGGTGGGGGGTACTCAGGAATAAGAGTTAAAAAGATTGTCCGTAGGACAATGAACGCCACGATGAGGGGATTAGAATTAAATGGATTGAATGGATGGAATATTACTTAAGAGGAATTGTTTATCCAAGAGTACGGCTCAGCAATTATTTGTTTACATTAGATTTGAAGACGACCATGTTGTAGTTGGCTGGGAAGCAGCGTCGTGAAACTTTGTTCCACGGATGGAATTCTCTAGGAAATAAACTTTGTTGATGGAATTTCTGTTTAGTTTTTGGTACAAAGAGGAGAAGAAAAAAAGTTCATTGCTGTGGTCGTAACTAGATGAGTTCTTGCTGTGAATGGTTTTCTGTGAGGACCATGGATTGGGGCTCGGTCGAGCACCTACCATGAACATAACGATACAGTAAAGAGGGGCCAGCAAAGGGTTTTGTAATGAAATGGTTTTGGTATTGTTGTAGTCCAGTGTTTGCGAGTTTTCCAACCAGCATAACAAATAGTCAACCACGGAAATGGGGGGGGGGGGATACCAAGACGACCGGACACACTGCTGGAATAAGTGAGAAAAAGGATTCCCGTTATTTTATATGAGTGATCACGTGTTTAAATCAACCAATGGTTGACCACCTTGGGGACTGGGACTTTACGCATTAGGAAAAAGAAACAGTACCAATGTTATTTTATTCCGCAACAAATTGGCATATTGGTACAGTGGTGAAAACAGAGAACATGGAGGGAATTCCAAAGGCGAGCAACTCTACACGTGTACTCCCCTTAAAGTAAATACCCGGATACACCCAACTAGCAGCAAACCCAGCCCTTCATTTTAGAGGCGTCCAGATGCCCCACGATTTTCTACCTTAATTGTTTCTGTCCTCGATCGAACTGCTCGCCTTTGGAATCCCCTCCGTGCTCCCTGTTTCCCCGAGTGTACCAATATGCCAATTTGTCTTCATTTTAAATTTTTTGTTTCACGTGTTTAATTGTTGTTTGGTCATCGTATCCTTTTTCAAATAATTTTGCAACTGAAATCTAACTTAAAATCTGTCCCATCATTCAACTAAGCAATCACATATCTATCCCCTTTCGATTCAAGCAACAGTCGATAACATAGAATAATTAAAAAAATACTTTTAAAAACTCAGTTTGAAATCCTGTATACATAAAGATTTTCGATTTGTATCATTTGGATTATTCGGACTACTTTTCTCATCTTGGATGTAATCCCTATAACGTTTCGACCGATGAACCTCCGATCTTCTTCGGGTGCGTCTCGTCGAACTCGGGAATCTTTATGTCGAACTCGGTAATCTGTTCGGAATTTTGAACAGAATCCTTTATTTAATGAACGGGGGTAGCTTGCTCTTGTTCCGTCAGCCATGACCGGGTAGAAGTCTTAAATAATTCGTAATTGTATTCTTAGTATCGCCCGCGCTGAGGATTGAACCTTCAACCTCCAGAAGACTGTCACTTAGAACTGAGTATTACTTAGCACTTATATCCGTTGCGCGATAGGCCATTTCGGATCAATTCTAGTATTGTGCTTGTATTTGTCTAAATAAATAGACTATCAGTTTGTCATTAACTTATGAATTGAATAATAAATGTGAAACGGTTTTTATACCTATCTTCGCACTTGACATTTAGTGGCAAGACGGATTTCATTAACTACCACACAGTTACATTTGTTTCTAATAAAGTAATATATTTTAGAACAAATTATCTATCTATATCTGAATATTCTGTTGAATAATTATTCCTGTAAACGGAGAAATACATCGAAATGGAAAAAAATTCAAAACAAAAAACTGTTTTTTAGTTTATCCACATATCGTACACCGCCAGAGGCGTAAATAATAATACGTATTTCTTTGGCTAAATATAAGAAGTGATTCTTAACGTAAATATTTATTCAGTTCGGGTTTTGCGTTAAAATATCACTCCGTGTATTTCGCCCAATAAAGCATATTTATTATTTAATCTCTTAACGATATACTAGACAGTATGGATTATGCAAAATGTCGCGGTGCCTTCAATTTTGTCTTTTAACTATATTATATCTGTTGGATATTTTCACACACATATATGACATATAAGGGGTCTTTGGAAAATCGACTGTATAACTTTCGAATTATGTCTTATATGTGTAATTAATGAAAGAAATCACATGAAAATAGGTTCGAGGTTATTTATATATATGGAATATAACTGAATTAAAATTCACGAATGTCCGCGAATTATTTGGTGTGCCACTCAAAACTGACAAAATTCAAAATGGCGTCCTAACGAGATTTATTCCCACGTGTGAGTTTGGAATTTCTTAGGGTTTTTTTCTTTGTTTTCGCCAACAATAACCCAGTGTGTGGGGTATGGTTTTTGCAAGACATTTCAATTTGAGAACTTTTATTCTTTGTGGATATTTCTGATGATCTTGAAGTGTTGCAGAGACGATATTGGCATAATAATATTGTTTGGCTCACCTCCAGAGAAACGGACCGTAAATATACATCTCACAAGAATGTTATGTTTTTTGAAAATGTAAAAAAAAAAAGAATTAAAAAATTAAAAAATTAAAATAAAAATAAAAAACGTGGTTACTAGAATATAAAATGAACCTGACTTATTTATATATGCTCTGTTGTTATTGGTTGACAATCATCGAGCTGAATCTTTTTGTAGAGATTGATAATTAAGGTACTGATAGTATATGCTAATACATATACTGTCATAATTCATATATATATATATATATATATATATATATATATATGGGGGGGTGAAAATTTGAGAAACCAGTCAACAGACACGTGAATTTATATCAATAAATGAAATTTATTAATCATTTTTTTATATACTTTACAAATCCGAATTTTCGGGTTAACAAACCTAAATCATGGCAGACAGTATATATAGTTTTTCTTCATGGTGAAAACCAACGGCAACGCCGAAGATTGGCGATTCTCTCCGATGTTATTGGAGTGTTTTTTTTATATATGTTCGGTGCAAGCAGTTGATGCACTGTCAAGCATAGATTAGAATAATATGAGTTTCACCATGAAGAAAAAAAAGAGAGAAAAATTATATACTGTCTGCCATAATTAAGGTTTGTAAAACCGAAAATTCGGATTTATAAAAAAAAATTTTTTAAATGATTGATAAATTTCATTTATTGATATAAATTCACGCGTCTGTTGAATAGTTTCTGAAATTTTCAAATATATCTTTTAACAACGCGTTCAATGCTGTAGTGACACTCATATTATTTTAACCCATGATTGCAAGCGCATCAACTGCTTGCACCGGACACACATATATATATATATATATATATATATATATATATATATATATATATATATATATATATATAAACACTTCAATAACATCGGAGAGCATCGTCAATCTTTAGCGTTTCCGTTGACTTTCACCATGAAGAATAAAAAGAAAGAAAATATATATATATATATATATATATATATATATATATATATATATATATATATATACTGTCTGCCATAGTTAAGGTTTGTTAAACCGAAAATTCGGATTTATAAAAAATATTAAAAAATGATTAATAAATTTTATTTATTGATACAAATTAACGCGTCTGTTGACTGGTTTCTCAAATTTTTAAATATATCTCTTAACGACGCTTTCAATGCTGTATTGACATATATATATATATATATATATATATATATATATATATATATATATATATATATAGAGAGAGAGAGAGAGAGAGAGAGAGAGAGAGAGAGAGAGATGAATAAGCGGAGTATTTATCTATCTTTATGTTCTTTTTAACTTTAACTCACTCCAAACAAGTCACATTGCCACTGAGACGTAAGGGGCTACTGTGAATTGAGGGACAGATTTATAGGTGCATTTTAAGTAGGTGGCATTGCTGCAAGATCTGCATGTTTGTACATTCGGAGTAGCAAAGATAAGCAGTTCGATGAAAGAAGCTATTACAAACATCTGAGGACCTCTATAGTGATGAGTGTTGGGTTAGTCGGGCGTATTTACGTTCAGGACACACAAGTGCAGAATAATTTATGTCAGTACTTTCCATCTATGTCTACGGCCTAATTTCCAACCAAATTGCTTTCAAGACAATAACATTCTATTGTCCATTAGTTTCGACCCAATGATATCATGGACAAAGGAATGTGTCTTTTTATTTCTCTCAAAAATAATGTTTGTCTTTTTATTTTGATCCTAATTTATTATTTTTCCATGCGCGACTTCGAGCTGATCTGCCTTCGTCCTCGTTTCTGATCTAATATCTAATATCATCTTAATTTTTCTTCGTGTTTTTGTATTTTGCAGGCGCTTAAATCAATTGTTTACGGCACAAGGGTGATGGAGATCGTCGGACTATCTCTATCTTTGGTCAGTTTGACCATCTCCAGCCTTATATTCATCTACTTCAGGTAAGTCACTAATAGTGTCGTGGAAAATTATAATTGAAAAACGATGCGATGATCAAACAATGAATGAAACCTGATAAACAGTGTTTATAAAGACATAACATGGTTGGACCCCCAATTCTCTACGAGGGTCATATGCGAAAATCCGTAATGACAGTTTATAAATGAAAATTCGAAAAACACAAAAGGGGGTCCATCACTTACTTTATTTCTATTCCATGTACCGTGGGGGCTGCAACACCCAGTAGGAACAAGTGCAGAAGACGTCTAGTCACAAAATCCGTTTTCTGATACTCCAGCTTCATACACCCAGTTTATATTTGTGCATACCTTAAACGAACCGGTAATATCCGGTGTGGCACGATGGCGAAATGTCTGGTGGAATTTTAATTAATTAGAGGTCTTTAATTTATTTTTTTAAATTAGATTATGTAATAGATCTAGTTGAAATGATTTAAGTGTTGGCACGCAGAATGTTATTGTCGTGACCGATTTAATTTAAAAGGTCATATTTCACACTGGGTGGCACTGAAAACTGGAGTCTTATTTCGATTGTTAAAAGGTCACGTTGAAACATTCTTTTCCCCAGATTCACAATGGCAGTTGAAATAAATAACTCAAATTGAATTGTTTATATTTTATATCGAAGTCAGAACTAGAAGAGAATCATATTTGATTCCGACAGGTGTTACGATCTGATTTTCATGATGACCTTTCAAAATTATAAGTGAAATCTAAGTCAGAATAATCAAGAAATTATTTTATGACAAACAATTTTATGCGAAGGTCGCGAGAGTGCACTTTCCATATCTGACGAATGTAATTACCTGTCAACTGATATTAAGGCGTGCTAATTCTTAATTAAGACCCGGCCCCATATTGGGGGCCCATAATTAAGGCCCACTTTTTTTATGAAATAAAGGTTTCTCATTGCTCAACCAATCATAAGAGAGCAGAAAAATTCAATACGAATTGTGAATTATAAATTCCCGATAAAAGAACTAGCTTTCGGAGAATTCGCTCAGTGAGACAGACAGACTGAGAGAACGATCAAAAAAAGGGAATTCTGTTCGAAATTCAACTAAGGGACAAAATCTCAAAGAAAACTTTAAAAGTCCCCTAACCAAGACTTTGCAATAGTCAGATTCCTCAACGTGTATTTTCTCCACAACAATAACGACATAACTTTTCTGTGTTCCAATAAATATTTGTTATTGTTCTTGGCGGGTTTTTCTTGTTTTTGGAGTTGCCAACGAAACCGCCATACTACCTAAGTTCCTGACGCAGCTGAATCAACACGAAAGTTCCGCGGATCTTCAACACAACGTGGGCGTGGAGCGATTAATAGAGCAGCTAGTCGGAACGTATGTGATCCTCGTGACCTCGAACTACATTTAGTGCCGAGTCACCCAGAATACAACACTTAGTGACTCCCCAGGCTTACGATAGTATCACATTAGCCCTGATCGGACTTTGCCGACTTCCTCCGAAGGAGAAAGTTTACAGGGAATATGTTCACAAGCGGTCCCCGGCCGCATGTATATTCTGGTCATGAGAAGATAGCATACAGCGCCTAGCATTCGCAAATGGCAACTCATCTGATACTGGTCAGCTTCGATGATCTAGCGAGAATCGGTGTGTCAACGCGATTTTCCTTAGTTATATGGAATTGCATATCATAACTCGCCCACAAATCACTGTTTATTTTTGAAATCTCATAATATTGTATTTAAATTCCACAAATGCATTTTTACTAATTACTAAAACTTTACGTTGCCTCGGAGAGGGGCGTCGCGTTACAAAGAGAATAATATTGTGCTTCGGAATTTTTTAGATGAGGTTTGATAATTTGGATCATTTGGATTATTCGGACTACCATTCTCATCTTGGTTGGTATTTTCGCATCGTTTCGGCTGACGTAACCACCTCGGATTTTCTTCTGAGGCATTTTTTCAAACCCTTCGCAATATTTTTAATGGTTTTCTAACGTATTATTTATTTCCATAATGTATTGAATACTATACTAGGTTTATTTAGAAAACCATTGTCGGCCAACGTATGCGCTGTTCTTTTTGTTTTAACTTAGTTCATCCCCAAGCAAGGCTAGTTGTCAATAAAGAGGTAACGAGCTACTGAGAATTAGAGTGAAAGTTTGGGGGTGCATCATAAATTGGGAGCTGTGCAGCGATATGCTTGTTCACATTAGATTTTTATTTCTGAATGTCGGTACATTGGGGGAACGAGTTTCAAATGCCGGTGGCTCGATGAAAGAAGCTATTAAAGTAGAAGGCTCTACAGCATCTGGGGACCTCCACGGTGAATGGATTGGGTTTAGCTGATTGTCGGATTGGTTGAGTGTATTTACATCGAGGGATCGCCAGAGCACATTCCATTGAAGTACTTGTAAAACAAGCACAAGATATACAACATTGCAGCGATGAGACAGGAGCTGGATCTTGGTGGATAGTGAGGGACCTATTAGATTAGATACTCTTTTTGGGACTTTGTCTAAGAGGGATAGGCTTGTGGATAGTACACCAGCCCAGATGTGGCAACAATACTCCATGCATAGGCGGATGGTTGCTTTATAGAGATATAGGATACTGTCAGGTGTAAGAAATTTTTCTAGCATGATAGAGGGAGCCCACTTTTTTTGCAGCAGCTTTGGTAACGTCTTCTATGTATTTGTTCCAATTCATGTTACTTGTGAATGTTAGGTCGAAAAGTTTGAAGGTTGGACTCTGAGATAGGGTGTTATTTGCCATGACAATCGGTGGTTGAAAAGATTTATTTTAGTGACTCTCCACCGTTCTTCCCTGTCTATAACTTTTCTTCGTCTCATAAATGTAGATGGTTTCCCTTTTCCCTCCATATGTGGTCAGCTGTACTCGACTATTCAATATCTCCACGTAATACGGATCGCCGATGTTCGTCCAGCCTATGCGGCATATTTCACCTTTGTATATACTTTTCCATACTTACATGAAATGGCATACAGACAGTTCTTGGTCAAGATGTGTTGTATAGGAGGCTCGACTCGAACGAGATGTTTTCAGAGAGTTGAGTCGCTACTGAATACTGCCTTGATGCCATTATTTTCTGAGTATTTTCCGACAAGCCTTTCATTTATGGCATGAATACTGTGGTAAGGTTTTTGGTGGTATCATTTGATGCTTGATCCAGATTTCTCGGAGCTGATCCCATGCTTTCTGGATAGTTGTTTCGATGTAGGGTTTCTCTTAGGCTGTCCATCTCCTCTTGCTATGTATTGCTGTTACTACATTTGATTTTTCGCGATGTTATAGGCAACGGTCGATTTCTTCCTTTGGGCTGGTTATACCAGATCAGGCTGTCTGAAGGTACCGGCTTCCGAACTTAAAATGCACCAAACATTGATGTTATTGTGTTTTTTCTTGTTCTTTGCAAAACGCAATAATGTTCTGCAAAGCTAAAAATAAACCAACAATTTTCCTCTCCAAAACAACCAAACAAAATACCATGAATGAGTGATTGAACGTGTAAGGAACGTGAAGGGTAAAACTTTTACCAAAATGATCGGATTCTGGATTTAATAATCCGAAAAGGGTTGATATGCTGTAAAACAACAAAACAAAGAATCGCCCTCTTTCTCATGATCATGATGATGCTATAACCACTTTCCGTTTGCTCGCCTATAATACTAGTCTAGCAATAAATAATAATAATAATAATAATAACAACAACAACAACAACAACGACGACGACGACGACAGCGACAGCGACAGCAGCAGCAACAACAACAACAACAACAACAACAACAACACCACCACCAACAACAACAACAACAACAACTAATATAATAATAATAATAATAATAATAATAATAATAATAATAATGATGATGATGATGATGATGATGATGATGATGATGATAATTATTAAGAACAATGTGATTAGGATAAACTACATTAAAACTAAAATATATAAAACCCAGGAAGACAGTAAATGCCGACTGCGTGGACAAAGAGACAAAACAGTCAATCATATAATAAGTGGACGCAGCAAACTAGCCCCCAAAAAATACAACAGACACTATTGCGTGGGAAAAGCAGTACCCTGGGAACTGTGCAAACGATAGAATTTTGAACACACAGACAAATGGTACAAACATAAACCAGAGACAGCACTGTAAAACGAAGAACACAAAATCCTCTAGAATATGGATGTACAAACAGATAAACTCATACAAATAAGGAGAGCGGATGTGATAATAATCGACAAGAAGGAAAAATCCTGCCAAATCGTAGACTTCGCCGTTCCAATAAACCAAAAAGTGAAGATGAAGGAGTCGGAAAAAAGAAGCAAATAGACGGAACTTGCTAGAGAACTGGAAGGGATATGGAGCATGAAGAAAGTCAATATAATACCAATAGTCGTAGAAGCACTAGGAACAGTCCCAAAACACATGGAGGAAAGACTGAGAGAAATTGGAATCAAAGGATCATTGAAACTATACAAAGGACGACAATGATCAAAACAGCAGAAATCTTAGGGAAATCCTCGAATACGGAAACCAACCCGCATAAGCTACGAATGGTAACCAGGCATATGGAAGTTACAACAACAAGAAAACAAAACCACGTGAAAAACACCACGTCACAAACCAAGGAACAGAAACTGCAAGAAATATCATAAGCTTCCCCCCCCCGCTTCTACAAAAATAGCCCGGCGTTGGCTAACATTAAACAAAATAGTCGTAGAGGGTCAGGCAGGATGGGAAGATCAAGGAGGGGCAACATTAACTAGACCTCCACTGGAAGAGTACGGAGACTCCTGGGACGTTGGAGGGGCTTATTACCACCCAAATCTCAGAGGAGACCAATGATCGTTGCCAGCGAGAAATCAATGGTAGGCGGCTATTGCGATACCGCAATGTCATTTGCGGTGGTAATCGAAAAGAGGTGGAGAATACTGGAACACTATGGAGGCTTGTTGTCACTTGTTATTGTCGGTGATCAATCACTGACAATAAATTGTGTGAGAACTCTTAATGAGTTCAAATAATAACAATATGCTTTAGTAAAAAAAAGTAGAATGTATTATGATAATGATGATACTGATAATTGCTACTTATAGAAAGTAAACAATTCTATTAAAATATTTATATAGGGTTCAGGGATAGGATCAAAAATTAACAGATTTGGCATTAAAAACCCGAAAAGGGTTGATATTCCGTAAAACAAAGCAACCAAACCAAACACCATAGATAAATATTTGAAGAAATAAAGAACTTGAAGCATAAACGCTTTTACCAAAATGACCAGATTCGGCATTAAATAACTCTAAAAATGTTCATATGCCGTAAAACAAAACAACCAAACAAAACACCATGAATAAATATTTGAAGAAATAAAGAAGTTGAAGCATCAAAATCTTTTACTAAAATGACCGGATTCGGTATTAAATAAGCCGAAAAGGGTTGATATGGCGTAAAAAAAACAACCAAAGCAAACTTTTCTTCACATTATATGGATGGTGAGAGTTGAATTTAAGATATTGTCTGATGAAAGTTGGCTTTCGATCTACGGATCACCTGAACGCCTGATCAGTGCTAGTCGTCAGCACATCTAGGAATGACAATTTATTATTATGTTGCTTTTCCACGATGAACTGTATAGATGGACGGATGGAGTTCACCTGGTTCAGGAACATTCGTAATTTAGTACAGATTTCCGAGTTCGACATAAAGGTTCCCGAGTTTGACATAAAGATTCCCGAGTTTGACAAAACGCACCTGAAGATGATCGGAGTTTACTGTAAGAAACAACACGAAAAATCCAAGACAATCGTCTAACAATCAACCGTCGTTCTTACCGCCCAGTTGTTCTTTCTCAAATCCTTTCGTTTTGTCAATTCATCTGGACGCTATGCAAATTTCATGCACAGCACAAGCTATTTTTTGTCGTTGGGGGGGGGGCGATTGGCTCTGTCCATTACAGTTACATCGGCCGAAACATTGTGAGAATAACATCCAAGATGAGAACAGTAGTCCGAATAATCCAAATAATCTAAATTTATTGTTGAGTTTTGCTATGGTAAATGCCCTCGCGATAATTTTGGTATCGCCCTTCAAAAGGTTTTCCTTTCTATCTTCCGTGGAAAGGTGTCGCATTCCTTTCTGCAAACAACTGCCAGAATTGATGTGTTGTGGATGGGGTTGAGGGCGGTCTTTGAGAAGTACCTGATCTCCTATCTTTCGAGGGTAATGAGTCATTTAGTACCTTTCTATTTTTAGACCTCCCACCTATTTGTCTCGGTGTTCTTTTAGGTTAGACGTTCTCAACTGAAACAGAAGTGTATATCCCTTTCTTTTTCTTTCCACGTGGCCACGTGCGAACCAAATTTTCAGAATCCAAAAGAACCATTTTCTTTTCAACTTTCGTTTACTGTTATTTATTTTAGATACGGCACATCATCTACAGAGTGATTAAAAAGTAACTGCCTATTGTTAATTTATTACTGAAAGTAGAATACGCGTCCCAGAACGGGTAAAGACGTTGCTAGTCTTTCTCTACTCTATAGTTATTTTCAACACAGGTGCTCGATTGAGCTTCAATCTATGCCCCTCCCTGTAAAACATTCACAACAAAAACTCGTCTAGCTACAACCACTGTCAATAAATTCTCTTTCTCCCTCTTTGTACTAAGAACTAAGCAGTACCACAGGGCTGCTTCCGGCTGACTATAACATTGCCGTTTTCAAGTCCAATATGAACAAATTTTAAATAGTCACTTTCTGCTCAGTTACAACTATTGTTACTAATCCCTCAGTGTTTTACGGTCGACCTTTCAAACTCAATAACCCTTATCCTAAAGTGGTTTTTGGACCTTGATAAGCAGTGACCCGTTTGTAAAAAAAAAAATACTCTAAACAAACCAGTTTTGCACCACTTTTATGTCCCCTTAAGAAGATTAAAAGCAAGATATAACACTACTAAACTTTATGTATATAATCCTTATTCGAATGTTGATCAATATCCATTACATGATTTTGATTCTAGAAAATGTATAAAATTCAAGGCTTAAGCTTAAGGGGTCTTAATAAGAAATGGAAATTCAGGGAATCTTTCTTAAAAGGTGTCTTATTATTATGGATCAAATTTAATGCAAACCTGAAATAAATGGGAGGTTGTGCCCATATTATGCCCCATAAAACCCTTTAAAATACTCCAAAGATAATGCAACGTTAAGAATCTATTTTAATTAATGTCTAATACATATTGAACATAAACCAAGCAAACATCATGTCCCAAGATCGTAAGGATTGGCGGGCACTCAGCCATGTTAGCGCGTATTCTGCAGATAGCGGAGAAAACGTTTAATAAATACCTACTTTTAAAATTTCACAAAAAATCGGATGTATCTGAATATTCACAAAGGGCTTCCAGCCTCTTTTTCACTCTGTACATGAAACTAAATTAATCAAAATTAAACTAAATATAGCTCACAATACGACCTCTTACGCTGAGCAGATGTGTTCCAATATACACATACCTAACTTTCTACATATATATATATATATATATATATATATATATATATTCTCTCTCTCTCTCTCTCTCTGTCTCTCTCTCTCTCTATATATATATATATATATATATATATATATATATATATATATATATATATATATATATATATATATATGGGAAGAGAAGAATGAAGGTAATCCGACGTGATGGGAAAATGAAAAAGGAAAACCAAAAAATGGATGTTTTTTATGTGTACATCAACGTTTTGTCTTTATTTATAAGACTTCATCAGGATGATAAAATAGAGAAAAAATGTCATGCAAGTACAGATACATGTAGGGTAGACATATTGGGAGGAAAAATAAAATTTTACGGAGGAGAAACACAACGTGAATTAAAGAAACGAGTAAATGAACACAAAAGGGACATAAAAAACAACAACCCTCTTAGTGCACTTTTCTCCCATGCACTAGAACGTGGTCATGCATTCAAATTTGAACAAGCCAAAATCACTAAATACATCCACAACAAATCTCGGCGAAGATTATTGGAAACTGCCCTCATCACCGCCTCCACCACCATCAAGCAACGAAATGGTTTCTTTAACCTATCACCCTTAATAAGCAAGATCATCCTCACAGAACAAAGCCTCTTGCCTGATCATAGTTAACTTTTATTTTCATCTCCAACCTTTATGACACTCTTCCATTTACTCACTCCCTTCCTTTTTCTCCTTGAATCTTCATTTTCTCCTTACTTTTTCCGTTTTTTCCCTCACATTTTTAATACTGCAGTCCAAATAAACTTTCTCATGCTCCAAATATTTCAAATATTCCATACCCACCCTTTCAATCACCGCCCTCCTCCACCCCTCCAATCCCTCACTCATTGCTATCATTTTCCAAATATTTCAAATATTTCACACCCTATCACAACAAATCCTCCCTCTCCCCCTCTCAACTATTTTCTCCTATACCCCTTCTTAAATTCCCTCATTTTCTCAAAACGCTCTCTAAGACCATAACTTTCGCCCATCCACCAAAATCGCAGCCCTCCCCTCTCCCTCTCTACCCATCCTCCTTTCCTTGCATACACCCCCCATACACAAACATTCCAACTTACTTTTCCCCTTCAATCTTGACCGAAGCCATCTGGTCAAACACCTCCCTCCCGCATCTCCCTCCACTCCTTCTCTGCCATCCACTTTACCCCTGCTCATCCCCCACCTCTTTCTCTTACCACCAGACACAGTAGTCCTTGCTCACCCCATCCTTCCATTTTTTCCCCACTCATTTTCTTCAACATTCATTTCTATTTCTCCAACAAGTACGGACGTCCACCCAGTAGGGGCCATTATTTAATTTTATTTTTCCTCCCAATATGTCTACCCTACATGTATCTGTACTTGCATGACATTTTTTCTCTATTTTATCATCCTGATGAAGTCTTATAAATAAAGACGAAACGTTGATGTACACATAAAAAACATCCATTTTTTGGTTTTCCTTTTTCATTTTCCCATATATATATATATATATATATATATATATATATATATATATATATATATATATATATATTATTCGGTACAGAAACTCAGTACAACATCAATACCATTGTTTTTTTAGCTCAGAAAGTGTTAATCTCCCAGCTATCTTCAGCTTTGTTGTCACTTGCTAGAGAAAATAGAAGGTTACGCATAAACCACGATCGGATCCGTTATTTGCTTTAAAAGGTTAAATTAGTATCGTCTAAATTATGTGTTAGAAAAAGATATGTGAGATTTAAAAAGTAAAGAAAGTCAAAAAAAAGAAAATGAAGTTTAAAAAATGAACTTTAAAATTTAAAAATATTTTTTTAAAGTCCCGTGAGCCAGTTTTTGCTAACGGCTATTTTTATCTTTGCTAACGGCTATATATATATATATATATATATATATATATATATATATATATATATATATATATATATATATATATATATATATATATATATATATATATATTAAATATTCAAGTATTTTTCACCTACAGGCGACGTTGTTTCGGGCTTTCTGCTCTCATCACTGCTAGAGTGGCGGTTACGGACAGTCGCATGGGCTCGAACGCAGTTCGTAGATCCAGCCTAGAATCACAAGACAAACGCTCAAGACAACACGGTCGCGATAAATCACCACAAACAGTAATTGAAATTAAGGTACACTTACCCGGGAGGCGGAGGCAAGCGTCTTGTTGTCAACAGTGTTCGACGCTCGAGCGGATCTTACTTATCACAGAAATGACAACAATATTTTTAACTTCAAACAGGGCTCTACCTTTAAAACTATTACATCTTAAAGGGGCTTTTAACTATAAATATTTTAAATATTAAAGTGTTTTATATATATATATATATATATATATATATATATATATATATATATATATAATTGATCTATATGTAGTACATGTATTATTTTAGTTTCCTAGATGTTAGTCCAATGAAACACGAGTATGTATAAAAAGTGCTAAATAACAAGTAGAGCTGTTATTTAGTATAAATTTTTATTCATACAAACATTTTTATTACATATGTGCATACATATTTCAGTTGCGCCCTCTTTCGAGAGCCAGCTTCCGCAGACTTTTTGAAAGAATTAAATGAGAAATAACAAACTTACTTATTCTGAGTATTACCGGTTGGGAAGGAATTAAGCAAGATACATATCCAATGCCCGTTTAAATATACACACATCTCTTCCTAACCTGGAATACTTAGAATAAGTTTGTTATTTCTTATTTCATTTTTTCTAAAGGTCTGAGGAAGCTCATTCTCGAAAGAGGGAGCAGCTGAAACATGTATGCACACATGTAACCAAAAATATGTGTATAAATAAAAAGTTATACTATCTTCTTCATCCGATTTATTTTGAAACAGGTATTTGATTAGTCCTCTATAAGAGGGTGGGGCCTGCCTGTCAGTCTTGATCGAAGTCTTCCACTCAAGGCTACGCGGTTGCGAGGATCTACGTTTGTAATCCCCACAGGTGCACAGTCACGTATACACAGCTCATTCCAAGAAAGCCTCGGTCTTCCAGCCTGCCGACTTGATGCGATGGACATGTTTCTGACTCAAGAACTCCATTAGTAAGCTAGGTAGCTTGACGATTTCCTACGGGGATGTAACGGGGATATATATATATATATATATATATATATATATATATATATATATATATATATATATATATATATTATGTGCATCAATCACACATAAAACGGCTCGAAAGATTTAATCAGCACTGCCTCAGACACATTCTCTGTCTGAAGTAAGACAGTTTTGTTCCAAACACAAGTGTCTTAGTCAAATCTCAAACCACCAGAATTGTTACATTTGTGACCAGGGATCAGATACGTATGGCTGGTCATCTTACCTGGCTTGATGACTGCAGACTCTCCAAACAGTTGTTTTATGGTGAACTTCTTTCGGGCAAAATCCTCAGCACAAGGCAAAATACGATTTCGAGATCGTTTCAAGGAAAGTTTGGCGTCATTTGCTATTCCAGAAAACAATTGGGAGTCATTAGCACCTGATCGTTGGCAGTGGAGACCGCATATTTACAAGATTTGAAGCAGCCATGGTTTACCGTGCAAAATTAAAGAGAGCATGCAGGAAATAATGAACCATTACCAACCGATTGTTGAGATGTGTGGATCTGTGAGGTGTGTGACCAGACTCTGTTGTTAAAGCAGGTCTTGTCAATCACATTAAGTCACATGGAGGCATTTCATCTACAGCCGTTTCTTTCCCGAAACAGGCGCGTAATAACAGCGCGTTATGTTTTTGATGCCCTAAAGTGTGCCGATCACCTGGTGATCTTTAACGGTACGTGAGGGTGCACAATGTAGCAAGTTTTGTTCCATCTAGCTTGACCAAGGCTAATGATCGATATGAGTGTCAGGTCTGCCTAAAGATATGTAATTCGTTCGTGGGACTGAAGAGCCATCTGCGGTCCCATCATGAACGAGCATTGAATGAAGTTGCAGCACAAGAAAGACGTTGCAGTCATCACACACGCACGTATATATATATAAACTGTGTCCATCGCTTTATTGCAGATTACAAAATAATCAATATTTCAGTAAATATAAGTTATAAAAAGCTGAAAATTACACCATCCAAGGACTGTATTAAGGTGAGATAAATCCTAAAATTTCATCAAAATTCATGTTATATTTAAAAAGTTATGTTATTTTTTTAATATTCAAGGAATTTTCACCGCCCATCGCTTTATTGCAAGTCTTCTAAGATAATGTTTTAGCTCAATAAAACAATACCAAAGCATCATAAATTTATATTGAACACATTTTCTGGGGAAAATTAACAAAAACAAAGGCACATCCCGAGGGCTAAGTGTCAAACAAACGAATTATTTGTCCACATATCCCCCATGTTTTGAAATTACATTAAACAACCTTTTGTCCACCGAGGAGGTCAATTGTTTGATCTGAGATGGAGTAATGGTTCTGGCAACGTCGCCTATTTTGTTCCAAAGGGCATCGTTCGAAGAAAACTGCTCTCCTCCCTCATAAACTCCTCGTTTCAATATTGACCATAGGTGTTCGATGGGGTTAAGGTCCGGAGAACACGGTGGCCAGGACATGAGGGTTTCTCCAACAAAGCCCTGAGATCCAAGGAAGGATGTAGTTGCCCTAGCAGCATGAGATGGGGCATTGTCATGCATAAAAATAATCTTAAAACGACGTGACAAGGGAAGATCATCTAGCCATGGTAACAAATTCTCATTTAGAAAGGCAGTGTAGACATTGCTGGTGAGCTTGACACCTTCTGGCACTCGGAATGGTCCACATAGCTTATCCCCAATAATTCCCGCCCAAAACATTATGCCTCCACCTCCCTGTTGGCGACGAAATCTATAAGGCGTTGGAGTTCCATTTGGATTCCAAACTTTGGCCCATCCGTCCGGTCCATCAAGGGTAGCACGAGCCTCATCTGTAAACAGAACATTTTGGCAATCCATTTTCATATATTTTTGTGCCCAAGCCAATCGTTTTTCTTTGTGGGTTTGGCTCAATGGAGGCCTTGGAATAGGTTTGATGTTCCTTGCCATTTCATTCAGTACATTGCATCGGGCTTGTCTGGACCTTGGTATGACTCCAGCCCTCGCAAAAATTGTTGCACTGGTGCTGTTTGGGTTGCGCACAATCTCTCTACGAATTTTTCGAAGATCCCGATCAGAAAGGTTCCTCCTTGTGCCCTTATCTTTCCTGGACTTGATGTTGGGGTTCTTGACGAATGTAGCTAAAGTTCGGGGATCCCTTTTTAGTTCTGTGGCTAAATTTATGATCGAGAGTCCTTCTGCTAGTCCTGCAATAATCCTCTGCTTCTCAGTAGCTGTTAAACGTCCTTTTTTGGGCATTTTATGAGACCTGCAATAAAGCAATGGACGGTGAAAATTCCTTGAATATTAAAAAAATAACATAACTTTTTAAATATAACAGGAATTTTGATGAAATTTTAGGATTTATCTCAACTTTAATACAGTCTTTGGATGGTGTAATTTTCAGCTTTTTATAACTTATATTTACTGAAATATTGATTATTTTGTAATCTGCAATAAAGCGATGGACACGGTTTATATATATATATATATATATATATATATATATATATATATGTGTGTGTGTGTGTGTGTGTGTACAGGATAATCTCTTAAACAAATGAACGGATTATTATGAAGTTTAGAATATATATTCTAGCTAACACGGTGAGTAACATTGGCACATTATTTTTTGTGTGTCTAAATTGTATCATTTAGTGGGTGCATATATATAAAGTGAGGTATATATATATATATATATATATATATATATATATATATATATATATATATATATATATATATATATATATATTGATTTCATTGTACGGGATATACATTGTTCAAAGAAAACGGATAATTAAGTTTTTTTAAATTTACTATGTATTTATTTATTTAAATTTGTGATTAAAAGTAATGGCTGATTAATTTGGTGTAGTCGAATAATCATGGAGAATAAAAAATGTGAAATTGGCAATAATTAATTTGATAAAATGTCCCTTTTTTTCTCGAATTTGAATTAAGCGACACCGGGGTTGCGTCATCGAACTAAATTAAATCACGCTAAGCATTTTAAAATAGTTTTACTATTACTATAGTTTTATGCAATATTATTAATTTTAGGTTGTTGTGTTTTTATGTATATGGCTTCAAGTAATTTTAATTTTTTTCAAATTTGTCTCAGAATGTATTATTATGATGTTGTTTACTAAAGTTGGTCGTAATTCAGATGTGGTGGCAGTTATGTATTTACGAGGTGCATGGTGAAGCGGCGGGATAGGGTAGGTGTTGTAAAATCAATGTAGCTATTATAATTTGGGGAGTTACATTCACCGAAAGGGCATTTAAATTTATAAACTGCATTGGTTCTTTCTAGTGTATTGGGGGTTGGAGAAGGGGTGGTATTTTACTACAAGGTGTTGGGTTTTGAATCTTTTGTAGTAAATAATTAGTTTAATTTTATTATTGTTGTCTGTTGGGAATGTATATATATATATATATATATATTAATAATGTTTGTATTGATATATATATATATATATATATATATATATATATATATATATATATATATATATATATATATATATATATATATATATATAATTAACTTGTTACAAATATCCAGGGGGTATGAATCCGAAGGAAGTTGAAACCGGGTTTATGAGAGTGCTCAATGAAAATTCAGAGCAAAATATATATTTTTTGATTTTATTCCATTAGTTGCGACAAAACAAGTTTTGTTTCATTGGTGCAAATAGCGACCAACTCATCGGGCCGGCGAAAGGAATTCAAATATATATATATATATATATATATATATATATATATATATATATATATATATATATATATATATATATATATATATATCATGATTTTCTCGTGGGTACAGAATTTCATTAGGGCAATTACGAAGGGAAGACATGTTTTATCTTTCATGATTTAAAGATACTAGGGAGAAATGTGCCAGTCGATTGGTTTCGTCCACACTTAACGGGAGCTGTATCCTGGGATTTTAAACAAGGAGAATGTAGAGAGAAAAAGAAGAGCATATATTTAAAACAGAGAGAGCGTTTACAATATTGGATGTGTGTTAAACACTAATCACACTTAACCTCAATGGACACTCCTTCTGTTTACAGAGGGACGGCTGTTTGAGACAAACGTGGATAGTCGGTTTTAAGGTGAAAAATTGAGTGAGCACAACTCAAGATGGTAAATGAGTTAATGCTGAAGTTCGTTGCGCACGACGGGTTTTTAACCAAATGGTCGGTTATAGAAAACCCATATGTATTTTTTTTAGAACACCCGTTGACCGGAAGGTTCCTTTCTAAATTTTACTAGAGATGCGTTGCTGTACTCTGTTGTCCAATCTCAACGTCATCCTACCCATGTCGACACTGCAATATATATATATATATATATATATATATATATATATATATATACTATATTATGATACATATTTTTTTTAATTCTTATACAAATAGACATGAGTTTAATCCTTTTTTCGGGAATCATCAGTGTGGAGGATGATTATTCTGCCGATCACACGATTCGAACCTCAGACCAAGTCAATATTTTAAGTTTAGTCTGAACCCCCAAAACCATGCAGCCAACCTAACTACCGCGATGAAAGGAAGAGAATTATGGTCTATTTATTATGTCTTATAAATGAATAAATAAATAGACCATGATTCTTTTTATGCTTCTATCAGCAGACATATCTAGAAGGCCATATATATATATATATATATATATATATATATATATATATATATATATATATATATATATATATAAAGTCAGGTTGATTTTATATTCCAATAACCATGTTTTTATTTTATTATTTTTATTTTTATTTTGTCACATTTAAAAAAAAACATAAAATTTCTGTGATATGTATTTTTACGGTCCATCTCATTTGTCGTGGGCCAAACAACATTTTTTGTCAATATAGTCTCTGCAACACTGCAAAATCATCAGAAAAATTCACAAAGCGTAAAAAGTTCTTGGATTAAAGTGTCTTGAAAAAACCTACACTATACAGTTGTTCATATTTGGGTTAAACGAAACAATAAACAAAGAAAAAAGAAAACTCACATGTAGGGGAACCCACTAGTACGCCATTTTGAAAAATTCAAATTGTTTGGCTCACGACAAATGAAACGGACCGTAAAAAATACATCTCACAGAAATGTTATATTTTTTTAAAATGCGACAAAATAAAAACAATGAAATAAAAACATGGTTATTAGAACATAAAATGAACCTGACTTATATTTGCTCTGTTGTTACTAATTGACAATCATCGAGCTGAATCTTTTAAAGAGACTTCAAAGAAAAAAAAGGCACTAATAGTATATGCTAATACATATATTGTCATTAATAATTATATATACATACATACATATATATATACATATATATACATATATGCATATATATACATATATATATACATATATATATGTATATATATACATATATATATATATATATATATATACGAAATTAAAAATGGAAAAGCGGAAGACCTTTTCGCTCAATGTTTCGCCCAAATTTCACGTGAGCTTTGTCAAGAGCGGACGAAGAATACAAAAATGACAAAAGACGTCCGCTCTTGACACAGCCCACGTGAAATTTGGGCGAAACATTGAGCGAAAAGGTCTTCCGCTTTTCCATTTTTAATTTCATACCGTCGGATTATTTTTATCCTTTCATATACTCATATATATATATATATATATATATATATATATATATATATATATATATACATATATGTATATATACATATATGTATATATACATATATATATATATATATTAAATTTTAACGACGATTTTTTTTCAAAACACTATTTCATTATACGACCTTGATATTTAATCCCCTCATCTCCTGCTTCGATAACCGCCTATCTAACCTCAATACGCAACCTCCCTTCTTCCCCCTAATGGGTTTAATAACTCCAATCGCTAACAAATTTTTCACCCCCACCCATTCCACAGTTAACTTAATTTCTTTCACTGCTACCGTCTATTTCAGCTCATAATTTCTCCCACTGCTACCATCTATTTCAGCTTATAATTTATCTTTTCATAAGCGGCCTTTTAAGCTTAATTCTTCCTACTGCTACTTTACGTCACAAACAAACTAAACTTTTTCAAATATTTGTACTGGTGTGTTATTTCTTCATATCAATCATCCCAAGGAAGTCTTGAAATACAGACAAAACGTTGATGAATTAATATTTTTGTTTTTCCTTGATTTTATTGTCTATTGCGTTAGAATAATATTTCAATTTTGTATTATATATATATATATATATATATATATATATATATATATATATATATATATATATATATATATATATATATATATATATATATATTTGTTTTTATCTACATACGTATGCGTTTCATGCTTTACGGGAATGCTCAGTGTTGAGAAGAATTGTTCACACCGGTCGCCATACTCGAACTCCTCTGAATACGAATTATATTTCAAATTCAAATTCCTACGTCTTAGCCCACATGGCCGTTGTCAACAACACGTTAAATCAACAAGAGAGTAATCTTATTTAAAGGCAGCTGTCGTAAAAGTTCGACTTTTGAAAGGAATATTGCATTTAAGCCACGATGACGGCTGTGTTAATACTACTTCCTAATATATATATATATATATATATATATATATATATATATATATATATATATATATATGTGTGTGTGTGTGTGTGGGTGTGGGTGTGGGTGTGTATATATCATCATATTAAAAGATTTTTATTTAAATATAATTTAAGTTGACATACCAAAATTTGATTCTGACCATACAATTGTATTTATTATTGTCATACTATGTTATTGGCACTAGAGTAACGTACTTCGTTAGAGTTTTTTTTTAATCGTGTAGTCCCGTTCAACTGGTAGAATAGTTCAATTATGGACCGAAAAATCAAAGTCATCAAATAAAATGAGTCAGTTTTGTTAATTTGTGAATACAAAGAGAATTGTCTCCCTTAAAAGTAAAATTTTATTTATTTTTCTATATAAGTTTAAAAGGGTGAAAACAAATAAAAAAATAAATAATAAAACGATTGCAGTGCGTTCTGATACATATAAATATATAAGTATATAACTGTTATGGCCCTGTTTAGGGGCTGGAATGAAAACACGGACACGAGGTTTAGGTATAAAAAGTATATTGGAGAAAAGCATATACAACAGGGAAACAAGAAAAGTGGGCCGTCCGTCCGTCCTTACTGCCAGTGTAGACTGGGGTTTGTACAACGGTATTTAATTCCCTCCCACCGCAGGAATATGTGACAGAAGGGCGGAAGGTGGGGGGAGAATGAAGCCAGAGCCCATAAAGACGCACTGATTGTCGAGAACGAATCCTCCACTGAAATTAGCTTACCCCATCCCGAAGTCCTCAATCAACCGAAGTAATTTAAGACCGAACGGGCTGGGGTTTGTATAACGGTATTTAATTCCCTTTCACCGCAGGAATATGTGACACAAGGTCGAAAAGATGGGGAAGAGCCAAGCCAGCGCCCCTAAGGGAGGAGCACTCTGGCCTAGCAAAAATAGCCTGGGCAACCTCGTCGACATTCCCCGGTCAGGGCGCCTCAGGCAGCAAGCAACAAACTTACTCCTCCCCAAAGAGGGAAGGCAAGGCCTGGGAGGGTGCACCTGCTATGAAAACCCAGGACAGTATACCTCAGCCCGGCAGATAAAAGGCCACCGAAATGGCCCAGTTCCTGCCGGACTGATTGTCGAGAACGGATCCTCGACTGGTATAACCCCATCCCGACGTCCTCAATCAACCGAGGTTAATGAGAAACTGATCGGGCTAGGGTTTATATAACAAATGAGAGACGTAATGCTTTTAGTATTTATTGAGACTGGATGAGTCCAAATATTCGTTATAGGTACGGCATCACAGCAATATATATATATATATATATATATATATATATATATATATATATATATATATATATATATATATATATATATATATATATATATATATATAATTTCCCAGCTAGTATATAATATATATAAATATTATTTACTTCCGTTCGCACTCAATATTAAATTTCACTGAATTTAAATTCGAGCAAAACTCTAACCTTATGTGTTTATAGTTTCCAAACGGCGTCTGCATTTCACTTCAAAGGCGGATGGCTCCAAGGAAGCATGCAACAAAACCAACCGTAATAATAGGCACACATCGGGTGGGGTCGGGCGTACATGGGGGGAGAAGAATTGTGGTATATGAAAAATGGCATTTATTAATCTTGGCGAACTTGGAAGGCTCCCAGAATAGAATCGGAAGAAAACGAGATAGGGGGAAGAATTTTTAATTACATTAGAAAACGCGAGCCAAAATCCCAAACAGGGTACGAGAGTACCGAAGAGTTTTGCTGTTGCTTGACCTCAGTAATTATAATGACTTCCCTTTATTTACTTTTCTCGTCTTCTTGTTGCCAGTTTCACGGCTCTTTTTATTGTTTTATTTTGGCGGTGAGTTTTGCAGCGATAATCAGCCTTTCTGTGCGTTATATTATGTAGTTTTTTTTTGTTGTTCTTTTCATCGTATCATCCACGCAGTTTATTTTCAGTAAAATGTCGACATTCTCTTAGCACACTCTCCTTTACCGATAAAGGCAAAAAGACGAAACGTCCGCTTACTTCAATCTCATGTTTTTCCCGATCCTCTCTCGACCGATGCAATTATTTTTAACACATTCCACATGTCGACATATCCCAAAACAAAAACAATAAAATGTTTATGGTTCTCATCTTGAGTGTTATTTTCACAACGTTTCGGCCGATGTAACCTCCGATTTTCTTCATGGTGTATCTTTTAGAACTCGGGAACCTTTCTGTCGAACTCGGGAACAGAAACTTGAACGGACCCCCCCCCCCCATTTCATCCCCGGGGGTAACATGCTCTCGTTCCATCAGCTATGGCCGGGTAGAAGTCCTCAGCAATTCGCAATTGTAGAATAGTGTCACTTAGAACTGAATTTTACTTCGTACTTTATCCGTTTAGCCACGGGTCCTTGCAGACAATTGTAGTACGGATTTTGGGAGCCATTCCGGACGATGTAACCTCCAATCCTCTTCAGGAACATCCTGTTCAACTCTAAAATATTTTCTGTCGAACTCGGGAATTTGGACGGAATTTCGAACTGAACCCTTTATTTAATCCACGGGGGTAGCATGCTCTCGTTCCCTCAGTCATGACCGGGTAGAAGTCCTAAGTAATTCGAAATTGTAGAAGGTGTACTTAATACTTTATCCGTTACGCTACGAGTCCTTGCGGACAATTCTAGAATTAATTTTGGGAGCCTTAAACATATCCTTGTTTTTAGATGTGCAGTCGTACTACTTATCACTATGGAAAATAATATTTTTGTTCTGTTTTTGGAACGAACATAGTCGTTAGAATGTAAAAAAATGTGGTGTAATTCCGTGCATGGTTCCCGATTTCGACAGAAAGATCCCCAGGTTCTACAAGATACCACTGAATAAGGCCGGAGGTTACAGCGGTCGAAACGTTGTGAAAATAACACTCAAGATAAGAACAGTAGTCCAAATAATCCAAATAATATATATTATCAATCATCATCTCAAAAATTCAGAAACATGATAAAATGTGCATACAATCAAATTTAGTCTCAAAGGTCAATCTGTTGACATTAAATGTATATGTGCAGAGTTTTTGCAGTAGAATATCGACATCTTCTTAGAACAGTCCGCTTTACCGATATAGGAAACTCCCTAACCCCAGCTGAGGGGGGGGGGCAAAAATGCGAAACGTCCGCTTAATTCGATTTCATGTTTTTCTTGATCCTCTCTTGACCGATGACGTAATTCTGCAATTATTTTTAATACATTCCACAAATCGACATACCTCAAAACAAAAGCAATACAATGTTTATGCATTCAATTCTTGTCTCAAAAACCAATGTGTGTACATTGAATCTGCAGAGTTAAAGGAAAATTTCAATAATATTTTTTTTTTCAGATAACTATTTTTGTTAGCCTGGAAGGAAGGTTGTATGACAACAGAACCGATACTACACTTATAAATTCCGATTAAATCGAGTTGGGTTTTTTTTTTCATTCATTTAAAAATGTCTAGTGACAAAAGAATAATTTTTTATTGCTCCTTGGCTTTTTGGCTAAGATTAAAGTGTAGTATCTGTTCTATTAACATCAGCGACGGAAGTTTTCATTTAATTATCTCCCTTGAAACTGAAAGTCTTAAAATTTTTAAAAACTATCGTTTTTTTTTAAATCTCTTTAATTATAACAATATTACTATCGAGGAAAATATTATAAATGTATAATAAAATTTAACAATACCAATCATAAATGTATATGACAGAATATTAATTTTTTAGAAACATAAAATAAAAATAAATATGCAAATGTGCAAAAGCGGATTTGTTTGACAGAGTTTAGAGATTACTATATATGCTGTATCATGTATAAGTAAGACTTTAAAAATCCTTTCTTGGCCTTTTGGCTAAGATGAAAGTGTAGTATCTGTTCAAACGGATACTACGCTCTGTAGACCGGTACCATCTTGGCCTTCAGGCCTTGATTCTGCTAGTCTGAAATACTGTCCTGTGCAGTTCTAGGAGGTCCATCCTCCTAGGCTTTGCATTCTCACCCTTTGAGAAGAGGTTAGTTTATTGCTAATCACCTGAGGCGCCCCTACCGAGGAATGCCAACGAGGCTGCCCAGGCATTTTTTGTAGGCCAGAGTACTCATCCTCTCGGACGCTGGCTTTTCAATCCCACTTTCCGACCTTGTGTCACATCTTACCGCTGTGGGAGGCGAGTAAATAAAACTACAAAAATACAAAGATGGTTTCTTTGCCTTTTGGCTAGAATAAAAGTGTAGTATCTGTTCTGACGGATGCTACGCTCTGTAGACCGGTACCGTCTTGGTCTGAGGTACTGTCCTATGCAGTTCTAGGAGGTCCACCCTCACAGGCTTTGCCTCCTCACCCATGGCTAATCGCCTGAGGCGCTCATACCGGAGAATGTCGATGGGGCTGCCCAGGCATTTTTTTGACGGCTAGAGTGCTTTTCTTCTGGGGCGCTGGCTTTTCAATCTTACTTTCCCGACCTTGTGTCACATCTTACCGCCGTGAGATAAATACCAAGTAAGACTGAAAGATTTTGATGTTAACATACTTAGGAAATATTCAGATTTATTCATATTTAGATTAGATTGGGATATTAGATTAGCTAAATGCAGTATTCTCCATTATTTTTCAATGTATTAATTATGTTTTCAAAATTGTGACTGACAGACAGACGGACAGACGGACAGACAAACAGACGCAGAAACTCCCTATTTATACAAGACAACACAACCTTCAAAATCGCAGAAATAAACTGATGTTGTTTATTACTTTTTTTCCAGAAGTTTGAAATGTCATCGCACGAGAATCCACAAGAATCTGTTCTATGCCATGATCATCCAAGTTATTATACGGCTCATCCTTTATGTTGACCAATGGATCTCAAAGGCCGATACACCCTACGGCGTTATTGACGGACACTTAACAGTCATCACAAAAATTGTAAGCCATTCCATTTTTGTCTTTTTATTTATATACAGTAGACTCCCGGTATTCGCGGGTGTTACATTTCAGATACACACGCGAATCGCAAAAATCTGCGACTCGATTTGGATAAAGTTTACTAAAAATCAGGTTTTTGTACATTAGTATGTGTTTTCTGGGTTGTTTGTTTGTTTTGCAAGAAAGCAACGAAATTAGTGTGGATTAACCCTTTCTGCTTGCAAGTTGGTTGATTTTTTTTTTTAATATTTCAGTTTCTTTAAAGTTCACGAAAAATTGGAATACTAATGCTTTTGCATAAGCCGCATTTAATATGAATCCTACGGAATAATCAGCGTTTTTAATTGCGTTTAGTGTTTGTCATATTGGTCTTAGTTTGACTTAAATGATTATCCTATTTGTAAGTTAATCAGAATTTATTTAAAAAAGTTGAGTCAATGCTTATGCTAGAAAATCTGCAAATTTGTGAAATCACAAATGGTGAGCCCGCAAATAGCAGGGGTTCACAAATATATATATATATATATATATATATATATATATATATATATATAGAATACCCGTCTCAAGAAATGTATAAGCAATAAATATATCATTAGTGTTAAATTTTTATATTTTTCATAGGGGTAGGGTATAGTACGGTTTCAGTGGAAACCCCTCTCTAAATGTTAAATTATTCTATAAATAATGTGCCCACATGACTTACCCTGTTGTCTAGAATACACATTCCATAATTCATAAAATACCGGCTTCCAAACATAAAATGCACCAAATATTGATGTTATGTTTTTTCTTTCCTTTTACAAAATTAAACCATGTTCTTCAAAGCTAAACACAAAAACAACAGTTTTCCTTTACAAAACAACAAAGATACCAGCATGAATAAATATTTTAAGATATAAAGAACTTGAAGCATGAAATATTTTACCAAAATTACCTGATTCTGCATTATATAACCCCCAAAAAGGTTGAAATGCTGTAAAACCGAACAAAGCCAAACACCACGAATAAATATTTGAAGATATAAACAATTTGAAGCATAAAAGCTTTTACAAAAATGACTTAATACAGCATTAAATGACCCAAAAAGGGGTTGATATGCTGTAATAATAAAACGACCAAACCACACTTAACATCATGAATACATATTTGAAGATATAAAACAACTTGAAGCATGAAATCTTTTAATAAAATTACCTAATTCAGCATTAAATAACCCCCCCAAAATATGATATGCTGTAAAACAAAACAACCAAACCAGACAAAACACCATGAAGTATTCAAAGATAAAAACATCTTGAAGCATATAAGCTTTTACAAAAATGACCTGATTCAGCATCAAATTACCCAGAAAAATCTTGATATGCACTAAAACAAAACAACAGAACCAAACTATGAATAAATATTTGAAGATATAAAGAACTTGAAACATAAGACGTTTTACCAAAATGACCTGATTCGATATTAAATAAGCCGAAAAAGGTGGATATATCATCAAACAAAACAACCAAACATAACACCACGAATATATATTTAAAAATATAAAGAACTTGAAATATAAACACAGGTTACCAAAATTACCTGATTCGGCATTAAAAACACTGAAAAAAGTTGATATGCTGTAAAAACAAAACAACCAAACCAAACACCATAAATAATTATTTTAAAGTATAAAAACCTTAGAACTATAAAAGCTTTTTAAGAAAAATGACCTGATGCGCCATTAGAAAACCTGAAAACGGTTGATATGCTGTATAAAAAACAACCAAACCAAACCAAACACCATCAATAAATATTTGAAAATATAAACAACTTGAAGCATAAAAGCTTTTACAAACATGACCTGATTCGGCATTTAATAACCCGACAAGGGTTGAAAGGCTGTAAAACTAAACAACAAAAGATACCACCATGAATAAATATTTTAAGATGTAAACAGCTTAAAGCATAAAATATTTAGCCAAAATCACGTAATTAAGCATTATTATATAAAGAAATTGAAATATAAAAACTGTTACCAAAATGACCGGATTCAGCATAAAAAGACACGAAATGTGTTGATATGCTGAAAAACAAAACAACAAAACTAAACTTAACACTATCAATAAATATTTGAAGATGTAAACAACTTGACGCATAAAAGTGTTTACAAAAATAAGCTAATTCGACATTAAATAACCCGAAAGCAGCTGATATGCCTTAAAACAAAACAATCACACAAAACTAAACACCATGAAGAGATATTTAAAGATATAAACAACTTGAAGCATAAAAGCTTTTACAAAAATGACTTTTTCAGCATTAAATAACCTGAAAAGGGTTGATCTGCTGTAAAACAAATGACCAAAGCAAACATCATGAATAAAAATTGTAAGATATAAAGAACTTGAAGCATCAAAACTTTAACCAAAAGCCCGACAAGGGTTGATATGCTGTAAAAGAAAACAACCAAACCGAACACCATAAATACATAATTGAAGATACAAAGAACTTGAAATATTACAAATGTTACAGAAATTAGCAGATTCGGCATTAAAAAACCATAAAAGCTTTGATTAAAATTACTTGATTCAGAATTAAATAACCAGAAAAAAGGTTAATATACTGGAAACAAATAAAACTGAACCAAACCAAACACCATGAATAAATATTTTAACATAAAGAATTTGAAAAATAAAAGCTTTTACAAACATAACCTGATTCAACCCCAAAATTGCTTGATATGCTGTAAAAAAAAAAACAATCAGAACACAGTGAATAAATATTTGAAGATAGTTTCAAATAAAAGCTTTTACAAAAATGACCGCATTCGGCATTAAATTACCCTAAAAGATTTCCTATGCTGTAAAAAAAAAAGATATGAATATATATTTGAAGATATAAAGAACTTCAAATGGAAAAGGTGTTACCAAAATAAACTGATTCGGCATTAAATAACCAGAAAAGGGTTGATATGCTGTAAAACAAAACCAAACCGAACACACTCAACAAATATTTGAAGATATAAACTACTTGAAGCATAAAAGCTTTTTAAAAAATGTACTGATTCGGCATTAAATAAACCCTAAAACGTCTGATATGCTGTAAAACAGAAATACGAAACTAAACCGAAAACTATGAATAAATATTGGAAGATATAAAGAACTTTAAATATAAAAACGGTTGCCAAAATGACCGGTATCAGCATTAAAGAACCCGAAAAGTGTTGATATGCTGTAAAACAAAACCTCAAACCAAAGTTAACACCAAGTGTAAATATTTTAAAGATCTTCGAATATACAAACTGTTACCAAAATGACTGGATCCGGCATTAAGTAACCCAAAAACGGTTGATATGCTGTAAGACTAAAATAAAACAAATAAAACACTATGAATAAATATTTTAAAATGTAAACAGTTAAAGTAAAAAATATTAAACCGAAATCACCTTATTCGGCATTATATGAAGACAAAATTGTTTACATGTGTAAAAATAAACAACCAAACCAAACCTAAAACCGTGAATAAATGTTTGAAGATATTAACAATTTGAAAAATAAAAGTTCTTACTAAAATGGCTTAATTCGGCATTGAATATCCCAAAAACGGTTGATAGGCTGTAAAACAAAACAACCATACCAAACACCATGAATAATATTTAAAGAAATAAACAGCTTAAAGCATCAAAGCTTTTACAAAAATGACCTGATTCGGCATTTAATACCCAGAAAACGGTTTATATGCTGTAAAATAAAACAAACAACCAAACACCATGAATAAATATCTGAAGAAATGAAAAACTTGAAATATAAAAACTGTTACCAAAATAATCTGATTCAACATTACATAACCTGAAAACGGTTGATATGCTGTAAAATAAAACAAACAATCAAACACCATGAATAAATATCTGAAGAAATGAAAAACTTGAAATATAAAAACTGTTACCAAAATAATCTGATTCAACATTACATAACTGAAAACGGTTGATATGCTGTAAAATAAAACAACCAAACCAAACACCATGAATAAATATCTGAAGAAATGAAAAACTTGAAATATAAAAACTGTTACCAAAATAATCTGATTCAACATTACATAACTGAAAACGGTTGATATGCTGTAAAATAAAACAACCAAACCAAACACCATGAATAAATATCTGAAGAAATGAAAAACTTGAAATATAAAAACTGTTACCAAAATAATCTGATTCAACATTACATAACTGAAAACGGTTGATATGCTGTAAAATAAAACAACCAAACCAAACACCATGAATAAATATCTGAAGAAATGAAAAACTTGAAATATAAAAACTGTTACCAAAATAATCTGATTCAACATTACATAACCTGAAATCGGTGTATATGCTGTAAAATAAAATAAACAAACCAAACACCATGAATGAATATCTGAAGAAATGGAAAACTTGAAATATAAAAACTGTTACTAAAATAATCTGATTCAACATTACATAACTGAAAACGGTTGATATGCTGTAAAATAAAACAACCAAACCAAACACCATGAATAAATATCTGAAAAAATGAAAAACTTGAAATATAAAAACTGTTACCAAAATAATCTGATTTAACATTACATAACTGAAAACGGTTGATATGCTGTAAAATAAAACAACCAAACCAAACACCATGAATAAATATCTGAAGAAATGAAAAACTTGAAATATAAAAACTGTTACCAAAATAATCTGATTTAACATTACATAACTGAAAACGGTTGATATGCTGTAAAATAAAACAAACAACCAAACACCATGAATAAATATCTGAAGAAATGAAAAACTTGAAATATAAAAACTGTTACCAAAATAATCTGATTCAGCATTACATAACCTGAAAACGGTTGATATGCTGTAAAATAAAACAACCAAACCAAACACCATGAATAAATATCTGAAGAAATAGAAAACTTGAAATATAAAAACTGTTACCAAAATAATCTGATTCAACATTACATAACCTGAAAACGGTTTATATGCTGTAAAATAAAACAACCAAACCAAACACCATGAATAAATATCTGAAGAAATAGAAAACTTGAAATATAAAAACTGTTACCAAAATAATCTGATTCAACATTACATAACCTGAAAACGGTTGATATGCTGTAAAATAAAACAACCAAACCAAACACCATGAATAAATATCTGAAGAAATGAAAAACTTGAAATATAAAAACTGTTACCAAAATAATCTGATTCAACATTACATAACCTGAAAACGGTTTATATGCTGTAAAATAAAACAACCAAACCAAACACCATGAATAAATATCTGAAGAAATGTAAAACTTGCAATACAAAAACTGTTACCAAAATAATCTGATTCAACATTACATAACCTGAAAATAGTTTATATGCTGTAAAATAAAACAACCAAACCAAACACCATGAATAAATATCTGAAGAAATGAAAAACTTGAAATATAAAAACTGTTACCAAAATAATCTGATTCAACATTACATAACCTGAAAAATTACCTGATTCGGCATTAAATAACCTGAAAAGGGCTGATATACTGTAAAGCAAAACAACCAAACTGAACCAAACACTATGCATAAATATTTAAAGATATAAACAACTTTAAATATAAAAACTATTACTTAAATTACCTGATTCGCCATTAAATAACCCAAAAGGGGTGGATATGCTGTAAAACAACCAATCCAAACCAAACACCATGAATAAATATTTGAAGATATAAACAATTTGTAGCATAAAAGCTTCTACAAAAATTACCTGAGTCAGCATAAAATAACTCAAAAAAGTTGATATGCTGTAAAATAAAACAACCAAACCAAACACCATGAATAAATATCTGAAGAAATGAAAAACTTGAAATATAAAAACTGTTACCAAAATAATATGATTCAACATTACATAACCTGAAAACGGTTGATATGCTGTAAAATAAAACAACCAAACCAAACACCATGAATAAATATCTGAAGAAATGAAAAACTTGAAATATAAAAACTGTTACAAAAATAATCTGATTCAACATTACATAACCAGAAAACGGTTTATATGCTGCAAAATAAAACAACCAAACCAAACACCATGAATAAATATCTGAAGAAATGAAAAACTTGAAATATAAAAACTGTTACCAAAATAATCTGATTAAACATTACATAACCTGAAAATAGTTTATATGCTGTAAAATAATACAACCATACTAAACTAAACACCTTGAATAAATATTTGACGATATAAAAAACTTCAAGCAAAATAACTTTTTTTTTAAATTACCTTATCCGGCATTTAATAGCCCAATAACGGTTTATATGCTGCAAGACAAAACAACCAAACCAAATCAAACACCATGAATAAATATTTAAAGATATCAAACACTTTGAATACAAAATCAAGTACCAAAATGACCGGATTCGCCACTAAATAACTTAAAACGGTTTATATGCTGTGAAACAAAAAAAACGAAACCCAACCAAACACCATAAATAAATATTTAAAGATATAAACAACTTGAAATATAAAAACTATTACTAAAATTACCTGATTCGGCATTAAATAACCTGAAAAGGGCTGATATACTGTAAAGCAAAACAACCAAACTGAACCAAACACTATGCATAAATATTTAAAGATATAAACAACTTTAAATATAAAAACTATTACTTAAATTACCTGATTCGCCATTAAATAACCCAAAAGGGGTGGATATGCTGTAAAACAACCAATCCAAACCAAACACCATGAATAAATATTTGAAGATATAAACAATTTGTAGCATAAAAGCTTCTACAAAAATTACCTGAGTCAGCATAAAATAACTCAAAAAAGTTGTTATGCTGTTACACCATACAACGAAACCAAACATTATCAAAAAATATTTGAAGATATAAACAACTTGAAGCATAAAAGCTTTTACAAAAATGACCTGATTCGCCATTAAATGACACGAAAAGAGTTGATATGCTGTAAAACAACACAAGCAAATCGCACACTATGAATAAATATTTGAAGATATAAAGAACTTGAAATATAAAACCTGTTGGCTAAATGAACTGATTCAGCATTATATTACCCGAAATAAGTTGATATGTGTAAAAGAAAACAACCAAACCAAACGAATCACTATGAATAAATATTTGACAGATGTAGATAACTTGAAGCATAAAAGCTGTTACAAACGTTACCGTATTCAGCAATAAATAACCCAAAAATGTGTAAATGATGTAAAAGAAAATCAAAGAAAACATAACATCACACGATGTTTAAATATTTGAAGATATAAAGAACTTTAAATATAAAAACTGTTACCAAAATGACCGAATTCAGCCTTAAATAACTCGAAAGCAGTTGATATGCTGTAAAACAAAACAACCAAACCAAACCAAATACCATAAATAAATATTTAAAGATATAAACAAATTAAGGCATGAAAGATTTTACAAAAATTTCCTGATTCGGAATACAATAACACAAGAAGAGTTTATATGGTGTAAAACAAAACAACAGAATCAAACTGTTATGGTGGCGTACCTATATGACGAACAGTTGGACTCGTCCATTCCTAATAAAATACTGGAAGCATTTAGGCTTCTCGTAATTGGATTTAACTCAAGTCTACCTTGGCAGTCAAGATTGATATACCATTCTCTTGTTCTCTGTACATATGTTTTCTTCAATAAATACTGTTCACCTAACCCCGTGTTTAATGTCTTCATTTCAGCGCATAACCAGGGTAACAACACAAACCAAACACCATAAATAAATATTTGAAAATATAATTAACTTGAAGCATAAACGCTTTTATAAAAATAAACTTATTCAGAATAAAATAACCCGAAAAGAGTTAGTATGCTGCAAAACAAAACAACCAAATCAAACCAATCCCGATGAATAAATATTTGAAGATAGAAACAACTTGAAGCATAAAAGCTTTTACAAAAATTACCTGATTCAGCATTAACTAACCCGAAATGGTCGGATATGCTGTAAAATAAAACAACCAAATCAAACAAAAGACTATGAAAAAATATTTGAAGATATAAAGCACTTGAAGCATAAAAGCTTTTACAAAAATATTCTAATTCGGCATGAAATAATCTGAAAAGGGTTAATATGTTGTAAAACCAAAAAATCAAACATACATTATGAATAAATATTTGAAGATATAAAGAACTTGAAAAAATTAGAACTGTTACCAAAATAATCTTATTTAAACCCGCAAAATAGGTTTATATGCTGTATACAAATCAACCAAACAAAACCCAACACCATGAATACATATTTAAAAATATAAACACCTTGAAGCATAAAAGCTTTTACAAAAATGACCTGATTCAGCATTGAATAACCGCCAAAAAGTTAATATACCGTAAAACAAAACACCATTAATAAATATTTGAAGATATAAACTACTTGAAGGAAAAAGGCTTTTACAAAAATTACCTGATTCGGCATTAAATTACCCGAAAACGTTTGATATGCTGTGAAAGAAAACAAACAAACCAAACACCATGACTAAATGTTTGAAGATATCAACACCTTGAAGCATAAAATATTTCACCAAAATAACATGATTCGGCATTTAATAACCCCCAAAAAGTTGATATGCTGTAAAAAAAAATAACCAAACCAAACACCATAATTAAAAATTTCAAGATATAAACAACTTTAAATATAAAAACTTTTTCTAAAAATAACATGATTCGGCAGTTAATAACCCAAAAAGTGTTGATATGTCGTAAAACAAAACAACCAAACTATGAATAAATATTTGTAATGTAAAGAACTTGAAGCATAGAATATTTTACGAAAATGACCTGATTCGGCATTAAATAATCCGAAAAGGGTTGATCTGCCATAAAACAAACAACCATAAGTCGTAATTATAAGTTTAATAGTTTAAAATACATGCATAATTGTGATTATTTAGACTACTGTTCTCACCTTGAGTGTCATCACTACACATCCAAGAAATTGGCAGATCTAATAGGATCTCGTGGCTTTTTTTAAGTAAAAAAGAATCCGACTTTGAAAACAGAGAGGAAGCTGTCACAAATCCTCAGTGAGAACAAAGACCTAATACCACCTTCAAAATACAGACTGCTAGTTCAGCATGATCGCAAGCTACCACACCTATACGGCTTTTTGAAGATTCATAAAGATGGTATTTCATTAAGGCCCATAGGCAGCGCCCGAGGTTCTGCATGACATCCATTGAGCCGTTTCCTGAGTAAGACGACTTAAAGAAGCAGCATATATGTTGGGAAACAGTGACTTACTATGCAGACCTAGTATAGAATTTAATACAATATGGGAACCATTAAATTATAAACAATAGATAAGGTTATAATATATATATATAATATATAATAATATATATATATATATATATATATATATATATTATTATTATTATTATTATTATTATTTGATGAATCAACATAAAATGTTATAAGGAGATATACTATTTTATGTATCAATTTTCAGTATTTACTTCAACAGTGCCCAATACGTGAGTAGAGGTAGGTAGTAAGTTATGAAATATATTTATGACAATTAAGTTACACAGGGGCCTCGGCGTTTCACCACCGCAGGGAATCGTCAGGCTAAAATGCATGGAATTTCTGTTGCCGGGTATTCATATATATATATACGTGGTGTTTAGTCTAGTTAGTAAACCAATCAGATTCTTTGTTATTCTCTCAGCCAATCGTTCCGCTTCTCACAAACAAAAACAAAGGTTCGATTGATTTTACTTTCTATTTCCTATTATATTGTTCTGTTTTCTATAGGGTGGCATATCCCTGTTTCTTCGATGTATCGAAATAATGGGTGAACTTATTTTAACACGTGCTTGCTTGTATTTCTATTTTAGGTTTTACTTTAGTTTAGTTTTTTATTCATTTACTTGTTCATTTATTTATTTATTATGTAATGTTAACCTACGGTAACTTTTATTCTGTGTAAGCAGTTGTTTACTATTTCCCTTCTACAGTTTGATAGGTTTTTGGGGTCTTTAAAGTAAAAGACATAATCTATACGGGTTGTCTAAATTTCTACATGCACTGGCCTGTTGTATTATTTTCCATTCGATTATTGGCGAGCGTCCGCTTTCTTTGAGCTCCCAATAATGGTTTGCTACTGCTGTTTTTATTCAGCGTTCTTTGTTTTTAAATGTGCTTTTGTGTTTGTAATATCTTGTTTTAAAATCTAGAGAGGTCATACCCACGTAGTACTTCTTGTTATTCGGTCTTTCTTTAGCAAATATTGTGATATGGTAAACAATACTTTTGGTTAGGCATTTATTTTGTAGTGGACAAAGTGTACGAGTTATGCAGTTACAGCTTTTCTCTTCACTGCTAACTTTTTCATTTCTATGTAGGTCATTGCTATAACCTAAAACTGTCCCACAGCTGCTGCGAAAACCTAGAAATGATAATTAAGTCACACAATAACAAAATACTAAAAAAGAACAGTAGAGAAAAAAAAACAAATTACTTAAAACAAGTGCCCAATATAGCAAAAGTAACACTAGAAAGGATAAAAATATAAGCACTACAAATAGTAATAACCCAAACCCTAATAGTAATCACCCAAATATTGCTACGAGTATGCCTATTTTTGTCAGTGCTCTGCATAGCGACTCACCCGCAAAACCCCTGCAACCAACTTCTGTATGATTGTAGTAGATCTTCCATCGATTGTCTCGACATTGTTCGACCAGTTCTTGGTATTTTGTCTTTTTCTTCTCGTTAGCTAATGTTAGAGATTCCTCCGATGACACCGACAGTTTACAGATTATGCATTGCTTTGTTTTCTCCGAATACAATATCAGATCGTTGTTATTGCTATGTGCGTATGGAATTTTAGTATCTCTCTCTGTCTCTCTCTCTCTCCCTTTGTCTCTCTCTCCCTTTGTCTCTCTCTCTCCCTTACTCTATCTCGTCTTCGCAGTCTGATATTTGTTAAGCTTTACTGCTTTCGTCACCTCGTTGTCGATTGCTTCTAGAACCGATCGTGTCGCCAACGGTACCGACCATCACCCAAAGCTTTAGGAAAACCGCTGACGAGATTAGTTGATTATGTCTGTCTGGCTGCAAGTCTGATAGCTATGAAAACTCGAAACGCTATTCTCAAAAGGTTGAAATCTTAAATATAAAGTAAATCCAACGAAAATTTGAATCTGTCGACAGTCGATAGACTCTTAAATGGACCAGAGATTAACATTTCTGTTTCGCCATCAACCGGTTACGTTTTTTATATAAAAAATGCATTTTAATAAATTTCGACTAATAAATATTTCATCCGTTTTCAAATTTCAATTTTCGTATTGACACAAAGAGGAACTAGGTTTTATTCCCTTACAGAAAATCGTACTCCTACTTCTACTTTTCGAAAAGACGGAACTTTTTCAATTCAACAAAAATGGCTTCATCAGAATCGAATTTTAATTTTTTATTTATTTATTTGCTATGACTATCACAAATTGTCCTCCATATGTGAAGGTTGGTTGGGTTCGACAGAACATCATAGACCGACTGAATGAGGAAGCGAACCTTGTTGAAATCTGATCGCCACAACTCTGACCAGGTGATTATGTTTCTCTCGACCTTCTCCCATTTCGTTCAGGCTCTCTGCTGACCAAGACTGACCATTTTATAGTAACGCGCCTCTTCTGCGTCCACGTGCATTTCATTCTAGATGAGTTGGCGTCTTTCTTTTTGGGGGCATTGTTGATTTGGAGAAGAAAGCTCTAAACGTAGGAGTTTCACATGTTAGCCGGTCATAATTCAGGAAGGGGACATTTCGTATTCAGCGCCGTCCTCTTTCGTAAGACATGTGCACGGGGTAACTGTCGTGCCTCTACACCGCCTGCTTGCCCAGGGCGGTTTTTCCGAATCAGTCAACATTGAAGTCGGACGTTTGTTCCGCTTGTGATAGACATTGGCTCTGGGGCAAGTAGCTTGGCAAAAACAAAGTTTTACTGTAACAGCAAGCAAATTGGAGGAAAGATCTCGGACACGAATTATACTGACGAAAAGATGTTATAGTTCAGCGTTGGCCACGTGCACGCAAATAAATACCTATTCATCAGTGTAATTCGTGCCCGAGACCTTTGCTCCAGTTTGCTTGCTGTTACAGAGGCGTAACCAAATCCCGTTTTGCCTGCGTTATGCTCCACTAGCCTCAAGTTCGGTTCGAGGCGACGCCAAAACGGAGCGGACCTTAATTGTCTTGTGCCACATTGTGTTCTGCGAATAAAATGTAGAGTTCGCATGCAAAACGCGATGAATCCAAATTGTTTAAATTGAGCCATTAAACAATAGAAGGACAAATATACTAAATCTAGACTTTGACTAACAGCTTATTTAGATTGAAATCAAATAAAAATCATACCGCTATCATATAATGTAAAACATGATTTTGAAGTGTGGTTGGATATTGAAAGTCAACACTTTTTGTAGTCCTACTGAGCTTAATATATCCTTATGCCTAAGCCTCTCTTTTGCCACTTGCAAGTCCCCTTCAGATCTCAATTTTCTGACTAGAATATATACATACATATATATACATGCATATATATATACATACATATATATACATGCATATATATACATACATATATATATACATGCATATATATACATACATATATATATATACATGCATATATATATACATATATAAACATAGGCACACACCTAACTGTATATACATGCACCCCTTGAATGTTAAAATTTACAAAAGAATAATGTACCTAGAATATATGTTAAAAAATGTATAATGATCTGTTTATTAGTTTAAGAGATTACCTTGTATATATATATATGCGTGCGTGTGCGTGTGTGTGCGTGTGTGTGTAAGGTTAGTGGGATGGAATCCCAGCAGTGCTCGATTATTACGACAAATCAAAAAATAAGCGCGTAATATTTATTAATACTTGTATTACAGAAGACCAGAAAAACATCGGTACCGTCGGTTTCAAATCATAACAAACGGGATCTATAGTTGGACTCTCTATTGGACTCTCTTGAGTCTCTGTTTATGTCTGTCTCCCCGGAAAAAATGTGTATGTAGCTTTTTTCCGGGGAGACAGACATAAAAACAAAGGCTCAAAAGAGTCCGATAGAGAGACCTTTGTAGATCCTCTTTCTTAGGATTTCAAACCGACGGTGCCGATGTTGTTCTGATCTTCTGTAATATAAACATTAAATGAATATATATATATATATATATATATATATATATATATATATATATATATATATATATATATATATATATTAGGAAGGAATAATAAAATTTCTTTTATTTGAAACTTTTTGTTTTGAACAACTGATGACTTAATAGATATTGTATTTTATACAACTTTTATTCTCATCCTTTATTGTTTGTATTGGTGATTGTAGTGTTTGTTGTTTTTAGTAATATAAAATATATATATATAAAATGTTTCACTTCCTAAGTGCTAAAGATGCAGAAGATTGTATTATTAACAAAACACATATAAAAAAATAACAGGACTGCCTATGGGTTCCAGCCTCTCGGGACTGCTCGCCATTGCTTTTATGGATAAATTAGAACGCCATGCACTCAACTCCTGTCATTCCCCCATCTTCTTCACACGATACGTGGACGACATTCTTATCCTTTCATCGTCCCAAGAAGAGGCTAACACAATCTTCGACACATTCAACAACACTGACTCACACATACGATTTACAATAGAACACCCTGAAAACTCTGGATAATTAGCACTTTTAGATTTCAGCTTCAACATCTCTGAAGAAGAAGCCTTAACCACTAAATTCTACAAGAAGCCCGCATGTAGAGACATATTCATAAATTACAGATCAGCACTCCCTCATAAGGCTAAAATAGGCCATGCTAGGAATAAGCTAACTCGCTTCCGTAAGAAATGCAACATTGAGGCTGACAAAACCACCTACAGCGAGAAATTCCAACAGGTACTAGAGACCAATGGATACCCTACATCCATCATTGAACACCTTAGGAAACCCCGGAAACCCCGAAGACGGACGCAACACGCTCTTTCCAACACCTGCTTCCTGAAGTTGCCGCATTTCAACGACAGGATCACCACAGCTATCCACAAAGCTATAAGGAAGGAAAAACTCGACATTCAACTAACACACACCGATCCTTCTCTACGACAACAAATGACAACACGGAACACCAATTACAACAATACTCCCTGCACCCTGGCGAACTGCCACATGAACACCACAGACAAATGCCACCGTACTTACACTGTATACCGTTTACAGTGCACTACATGCAACAAAATATACATTGGTAGTACGGCGCGACCCCTACATATTAGAGTCAAAGAACACCTACAAACACGCACCTCCTCCTTCCACAAGCACATCCACGCATGTGGCAACACCAGCAAATCATTCAAGATTGATATCCTAGCTACGGAGAGAAACGTTGGCAACCTTCGAATAAAAGAATCGATACAAATAGCAAGACTATCTCCGCAAATAAATCACCGACTCGAATTAGGATCTTCATTTCTAGTCTGATATAGTTTCACATCTCACTTTTGTTGTATTAATTTTATCTTAATTTAACCCTTAAATAAATACTAAAAACTAATAATCTAACAAAAACATCACCTTATAATAATAACAAATAATATAACAACATAGGTCAAATACTCACTTAACAAAAAAAAATTAATAAATAAATAATAAACTAACTGGGGAAAAAATTAAATAAATAAATAATAAAATAAATAAATAGATAAAGATAAACGAATAAATAAATAATGATAATTAAAAAAAGATAAATAAATGGTTAAGTACAATAAATAAGTAGATAAATTATGAATAAATAAAAAATTAATAGAAAATATTAAATAAATAAATAAATAATAAATAAAAAAATATTAAAGTCTATAATAGTTATAACTTAACCTAACAAAAAGATTAACTATAATTATATAATAATAGTAACAATAATAACAATAGCAACAACGACAACAACAACAATAACAATAATAATAATAATTAATGAAATACCGGAACCACCCCAGATAACATTAATAATAAGAAGAAAAATGAAGAAAAAAAAAGAAAAAAAAGGAATGATATTTTAGCCTAACAATTAGAAATAACTAATTTATAAGCGACGTAAACAACAAATGAACTGAATTGCCTCCCTTGCATTGTTGTCCTTAAATATTGAATTAATTAATGAAATATACATATTTAAAAAATAGAATAAAATAAATAAATAAACTAAATATTAATATACACAATAATTTAAAACGAACAGATAATGCAATGTTTAATAACAGTATTAACCGACATATTAATTTAAACGAATAGACTTGGTTTAAAAAAAAGAAATTTAGATTAGAATTTAAAATTTAACGACAAAAATAAAAAAGGAAAGATTCTAAAAAGTAAAAACAAAAAGACAAAAAAGTTTAATAAAGTAAATAGATGAATAAATAAATTAGATAAAAAATAGATAAATAAAATATTAATAAAAATAAATAAATAAATAAATAATAATTTTTTTTTTTAAGTTTATTTTATTTTTGAATCCGGTTTGGAATTTAAAATTTAACCGGTATTTTCTGCGAGACTGAATCTTACGGCCACCTTCATATGCACGCTTGAACTTGAGTTGAGCACGGTTCTGAAGAAGAAAAGAGTTCTCGAAATATTTTTAAAAATATATTATATCATACGGAATTTCCACCAGACCATCTTGATACAGGTATTACATAAGATTACAACATTGTGTAGATAGACAGATATATATTTGTTTGTGAAAGGAAAAAATAATAATAATAAATAAATATATATATGTGTATGTACACATTCTATTAATAGTGAAACTATTTCATTTGTTCTACCATTATATGTCTTATTTGCTTCAACTTGTGTCTATCCGTCACACCTCTGCATTGTATTGCCTTCTAAGTATCACATTTATATATATATATATATATATATATATATATATATATATATATATATAAATTTTATACGTACATAAAAGTAATCTATGAACACGTGTCTCTAGCTCACAGCCGTCATCAGCATGGCTAACTTGGACAAGGATCGAACCTTCGATATTGATGTCTATAGTCTGGCGTTTTAGCTCTGCACTATGACGCCTTGCCTGGAAATATGTACGATTTTTATCCTCTAAATATTTAATGTATGTTTATGTAATTGTTTTTATTGTTGAATAATTAATATATACATATATATATATATATATATATATATATATATATATATATATATATATATATATATATATATAAACTAGAAAAATACTTGTCCTAGGACTGGTATAATCAATAAATATAGCATTACTTCTACATTTTAATGTGTTTTCTTTCTTTGGGGGTGTGGTACGGTTTCAGTGGCACCTTCTAAATGGTAAAGTTTACAAAAAATATATATAATGTGCCAACGTTACTAACCATGTTGCCTAGAATACATATTCTATAATTCATGATGACAAGTTCAATAGTTTAGGATTTTACCAAGCACATACATATTATCTACGTTCGAGCGCGCGCCGTATCCTTTAAAAATATATAATTCAGAAACAGTAAATCACATAAAAAGTGAATGCAGCAAACTAGCCCCAAAATAATGCAAAAACAGACATGACTGAGTGGTAAAGACAGTGCACTGGGAACTATGCAAAAGGTTACACTTTTAACACGCAGACAAATGGTACAGCCACAGACTAGAGACTGAAAAACGAAAATCACAAAATTCTCTGGGACATGAAGGTACAAACAGATAAACTCATCCAAGCAAGGAGACAACCACAACAAGAAAAAATCCTGCCAAATCGTAAATGTTGACGTCCCAGCAGATCAAAGAGTGAATATCAAGGAGATAGAAAAACGAAACAAGTGCACAGAACTTACCAGAGAACTGAAAAGGATATGGAATATGAAGAAAGTCAATATAATACAAATAATCATAGGGGCACTAGGAACAGTCCCTAAAAATCTGAGAAAAAAAGACTCGGAAAAAAATGAACCAAAGGGTAGATTGAGACTTTTCAACGGACGGCAATGATGAAAAGAGCTGAAATATTTTTTTAAATCTTCTGATGCGGAAACCAACCCACGTAAACTATAAACGCTAATCGGTCACATGAAATTTGCAATAGAAATAAAACAAAAACACAGAAATAACACCACCACATGAACCGATGGAACTGAAACTGCAAGAAATGTCATAAACTGCGCCCCGACCCCCTTAAAAATGAAAGTGATGGTACCAGCCTCGGTTGATAGTACAAAAAAAGGCGTGGGGGATCAAGGAAGATCGAGAGACCGAATAGGGAAAGCACTAACCAGACCTCCACTGAAAGAGAACACCAATACTCGTTGTCAGGGAGAAATTGATGTTAAGCGGCTGTTACGATAACGCAAAGTCATTTGCAAAAGTTAACGGAAAAGGTGAAGAGTACTGGAAATCTGGAAGACTTCTTGTCCCTCATACTCCAGGAAACACCACCAGTTATTATCAGTGATGAATCACTGATTATGACCTGTATGAGAACTCCTAGTGAGTAAATAATAATAATAATAATAATAATAATAATAATAATAATAATAATAATAATAATAATAATAATAATAATAATAATAATAATAATAATAATAATGTGCACATTGTCTAATGAAAATGCATATATCTAGTGCATATTGTATCTGAATGCCCAATGCTAGCATAACATTAATTTAAAAAATGGAGATACAACAAGGTCGCTCATGTACTACAGTAGAATATATGCAAACTTTATAAATCAGACCACAATGAGAAGTGGTATGAGCATAAGCAAGAAGTGGTACAGGAGAACGACAATGTCAAACTTCTTTGGGGCATGCGCATACAGACTGATAGGGTTCTTGAACATTTCAAACCTGACTTAGTCTGTCTAAACAAAAACAAGAGAACTTGCTTAATCATTGATATAGCCTGCCCCTTCGATACCAGAGTGCAGGAGAAACAACACGAAAAAATAAATAAATATCGACCTAAAATAAATAACATATAGATAAATAACAAGATCTAAAATGGAAATTAGTTAGACTATGGAAATGTAAACAATGTCAAAGTGATTCCCGTTGTAATTGGAACGCTTGGAACCAAACTAAAAGTCACCACAAATGGCTTAAACAGATTGACGAGACAATTTCTTTTCCAATTCTGCAAAAAGTGGGAAGGTACAGCTGTTGATGCTGCTGATTATAATAATAATAATAATAATAATAATAATAATAATAATAATAATAATAATAATAATAATAATAATAATAATAATAATAATAATAATAATAATAATAATAATAATAATACCCTTGTTTTAAACAGATATAGCAATGTAAACATTTCTTTTTAATTATTTCATAAGTGGTTGTTTTTGTTTAAGTCATGAACAGAAAATGTCCCCATTCTAACAATTTTTTAGACAGAATAAGTATTTTAAAGAAAGGAAACATTTTTGTTGTAAAGAACCTGGAGGAATGTATAAAAATAAAAAATGGCCAGACAGAATCAAATGTCGATTTGTCAGATTCAAGGCTAACTTAAAAGAATAGACTGATTTAATTTTATATTTTAGGTGGTTGTGTATGTTCTATTTGCTTTTCACGATATTTTAACTAAAGTAACATTTTAATTAGTTGTTCTAAATCAAAATAATCTACCTATATTTATGATACACAAATAATTTCAATAAATAAATAGTTTTTTATTCTTTCTATTTCTCCATTGCAGCCTTCTTTATGTAAGGCGATTTACAGCCTGCTCGAATATACAAAGACGGTCTGCTTCATGTGGATGTTCATCGAAGGCTTCTACCTGCACAACATGATTGTTGTTTCAGTATTTTCGGGTAACCCAAACTACTTCCTCTACTACCTGCTTGGATGGGGTGAGTGCGATCGATTTATTATATTTGATTCCCCACTCTCTCTCTCTATCTCTCTCTTCCCTTGTGGGTGTATGTGAAATATACAACCAAACTTAATGACGATCTTTTTAAAAATATTATTCTATTTTATTTATTCATTCTACCTACTTTTATATTTAGGTAAGAGGAAGGGCTCTTATTTCTTTATTGTTTGTTAGTGCCAAATGCAATACTTATCTTCATCATCATAATCATTATCATAAGCAGCAGCAGGTGCATTATCGTAGCCGTCAACACCAACAAAAACCAGAAGTTATCTTTCGAATTTCAAAATGATCATTTTGAATGTTAAACGTTTTTCATTGAATCGTTTTAATTAATATTACTACTTATAATAAAGTGTGTTCTACAGCATATCAACGATGTTGGGATTATATAATGCCAAAACACAATAACTATGGGAAATAATTCAGTGAGTGGCTGGTTTTATTGTATATCAACCCTCTTGGGGTTATTCAATATAGAATAATAATACATATTTTCAAACAATTCACGGATTTGCTTAACTAATCTAGTTAACAGCAATCAACCCTTAACGAGTTCCAACCTGAGGTCAAGAACTTTACTCGTTAAAAACTTTTTGAAATTTAATAACTAGAGCTTCGTTAGCGCATCACCTTTAATAAAAGCTGACATATATATATATATATATATATATATATATATATATATATATATATATATATATATTTATATATATATATATATATATATATATATATATATATATATATATATATATACTGTAGACAGTAATATCGTAGGTTCGCTTCTTGCCCAGGTTAGCCATGCTGATGACGATTGATAGCCAAAAACACGTGTCCATGAATTCCTTTTATGTACGTAAAAAATGATTTATATATATATATATGTATATGTATATATATAGATATAGAAAGAGACAGAGATATTAACTATTTCATGTATATATATACATACATATATATATATAATATTATATGTATATATATACATGAAAAAGTTATTATATATATATAATAACTATTTCATGTATACATACATATAATATTATATGTATATATACATGAAATAGTTATATATATCTATTTCATGTATATATACATATGATTTTTAATATATAGAGAGAGAGAAACAGAGACACATATGTATATATAATAACTATTTCATGTATATAGACATATATATTATATATATATAATACTATATGTATATATACATGAAATAATTATTATTATATATATAATAACTATTTCATGTATACATATAATATTATATGTATATATATATACATCAAAATGTTATATATATATAATATTTCATGTATATATAAATATAATGTTATTGTGTGTATTTAGTTAGCATGATTTCAATTAGGCAAAAGTGTTTTTGCATGATAAAACTATTTTCTATTATTTTCAGTTTTCAGCATTGTCCATTTAGTATTTCGGTTAAATTGGTGTATGTAATTTCCGTGGGTTTCTTGTTTCATTTTTCTTTTCTTTTTCGTAAAATGAACAAGAAACCCACGGATTATTTTCAGTTAGAAAAAAGACTGAGGAAACAAACTTTGGTTTATCTACACACACATATTATATATATATATATATATATATATATATATATATATATATATATATATATATATATATATATATATATATATATATATATATATATATATAGTATGTGTAAGAGAATATCAAAACTATCATCAAACTGAGAAAATAAACTATATGAAAGTAAGCTCGGTAAATCACAATGAGAATTCTAATACAAATAGGAACACACCTCACATAATAGCATACAACATGTAAAATCATAAATAAAAATACAGTAAAGCTATCCTTTTCAACATCGATAAACTTAACATTCAATATAGTAAGTTCAAATAACACAAAAATCAACAATAATAGGAACTTAGATACTAGTACAGTCCAGAACCAGAATAACAGCTTCCAATGTAACTGTAAAAATGTCAATGAGTTAACTTTAGAAGAGAGAAGTTTTACTTCAGCTATAGTGTATAAATGTAACGTCATAGGAGAAAACAAAATTAGAACATACATTCGGTCGACGGAATGTAGTTTCAAGAACAGGTTTAGAAACCATATACATTCCTTCAAAGAAACTAATACAAATTCAAACAAGGTCCCTACGACTTTAGCTAAACATGTAAGAGAACTAAACAGTAAAATATATAATACAACGTAAAATTGTTTATACTAGGTAGAGCAGGGAAATATAAACCTAACAAATCGAAGAGATGTAACCTCTGTATTCTGGAAGCCTACAATATAGTTATGTCTAAAGTAAATTTATTAAATAAAAGACAGGAAGTGGTTCAGAACTGTCTACATAGAACCGCATGTCCTATCCCGTTACAGACCCATATAAACACGTGTGGTAGTAACCCTTTCATCAACATAAATATGAAAATATCTAAGGTATAGGAATATTATAAGACTATGTAGCCAATAGAAACCATAAACATAATAGTAGATGATGGAATAGTAATACCCCAATATAAAACATTTAAATATAGAACACATCACACACAACAACAAAAAAATGAAGCGACAAAGGTTAAACCTTGCCTATAGAAAAGAAAATGGTAAGAGAGCCAGATAATGGAAACATCAGCAGACAATTTTTAAGATTACAACTGTACTAATTAGTGAGGTAATGGTAACTAAAAAATAAGATTATTTAAGTAAGGGGTAAGAACTAATAAAACAATTATCATTCAAAATATAATGTCAAATAAACGCTAAATATATATATATATATATATATATATATATATATATATATATATATATTAATTTAAAAAATGCACTCACTCTAATATAAATATAGGCATACAATTAAAGTAGGGCGTAATATGGGTATTGATGCGAACGTTATTTCCCTCATAACACGAGTTAAGTATAAAACGTAATCACAATTAACTTTAGGTATAAATGTCCTTAAAAGTACTTTTGAATCCTCATAATACTTTATAATGAGCTAATTAGCATCATTTGATAGAAAAAATAAATATATAATAGCTCTCTGTCGGGGGTTTGACTCGTGTCTAGCTAATTATAAACTATTTTCGTTGTAAGGGACAAACTCCCTCTTAATTTCGCATTAAATAGAAACTTACTACTTAAGTGTAGAAATCTGGACAATTAATCTTATCTTAGTGTTAATTAAAACGGTTTATAATTAAATACTAAACATATTCTATCAAAAGACCGAAGTATAAAAATGTTGATAATTTATTGAATGGATGTCTGAATATATATAGCTAGCTCCCAACTGATAAAGTTAAAAGAGATTAGCTCTGCACTTAGCTTCGTATCCAAATAATCTAAATAGGCATTTGCAGGTCAATTGATGAAACTTTAGGAAAGTAAAAAATTATCCTCAAAGAATTCGAATTTTTATAAATTGATAATAGAATTTATTAACTATTTTAAGAAATATTACTGAATTAAAATTCATACATGTTCACTAACTTTTAGGTGTACTAGCTCTGAACTGAAAAATTCCAAATGGCGTACTAGTGAGTTTCCTCACATGTGAATTTGCTCTTTTCTTTGTATTTTTATTTGTTTTTCCTCAAAAATGAAATACTGTATAGTGTAGGTTTTTTTTCAAGACATTTTAATCCAAGAGTTTTTTATTCTTTGTGGATGTTTCTGATGATTTTGTAGTGTTGCTGCAACATAAAAATGTTGTTTTACTCACGGCAAATGAAACGGACCGTAAAAAATATATCTCACAGAGATGTTACGTTTTTGGAAATGTGAAAAAGTAAAAAATAAAAAAATAAAAACATGGTTGTTGGAACACAAAATTAACCTGACTTGGCATGAGAATACCCCCCGACAAGTAAACTCTGACCAAATATTGAAAATAACATCGTATTCGAAGCCCAAATAAGATAGCTTCAACATGGTATACAATTGCTCATACGAGGAATGGTGCACCTTCTCCAAGTAATGCTTCCTCAAGTAGCAGAACTAAGCCGGACTCTTCACCAGACTATTGGAATTCTTGTCCTGGAATCCAGTAAGACCAAGAGACCACAAGAAAGTTATACTATAACTTAGTTAACTGGTCAATTGGGAAGAGGAAAAGTAATGGTCTTCACTTCTTTACTAACTCAACGTTTGATAGGAAAAGGAATTTTTTATGTAACATTCGAATATCTATATATCTCATATAGAGATCAAGTGTTAGCCCCAGGAATGGGCCCTTGATTTATGATAAATTAGATGGAAGTAAAATATATATATATATATATATATATATATATATATATATATAGTATGAAAATATATCCATGATAAGTAAGCTACACAGAAATATTTGTGTTTCATTCCTGTAGGAGATCATCAGGCTGAATTCGTGGATATATTTTTGCAGTTGTATATATATCTAAGTAGTGTTTACTCTAGCTAACTAACGAATCGGATTCGTTTGTATTATTACTCTCTCTCTCTCTCTCTCTCGTGCGCGCGCTATTATTTTTATTGGCGAATAACCAAACCCCTCTTGAACACGTGAGAACTAAAGAAAAATTTATGTGTTATATTTATTTTGTTACTCGTCGCTATTTCAGATTTATTCAGTTTAGTTTTTTATTTATTACATTTTAGTTTTTTAGTTATCATAAAGTAAACTTCATTTTGTGTCTACATTTAGTTGTCATGTGACTGAATGCATTGATCTGGCTCCTATAAGAGAAACGTTCTACAAAGCATGTACAATGAAGGAACTGTTTTTTTTTAAATAAAGTACAGACAATAGTGAACTTTTTAAAAGCTGTTGATCTATTTTTAAAATATATAAATATCTAAAGACACAAATCCAACTTGGCATTAAGTGAACTGAAAAAAGATGATATGCCGTAAAAAAGTTTTATAAATGTTTTCAAAATATAATTTTTTTAAAGAATGTTTTTCAAAGAATTTTTAAAGAATACAACTTGACTCAGCATTTAATGACCTGACAAAGGTTGATATGCCGTCTAAATATCTGCATGTCCTGACTTATAATATTTTCCACTGGATTATTGGCGAGCGTACACGTTCTTTAAGCTTTCAGTAATGGTTTGATAGTGATGTTTTAAATCGTTCTTCATTGAATGTGCTTTTGTGATTATTATTATAATTAGTTTTAAATTCGAGTGAAATTTCTCCACTGTAGTATTTTTTATTTGAGTTTACGTATGCAAATATTGTCGTTTGGTAAACGATGACTTTGGTTGTGTAGTTATTTTGTAATAGACAATTGTTCTACTACTTCCATTTGGTATTTCTTTTATTGTAGGCTTTGATTATCATCTCTAAGTTTTCACAGCAACTGTAGCACAGTTTTAAGTTATTTTTATTGTAAATTTATGTAAGGAATTAGTTTTTAGCATTTGGTTATAAGGTGGGGTGAAACAAATGCTGTTTCTCTTTTTTATTCCTATTATAGGTATCTTGTTGCTTATATTTAATTTTGATATTATTATACCCACTATTTTTAGAGCTGTGTTGTAAATGTTACTTGAATTCTGAAATACCTTTGCGTTACTAGAGTTATTGCTCAGCTAAATTATATATTTATACTTGCAGGACCAGGATCTCGGCGTTGCCCGGGTGAAATAGAAAAGAATGATTTAACTTTTTTAAACAACCTAAGCTTAATTCCTTGTTGCAGAAAAACAACCTCTAGATCAAGGGCGGGCAACCTCCGGCCCACGGGCCACATCCGGGTCGCGAAGGCTTAGCGTCCGGCCCGCCACCCTGTTATGCTTTATTATTGCAATCTGGCCCGCAGACCTCCCAGTAAAACTCATATCATTTTGCGACATAGACGTAAATGTAAGTTTCAATTAAGATTTACAGTGGGATAAAAATGTATAAATATCAGCGAGCGATGATGCATGTATATTTCATTTTTCTTTAACTATTAATTTCAAACCATTGGCCTGAGATAAAAATAGAAAAAGAGAAAGAGAGAGGCAAAGAGGAAACGAGAAACAATGAAAGGGCATAAAAGATAGAACTTATCTGAGGTGTGTCAAAACGAATGTTGGATCAACTTGCTACTTCCCCGTCATTATATTTTATGATTCCAAAATGGGTCTTCGTCGGCGTTTTTTATAACATCACATACAAAAGTCTCTTGAGAAAAATGTCAGATTTTTAGAGTGTTCAATGCAATTTTTGTACAATTTATTCATGTAAATAAAATATAGTAATTCTGAGATTTCGTTTTTCACTCCGGCCCGCGATCTCCTTCCAAAAGTCTGATCTGGCCCTCGCTCTGAAAAGGTTGCTCGCCCCTGCTCTAGATGAATACAATTTTATACACAAATTTCATAAAACAAATTAGTATTAATGACATAAATTGTTTTAAGGCAAATACACTTGGGATGTTCGTTGAATGGCTTGCAAATTGTATTAACGCAAATAGGTCATAAATTCGACGAATATCCGAAGTGTATTGGCTTTAAAACAATTTATGTCGGTAATACTAATTTGTTTTATGAATATAAAAAACCTCTGCGTGAATATAATTATATCAACAAGTTTCATAACACAAACTAGTATGTACAATTTTGATGATACCAACGTTTCGGCTGCTGTAACCTCATGCATTCTTCAGGCAAAATATACACCTGGAGAAGGCCGGAAGTTACAGCGGCCGAAACGTTGTGATGATAACACTTAAGATGAGAACAGTAGTCTGAATAATCGAAATTATAAAAATGATTAATCCTTATCTAAAAAGTTCAGAAAAACAAATTAGTATCATTGATATGAATTGTTTTTAAGCCGGGACTGTGTGTACTGTGGGTATACATGTATGCGTTTCTGCGCGCGCGTGTGTGTGTGTATGTGTGTGGGGGGGGGGGTATGTTTGTTCGCGTGCGTGTTTGTGTGCGTATTGTTATTACAAAATTAAACAAAAAAACACGGGTTGAACTTTTTAATCGATTCTCAGCTATTTCTGGCTGGCACCTATGATTTGAACCTCAAAATAGACCTCGCTCGCATGTGGTTTGTATGTTTCTGTCCTACTTAAAACAAACAAGTTCAATCGACAATCGCCGTGCGATCAAAGATCTTCCCGTTTTCCCCCTCATCTCGATGGCGAACTGGTTTGAATGCACATCATGATATCTTCCCATTACGTGTTAACGTTTAGAACGTTCCGTTTTCACGGGGGAATACATAAATGTATTTCTATTATCATTTTAACATTTCTATATCATACTAGCAGAAATTGTGCCCGTCGGGTCACCTATTTAGCATGAGTAATATGTCTCAATTAGAAAAAAAGGGAGTTAAATTAAAAGTCAAAATACAAAATTAATTTCTATTTATAAAATTACTATATATCTGGCCTCCCCATAATTGAAGCCTTACTCATTCGAGCAAACAAACCTACTATCAACAAAGCTCGATATGAGGGGGAGAAGGTATACCAAAATGCTTTTAATAAAAAATACAAAATAAAATTTTTAAATTGTTTTAATTAACTTTCTTAATACATTCATCAATTTTAATCTGCGTAACTCCTCATGTGCCTGATGAAGACTCATGGGAGTCGAAAACGTTTGCAGTTTTAGTGAATTCCTGTTCACACACGAACAGAACATTAGATCGTTGGTCTGCCAACTTAAAAAGATGGATTTTAAAAAAAACATAAATTATCATTGTTGCTTAATCAAACATGCATCAACGCAGAAATGCTGCCTAAGTATACAAGTATATATATATATATATATATATATATATATATATATTTCATGATTTTTGGGGGAGTACAAAATTTTATTATAGCCAGCATGAAGGGAAGGCGAATTCTATCGTTCATGATTAAAAGTTAATAAAGAGAGAGAAAATGCCAGCCGACCGGTTTCGCCCTCTCTTAACAAAGGTTGCATCGACCGATTTAAAAAAAAAAACGAGAGATTTTTTTTAAAAACGGGGTGAAAAGAGAGAGTACAGAAAATAAAATAGCGTTATGTTATATGTACAATGGAGGATGAATCTTAGAGACTGATCACCTCTAGTTCCAATAGACATTCTCTTTGCTTGCAAAGGGAGGATCGTTTAAGACGAACGTGGATCGTCTCCAAGATTTTAAGATGGTATAACGAGTGAGAATGACTGAGAATGGTGAAGGAGTCCATGCTAACATTCCTAGCGCACGGCGGGTTTCTAAGTAAATGGTCTGTAATGGAAGACCCGTATGTGTTGTTTTGAACGTCCGTTGACCGGAAGGTTCCATTTCTGATCCTACTCGGAATGTGCTGTTGGACTCTACTATCCGATCTTAACGTCGTCCTACCCACGTAGTCAGAAGTGCAACTACATTTAAAATGATAAATTACATTATTTTTATGGTGGGGGGGGGGGTAGAACGTCTTTACGAGAGGACGCCAATAAAGGTTTTGTAGAAAACACAACACGCACATTCGAAGAAAAATAAAAATTTTCAACTGCTGAGCTGATTTACTTGGCGAATTTCTCACTTACTGTGCCTAACCAAGGTAAACGACTATAAATTGGACATTTAGTCACCGTATTTGGTTTTATTTCGGAAAAAGTATTTATTTTCCTTTGGGTGACTGCCCTAATCACATCAAGGGGATAGCCGTTATTGGACAAAGTATTAGTTATAGTTTTAATTTCTTCGTCCAATTTTGATTTTGAACAAATCATTAGGGCTCTGTGTGTTAATGTTCTAATCAAGTTAACCTTTCGTATATATATATATATATATATATATATATATATATATATATATATATATATATATATATATATATATATATATATATATATATTAAATACTAACGTGTTTTTATCATCTACAGACGATATCGTTTCTGGTTGTTTACCCTCATCAGTGCAGGTTGTAAGCGGTCGCATGAGATCGAACGCAGTTCGTAGATTCAGGCTAGAATCACGGGACAACATTTAGAGCCACACAGTCGTCGGCAATCGGCACAGACAGTAATTGAAATTGAGATACACTTGCTCTACTTTTAAGATTATTACATCTTTAATGGGGTTTTAAGGGGCTTTTAACTATAAATATTTTTAAATATTAAAGTGTTTGTTTCTTTTTTCACCTACAGACGATATCGTTTCGAGGTTTTTTTACCCTCATCAGTGCAGGAGTGGCGGTTGTAGGCGGTCGTATGGGATCGAACGCAGTTCGTATATTCAGGCTAAAATCACGAGACAACCGCTCAGGACCATACATTACATTTTAAAGTTGAGGATCAGTTTCGCTAGGAATGTAACAGAAAATTTTACCACTTTTGGACACAATATCATTTTTAAAGACCTGTAAACATTTTCTTTAAATTTTGGCCAATTTTTAAAAAATTTGTTGGAGATGAATTCAGACTCTGTGTGTTGGGTCATTTTTTATTTGTCTGCCTAAGCTGTCTAGTGGTCACTCAAAACACGGCCGGTCGTTTCTATGACGACCGATATTTTCGGCATGACAGTTTGTCGTCGGCCAAACTTAACCTAGTTTCTATACATAATATAATTTATATAATTTATATAGCTGTGTTTCCCCATGATGTGATGCTTGTACGTGTCTTCACTCGTTAACATAGAGTGAATTATAGGAGCAGGAAACTGGGCACGTTTTTTCAGCATAATCATCTAATTTACATACGTGTCTGTACACACCACAAACACGTATGTAAATTAGATGGCAAAATAGTGGACTATATAAGAATAATAGCAATGATAACCCCAACCCTAACCCGCTCTATAATAAAGACAATGTGTATTTAACTTAATGGCACTTGTTCATAATATTCCACCACCCGTTTTTTCCCCCAACTTTTTTATAGACATATTTTTTTTATTTTTTCTGTGTACGATTACTTATAATGTCGATAAAGAATTCCGTGTTTTCTTTTTGGAGAAAAAAGACAAATATTTGGATTTTAGGAGGGGATAATCAGTTTCTTATATTAATTTAACGTAAACTGATCACCCACTTTTTGACCATGTTGCATGTTCTCAATACACCACCACCCGTTTTTTTACCGTTTTTACGGACCATTTCTTTTTCTTTTTTCTGTGTACAATTACCTATCATGCCGCTACAAAATTCCGGGTTTGGGAAAAAAAGTTGAAAATATTTTATATTTTTGCAAGCGTTACGTTAAATTTATATAGGAAACTGATCCCCCTCCTAAAGTCTAAATTATTTGAAAAAAATTCCAAACACTCGGAATTCTCTAGCGACACAGAAAAAAGAATTTTTTTAAATGTGTGATGGTCAGAAGGTGGGGGATCAATTTACGTTTAATTTATATAAAAAACATCCCTTTTTCTAAAATCTAAAATATTGCAAAAAAAAATTTCCAAATTCACATAGAATTCGCTAGCGACATGATAGCAAGAAAAATGTCAGTACAAAAGTTTAGAAAAATTGATGGTAGTGTATTATGAACAAGCACCGGAAATTGTAATAATACGTGAAAGAATAGCATTTATTGTGACTGTGCAAGGTATATGTTTTAGTTAAGTATATTTATTTTACTTCTCTGCAGAAAGCAAGACACAAGGTCAAGTAGTGAAGTGTACTCTGGACTACAAGTAGTTCCGTCGTCATTTCCTGATAGGGCAATTAGCAATAAACTAACCCCTTCTCAGGGAAAAGGTAAAGCCTAGGAGGTGAACCTTCTAGGACTGAACAGAACCATATCTCAACCCGACAGCAACCAAGTCACTGTCGGACTGAAAATGAAGTATTAGAACATATACTACACTATGTTCCTAGCCGAAAGAAGAAGTATTTTTAGTTAAGTAAAATTGAATGAAATAATCAGAGAAGGTAAAGCCTGGGGGGGATTAGCTTTAAGGTAAGTAAATATAGAGAAAAGCATCATTGTTTCAGATGAGGTAATGAAAAGAAATGTGAAAGAATGATACGGAAATGTCATCCATAAACGGTGTTATGATAAATATTTACGTTACTAAAGAAACGATAGTGTAAGAAGTGACAGTCGGGCAATATATTTAATTTCCCGAAAGCTACAGGACTGTACAAGAAACTTTGAAAAACACAAAATTCTTTAATCATCTCCAAAATATTCCTACCGCCATACAAAAAACATACTACCCAATTCTACTGCAAATCCAGTTTTTATCATTACCTCTCATGTTTTCCTTGGCCTTCCCTTGTGAAGTGGACGATTAAATCTGGACAGTATATGGAGATGAGTGCAGAGCAGGAGACTTCGATGGTATGGCCACGTTGAAAGAATGAGTGAGACTTGTAAGGTTATTACATGTAGAATAATTGAAGAAGTATGGTCAGCTCACAGAGGAAGGCCAAGGAAAACATGTGAGGATGTGATAATGATGGACTTGAGAAAAAAAGTAATAAATAAAAACCTGAGCAGAATTCAATTTCTAAAAGCCGTCTAACACATGCAAGCATGTAAAACGGACGTTAAACAGAATATGATGATGAATGATATGAATATTAGATGGCATATCTTAAGATAATTTTCTTTTTTCTGTTTACTTTTAAATTTTTTCAACAAAACATCGTATTTAATTTGCTTTACTTGACCATATTGTGTTGTTTTTCCCGCCAACAGGCTCTCCGCTGTTATCAACTGGTATCTGGGTTGTCGTGATGATCTACTTAAATAAATCAAGGTAAGTACACATATGTAAAAACGAAATCGATTGGGGCATGAGGGTTACAAAAAAATATGAGGCAGGTATCTGAACGTAAAACCATCAGTTCTAAATTGTGAGTGTTCTCTTCTTCGCATAGGGGTTAGGGTTGATACAAGTTAATTGCAATAATTCTTGAATCTTGAGATTATATCTCGAACGAGCCTTGTGCAAAACATAAAACGACTCATCAGAATACCCTCTAGTACGCAATTGTCACTCCAATAAATGATCACCAAGAGCATGGTTTTGTAAACGCCCGGATGTCGGTCGCTATCTGTGCCTACGTATCGAACTGGGGACATGTTGGGTAATTCTTACCTCTAATCATTGAATGGTATGCCTCTGCATAATCAGCCTCGCACTGGTCACTTAATAACTATGAGATACGGCTGAAGCGATTTTCTGTGACAACTCCGGACTTGTGGTTCCAATCCATGGCAGTTTATCATAAACTGGTAATTTATGGGGCGAACATATTTTCACCTTTAAACGAGTCGATTTGTCTTTAACAAATATTTCAATGGCGTGTAAACCCTAACCATTGGAAGAGAAGAATTCTGTTATTCTTTTAAACTCTGCATCATGTTTAGAACTATAACAGATCAAGAAAAGCCGATGCTTTAATCGGATTAATTTTTATGATTTGGGGGAAAATGAATCCTATTGTTTACATTTTACAAAAATGGGAGATATCTGAAACATTAACGAAGGGCTTCCAACCCATTTTTACCCTTTTTGCATGAAACAAAATAAAACTAAATATAGCCCACATTACCCACCCTTATCTATCATTTGCCGATTGTTAATTTACAAAATAGATGCCTACAAGCGATGGCAATGGGGAAAAGCTCCCATTTTCTATAAAATGTTCCTAACGGCGTGCATCTTAAACAGCCTCTGACACTAAGTCCAGCTCATAGGCTGCTCGTGTGTCTTAGATATAAAACTGAGGAACTGCTACTATGAACATGCATGTGTGCGTCCACTGCATCAGTCAAAAGTTGTTTCTCGATTCAGTCAGTGCTGTAACAAAGAATTCTCCCTCCAAATAAAACGATAAGTCCAGTTTAAAAACAGTTAACAAAGTTTTTTTTTCTTTGGAAGTTACGATGGTACTCGTTTTCTTAGGTTGAATAGCAGACTTTCAAAATTAATTTTTTGCCCGACCAAATCAAAACACAAGTCCTTTAGTTTAGAGTTTGAGAGCCCACTTCGCTCTGAGAGGCATGCAAATCCAACTGACTCTCAGGCGTGCAACTCTAACTGGCCTCGTCTTCACATCTCCTGGAATATATGCACCTTCGACCGGAAATCCTAAAATCCTATCTTGATCTCAATCATCCTATTCGACCACCCAGGGACTACCCCGATGTTCACTGGAGATAACGGCCAGACAGAGTCCACTCAAAAGTGCTTATCTGCAGACAATCTAGGAACATTACTTTTCTCAAGTAGGTTGCTATGAACACCAGAGTAATGAATCATTTATTTTAGTTCAAACAACATTAAAAAAATTTCTTGGGTGGCCTAACTCACAATCAGAGATATTTTCGATTCTTTGCGTGGACCCTTTTCTCTTTATTAGATATTACTCACTTGCAGACAGTCTGTTATTCGCATGCATGCAATACTAAACATGAAACCGCCTAGTGCATGTTTGCAGATCGCCCCAGCATCTTTTTAACCAATGGTAGCGAAGTGCGCAATAATCTTAGTTTCTAGGTTCTGATAGAGCTCTCTTAAAAAAAAAACTCGACACACAAGCCAGTCTAACTATTTGCCTTGACGACACCACGTTGAAATAGTTTAGAATCTTCCCGTCAACATTCGCCCATTTACGAAAACTGTATATTCTCTCAACCCGGAGTGTAAAAACAAATGAATTCCAGCAGCTATTTGGCAAACACACTTTTGTAATAATTTCGCACGCATACTTTTACTATTTGAAGACTCGACATGTGTTGACGGGGCTAAACTAAACGTACACACTAAAATGCTGCTTTTTATGTAATTATTGCTTTTTTAATAAGATCGCGTCCATTCTTTAATAACCCGATGCAGTTAAATTATTTTTAAGAGAAATTAAATCAAAACATATATAAAATGAAGTAATAAAATAAGGTGTCAATCAAATTTTATTAGAATTCAAAGTTCAAGCAAAGTATCTAAAAGTCCTTAGCTCATGAGTTTTCAAAGATAATTCTTCTCTTCAGCGGACCATTACCGCAGTTATACCACTACAGGTAATAAAATTAAACTTTGAAAATATATAAAAATATATACAAAAATACATAAAAATATATAACATCAAATATATCAACCCAAAAGCATACTTTTTTTGTTAAATCTATACAATCCATATATATATATATATATATATATATATATATATATATATTTTTATGCTTTGCGGTTTGTACTATTGACACCTACTTTTAAACTATTTATGCTAACATCTCTATACTCTCTTGAACTTTACTGCCCTGCCTGGAAGCAGGAATTGGCAATGCATATTATTGCCTAAATTTGTATCTATTAACTTGAATTTGGGATTCTCCGGACTGGATATTTTGTTTTTCGCTGTGTTTCGCTTTTTCCACGGATCTCTACACATTACGATTACATGGATCTATCTGACTGTTATTGCTCGAAATACTCGGACTTTATGCATGACATTTAAACATTTGAGTATGTTGAATAGTTTCATATTTTTATTTTTTATTTTACATCATTTCATTGGGGTTGATTGCCCTAATTATAATCCTTTTAGCAAAAAGGTCTTAAACTATATGTATATATTTTTATATTTTCAAAGCTTCTATGTTACCGGTAATACATATATTACCGGTCTTTGTCCTCTGATGAGAAGAATTTATCTTTGAAAATCCATGGATTAAGAATTTGAGATTACTTTTTGTTTTCGAATTATTGACGATCTAATAAAATGTGTAACTCTTCTAACTTTTATTTCCATCATTCTTTTTATTGATTTATTGCTCTATCCAATATATTGAGCTTTTCATCATCACGATAGGTCATTATTTAAAGATACAACATTTATCTTTAGATTTTCATTCATTGTTAAGTAATTTCTCTGATTCTATGGTTATAGTATGCTGTTAAATGTTAGTATTATCCATAAATTTAATTACAAGTCTGTTATTCGAATAACCCTAACACTAACCCTAACCTTAACACTAACACTAACACTAACACTAACCCTAACCCTAACCATAACCCTAACACTAACCCTAACACTAACCCTAACACTAACCCTAACACTAACCCTAACCCTAAACATGCAACCGCCTAGTGTATGTTTACCCTACTACTTATACGTAACTTATAGCGCCAGAATAAAAATGAAAAACTCTTATCACAAACAACTACCGCATTACGACCAAATCCACTATTTACTTACACTCCCTATATACTTGCCTCCCCACGGGGGCAGTTAGACACAAGGTTGTTTTTTTTTTAATGTGGGGAAAATCCAGCTCACCAAAAAGGAAGTCTAGATTGGGACAAAAAATAAAATTGCCTGACTCTAGTAGCATTTCTACCACATTCTACTACTGATACGACTAGAAAAGAGGAGGGAAAACTTTTATCAGAAACAACTGCTGCCTTGCGGCCATACCTACGATCATTTTTTTATGAAAATCGCTCCGGGCACGGCATAAAGCCACTTGATGTAAGGAGCTTACAAGAACGGAATATGATTACCACAAAAACAAGATATGCCTATTGGCCTTAGTCTTGAAAAGACCAAGGCTATAGGTAGGAAGAAAACAGTCAACAGGAAGAGATTTCCACAAGTCTGCAATTCTTGGAAAGAAGCTACTGGAATAGAAAACTGTATCACTATGAGATATCAAAACAGCGAATTGATGGAGACCACTAGACCAACGAGTCAAACTTACAGCCCCTATTTACCTGTTTCCCCACGAGGGCAGTTAGACATAAGGTTGTTTTTTTTAATTTGAAAAAAATACAGCTCCCCAAGAAGGAGCAGTCTGGATTGTGACAAAAATTTAAATTGCCTGAGTCTGGAAGGATTTCTCCTTCATTGAATGAAGACAAAGAAGATGAAGTGTAGTATCAGAACAGATACTACGTTTTGCTACTAGCCAGAAGGCTGAGAAAAACTTCAGGAGTTAACCCTAAGGGGAAAATTGAGTATGAGTTATCAAAACAACACAAGGCTGTATAGGGTTAGGGTTAGGGTTAGGTTCAGAAACGTTCTGTAAACTCCTGCAACGGGGCTTGAACTGGAGTATTTCAGCGACGTGGAAAAAGGAGTGGTCAGTTTCACGTGTAATAGTTGACTTTACCCCTAACACTAATCCTCCATACTTAACCCGGCTTTACACCCTTAACACAACTCTATAGTCTTTCATGTAGAAGCCAATATGGGAGGTGCTGCTCAGAGCACCATGTCCTACCAAGGCAGAGTCCAAAGCCGACTTCAAAATCTTCTCTTCCCATACAATCACTCTCTCACAGAAGAGACGTTGCTAGTCTTTCTTTGCTCTACCGTTATTTTCATGGTAGGTGCTCGACTGAACTCAAATATATGGTTCCCCCTTGTAAAACATTCACAATAAGAATCCGCCTAGCTACTACCACTGTCAATGATTTCCCTTTCTTACTCTGCGTGCCCAAGTCAAAACGAAACTTCCAATGGGCAGAGCTTCTTTCCTAAAACTGCCCGTCTGTGGAACACATTGCCGCGAGCCTGCTTCTCTGCCGACTACAATATGGTCGTCTTCAAGTCCAATGTAAACAAGTTCTTGTGTAACCGTCCCCATAAATAATGAGTTTCTGCGTTGCTACAACCATCGTGCCAGTGAATGCGATGTTGTCTCACTGTCCACTAGTCAGACTATTTAACCCTTATCCTCGAGTCAAACTATTTAACCCTTATCCTCGAGTGACCTTTGGGCCTTGATAAGCGGTGACCTTTGATGTGAAATAAAATGTATGCCTACAAAACAAATTAATCTATAAATATTTGAAGTTTTTAAGAACCTGAATGGGTAATTACCCAGACTTTGCCCCCATAACTCAACTCCATAATCTTCCGATATTTTTACCAAAATAACTGACTGGATTCGGCATCCAAAAAAGAGTTGATATGCCGTACAATAAAACATGATTTAATGAGTGCTGTGTTATGAACCATAGCAAAACCTCTGGAAAAAGCTGTTTGCCAAATACCTTTGTGAGCAAAACTTAATTAAAGCACAAACAATCAAACTCATAGGAACAGGAATTCACAACGTTTCGACCGATGTAACTTCCGGCCTTCTTTAGGTGCATATTTCCGAACTTGGGAACCTTCTAGTCGAATTTGGAAATAATTATGTATTTAGCTTGTATTCATCTTGGATGTACTATTCAAAACGTTTCGGAGGTCACATTGGAAGCATGTGTATCTGCAATTGCCTTCCAAAGGAACCATTCAAGCGACGTCAAGAGGGAGTGCTAAGCTTCATGTGTAACAGATTGCTCCCCCCCCCCCCATAATTACTTGCCCTTAACACAACTAAATGGTCTTCCGAGAAGCCAATATATATGCCGACAAAAGAAATTAGTCCGTAAATATTTGCAGTTATTAAAAATCTGAAGCATATACTATTACGAAAAAATACTAAATTTGGCATTGAATGAACCAAAAAGGGTTGATATGCCGTAAAACAAAACGTGATTGAGTGATTGCCGTGTTATAAACCAAAGAAGAACTTATGTAAACAGTTATGACTCAAATACCTTTGTGACGAAAACTTAATTAAAGTGCAAACAATCACACCTGTGGGAATATTTCATTTTTGCAGGAATTTTTATTCATGGAAAAGTTTCTTTATCTTCACAAAATAAAATTTTAAAAATGATGCATTGGGGATAACATTAATCAAATCCAGACAGAAAATATAATATATAAAAGTATGTGACGTAGACAAGTCCCGTTGGGTCACAAGTACTACTAATATCATTCGGAAATTCATGAACTGTGACATATCAATTTTTATTTAATTTCAATTTTCTTTTCTCTGGTTTGAACAAATACAGTGAAAGGGGAATAACTCCTTGGTTATTAAGAGTGAATGTTCTTTCTTTCATTTGTCGTTCAGAATTTGCTCACGCAGTTCGTTGATTTCACAGTCTTTTAAATCATGGTTAATTCGGACCTCAAAATAGAGCATTTGTACGTTTAACCTTTGTAAGTATGGATATCCGAAATGACAACAATTTCGAGAAAAATCTAAAATCTAGGTCTTGGAATTTTTTTTTAAGTATACATATTAATTTTAAAAAATGTATGTTTACACTTTTAAAAAGTAATATTAAATAAAGAAATTACATAAATTTAACATCATGAAATTATTTTTTTTTACATACAATTTTTTTTATTTATATTAAAAAATAAATTAATTAAATTAACGTTATGGAATTTTTTCATTACAGACATATTTCTTGAAGAAATTGTGTGTGTCCAAAAATATGATTTTTTTTATTTATTAATATTTTTTAAGTTAATAAAATTAACGTCATAAGAAAGAAAATTTGTATATTTTCAGTGTTTAGCGCCACGCGAGCAGAGCGTCATTATAGGTGTCTGTTGTTAGATTTTTATCGAGATTATTGTCGTTTCGGACATCCATACTTATAAAAGCTAAATGTACAAATTCTAATTTGGGAGGTCTGGGGTAAACTTCGAATTACCAAATTATGTGTGAAATTTACTTTCGTTTTAATTGCTTTTTCTCTGTATTTTTAGTCAGAGTTAGCATTCCTTTATCCCTTTCAGTTATTGCCCAGAATTTACTTACGGAGTTTGTTCCTATTTACTTGCCTCCCGACGACGGCAAAGTCAGACACAAGGTCGGTTTTTTATGTGGGAAAAAATCCAGCGCCCCAAAAAGAAGCACTCTGGATTGGAATAAAAATGCGTAAATCTAGAAGGATTTCTCCTTCACTGACCGAGGACAGAATAGACTAGATGTAGTATCAGAACAGATACTACACTTTGTTTAATCAACTGTGCACTAAACTTGTAGGTGTAGTGCACAGTTGATTAAACCTACAAGTCTCTGGTAGGCGCGAAGTTGGCCGGCCAAAGTTGTCTTAAAGGGAGCTGGCATAAAGAGACCGAAGAGACTAGAGGCTCTTAAACGCTGACCCTTAGGATCGACAAAAGTGGAGATCTGCGGTGAAGACGGCCATGCGTGCAGCTAGCCAGCTAAAGACACGCTTAGATCTGATGACCTCAGATGAAGATTAAATCTTGACAGTATAGGGAGATGTGTGCAGAAGAGTAGACTTCGATGGTATGGCCACGTTGAAAGAATGGATGTGAGTTCTTGGGTTAGTAGCAGAGTTGATTCATAGGGAAAGTCCAAGGAAAACGTGGCAGGATGGATTTAAGAGACAGGGGGATAAATAAAGACTTGTCCGGAGATAGGTTAGTTTGGAAGTTAATTCTTAAAAGCCACCCAACAGGCGTTAAACCGATGATGATGATGCTGATGATGATGCTGATGATGATGCTGATGATGATGATGATGATGATGATGATGATGATGATGATGATGATGACGACGACGACGACGACGACGACGACGACGACGACGACGATGACGACGATCATGATCATGATCATGATCATGAACCTAGCCAATTAATTAAATTTACATTTATTTTATTTTATTTTCTGTTTTGAACCAATACACTCCAAAGATGGATTATCGGATTGACATCCTAATATGGTATCATACCGGCGTAGGCAGAAGAACACAAAGCAGTGGCAAATTCACTTCAACCACAAAACGCTCAAACTAGCCATAAAAATCGGCTCTCACAAGATCTAGCAAAAAGGTGCTAAAAACGCCAAAAATATTTATCACGTGATTGTCTACTACTACGTCCGCCAAAACCGGAGTTAAACAAAATAAAAGCAATAGCCATGACAATATCAGCTCTTTCCCCCTTTTTCCCTACGATCAGCGATTAAGACGGTCCTGTCAACAGACTCTTAAAACATGGGGCAAGAAGCTGCCTGCTGCTGTCTTACTGTCACTCCACGCCGTCTCCCCCTTCCTCCTCATCGGACGCAGGACAAATAGTAAGCTGAAACCCTTTCTTTTCTTTTCTCTTTTTAAATACCGTCGAACATACACACACACAAGTTCCTATCATTCTTACACTGCAAAAAAAGGGGGTGAGAGATAGCTCATTTTCTCTATTTACACACACACCAAACACGTGTGTTTTCCAAGAACAAACCTTTAAAAGAGACATTTTATACAAACAGTAAAAGGGACATTTCTGTACACAAATTCAGACTTTCATTGAAGAATTTATACAAATTAAATGCACCATGTTAAATAAATTGTTATGTTTATATGAATGTTTGAGTGCTGGTTTTCTTACCTTTTATATTTTTGTGTTGGTTACTGGCGTATTTTGCTCGTTCTTTCATGTTTAACAAGAATAGATTATTTTACTTGCTTTGATTTATGCTTGTGGTTGTGAGCCCGATTTAGCCACTAATGGTCCGACCACGTGGACGCATGTAAAATTATAGGTGTTCCTATAATGTTTAATTTTAATATTTCAGACAGTCCTTCGTCTTCTCATACGAATAGGGATTAGGTCCGCTCGTTCGTCTATATATCAGTAACCATTTTTTTAAACGTAATAAATACATTACGCGATTTGTTCAATTTCGAAATATCAGAGATCTTAACTACTTTTAGAAACGGAAAATATTGCATCAATAGTAAATAACAAATTCCCAACAAATAAAGCGGACGCCATGGCCGGAAATCGAAACCCAAACCATGAGATGTTCAGTCAGAAGTTCTACCAAGTGAGACATTTACACTTTCTTACAAATAGATCTTAAAACATTCCCTTAACAAAATAATTATAGCGTTACGACGTCATAGATTTATGATTTACGTCATGTTTCAAAACATGAATTAAAAAAGAAGCGATGATGAAAAATAAATAAATGAATGGTTAAACTTTATCAATAGCGTTGGAAATTCTTTTAATAGTCCCAAGCAATTTATTTTGTGTTAAATAAATAAATGGGTAAACTTAAATAATTTTAATAGTCGAAAACAATTTATTTAGCTTTCAACATGTATTGTATATAGTCTTTTACAATTATATAATTGTAGACAAGTAAATAGGAACACCCTCTCGCAAACACCGAGAGAAAAGGGGGTGACACGGTAGCCTAGCAAAAATATGCTCCTTCCGGTCACATATTTTTGCTAGTTTATCAAAAAAACAAAAATTTATAACAATTTATTGAATATGCAACTTTTATGAAAAAAATGAACATTTTCAACTTCGTACAATTCTTGTTGTTTTGTCTTAACACGTATTTCGACTCTGTGTGGCATATTACGTTTGATGTGCGATTCTAGGTTGGAGCGAACCCATTTTATGTTTGTCTTCCTTTTTTCCCCTTTTACGTAACTCTTCTAAATTAACTACGTAAAATGGGGTCGCTTAAACCTAGAATCGGACATATACGAAAAAACTCATTTTTATTTTTAATTAAAATTCTATTCAATAATTTTCTGTAATTGTTGGTGTAAATATCTATTTTTCCTGATACGTTAGTATATCAAAGAGTTTCCTGTTAATTTACTTTTAACTGCCATATTTCACTTGTGCATGCCTTGCAAGAAGCACCAGCATAACTTATTGTTCTTCTTAAACTGGGCAGATTAGGCTGTCTGAAAATACCGGCTTCCTGACTTAAAATGCACCAAATATTGATGTTATTGTTTTTTTTCCTTTCCCTTTGCAAAACTCAATCATGTTCTGCAAAGCTAAAAACAAAAACAGTTTTCATCTACAAAACAACCAAACGCCATAAATAAATATTTGAAGATATAAAGAACTTGAAGCATAAAGACTTTTACCAAAATGACCTGATTCTGCATTAAATAACCCGGAAAGGGTCGAGATGCCGTAAAACGAAACAACAAAACCAAACATTATAAATAAATATTTGAAGACATAAAGAAGTTGAAGCATAAAGACTTTTACCAAATGACCTGATTCGACGTTAAATAACCCGAAAAAGGTTGATGTGCCGTAAAACAAAACAACCAACCAAACCAATCTTAAAATGGCGTGATTTTGAAAGGGATATGTCAGGCCCAATGATGTGTCATCACCATTGATTTAAGAACTTTTCTGTTTTCACATTGTCAAACAAAATAAAAGTACCTCTGTATTGACGATTGATGAATGGAGAGTTACTTCCCTTTTGGCTAAAATGGAGTCGAGTTAAAACTTATTTCGTTCGGATCAAATCATTCCTCCAACCAATTAAATGAATTTACATTGTTTTTGTTTTTGTTGTTGTTGTTGTTGTTGTTGCTAAGAACATGTACAACGTTGCACAAAAATTGACGAATACACAGTACTAAGATATAGTGATAAGTAGTAAGACTACACATAGAAAAACAAGAATAGGTTTAAGGCTCCCAAAATTCATACTAGAACGGTCCGATATAGTACTGAGTAAAATTCAGAAGGTTGAAGGGTCAATCCTCGGTGTGGGCGATACGAAGAATTGCGAATTACTGAAGACTTCTCACAGTCATGGCTGACGGAACAAGAGCATGCTACACCCGTGGATTAAATAAAGACTCCCGTTCGAAATTCCGTCCAGATTCCCGAGTTCGACATAAATATTCCCGAGTTCGAAGAGATACACCTGAAGAAGGCCGGAGGTTACAGCGGCTGAAACGTTTTGATGGTAACACTCAAGATGAGAAATGTAGTCTGAATAACTAAAATTATACAATACACAGTATGTTCTTGTTTTAAAGTAAGAAGTTGATCAAATGTACGAAATTACAGTGCTTCTTGAAAGACATGCAGTTCAAATAAATTAACAGGAAACTCTTTGATATAATTACGTAATCTAGATATCTAATCCAAAAATTACAGAAAGATATTGAGTAGAATTTTAATTAAACAATATAAATCAGTGTTTCCGTATATGTCAAATTCTAGGTTGGAGCGAATCCATTTTACGTTTATCTCCCTTTGGCTCTCTTTTACGTAACTCTTCTAAAGATGTAAAATGAGGTGTTATTATCACTGATTTAAGCAGAACTTTTCTTTTTGGAAGAGGCTATTTTGCCGGGACCGGCAAAATAACGATGGCTCGTTATTCTGCCGGCTTATGTTTTTTTAACCTAACTGTTATGGCCTTGTGAAAGAAAAGGTAATGTAATAAATAAGAACAAATATTTAATAACAATTTATTTTCATCGTCATCATCAGTTGTTATTCTGTCGGTTATTTTAATCTTTTGAATATAAAAGAAATATCTGCTTTCAATACAAAAAACATTAAAAGTAAAAATTAATTAAATGAACGAAAATATTACAGACAATTAGATTATTTAGTCGGATTTAGAAGTAATTTGCGTCGGATAAAAAATGTTTTAGTTATTTAAGAAAAAAATAGTTTTCATTCATTGATATAAAAAAATAAATAACTCTTGTTAAGAAATGTACGTTTATATAATTTAAGTTTTATAAACAGTCTAAAGAGCAATTTTAAAACTGCTTTTTCACTATCTTTTAAAATAAATGTTAGGACTATTTCTTATCATTTCACTAAATTAACCATTAAATTGAATGTTTTTCTTGCAATAAAATAACAACAGTAGTAATTGTCAATAATTTCAACTGCTACATGTAACGACGAATTTTAATGCAAAGTTGAATTGTTTTACAAATAAACATTGTGAGGTAATCCGGTAGAGAATTATATATTTTTTTAAAGTAAGCATGAACGGGGTTCAAAGCAAATTATTTGTTCTTAAAAACATAATTTGTATTTTTTTTACAATTAAAACAATACGTAAATGCTTTTCAATGGACATCGAAATTCATCGTAGTTACTTAGTCTATGGTGAAATAAAAACTTATTTTTGTCGTAAGTCGTGGCAAAAATCGCCGTATGAATTATTTATTTAATTTTTAAAAATAGTCAGAAGTTTTAATTATTTCTTTTTTTATTGGAAAAATGTTGACATAAAAATAAACCGGGAGTTAAGTTGACTCGTGAAATCTTCACTGTAACTGTAACAGTTAGGTTAAATATACATGAACCGGCAAAATAACAGTCCCATCGTTATTCTGCCGGGACCGGAAAAATAACGAGGGGGTCGTTATTTTGCCGGTCCCGGCAAAATAGTCTATTCGTTTCTTTTTTCACATTTTCACTATTTTCTCTTCTCTTTGTAGATGCTGGTTCTCTTACTATTTCTTACCGTCGATTTGGATAATGGATGGACAAAGATTAGCAGTCATTGTGGTAAGTTTTTATTAAAATGAAACCAAAAGAGAACGTTTTATATCTGTATGTATACTAGTAGAATAACAGTCTCAGGACGGGTATAAGCAATAAATATAGCATTGTTGTTTTTTTGTTGTTTTAATGTTTTTTTATATTTCTTTGGAGGAGGGATATTTACAGTTTGGGTGGCACCACAAAATGATGCTAAAGAAGAGACAATATTTGTTAATCCAAGTTGGTGTTAACTTCACCTCCGAGAAAGAAGAACAACGAGAAAGAGCTGAGAAAGAGAGGGGAAGAGAGAAAGAGGAGAGGGAAAAGAAGGAGAGAGGGACATACGAAAGAGAGAGTGTAAGGGAGAGAGAAAGTAAAGTATATTCGTATGAATCGGCATAGTACTACTTATTTGACAGAGAGACAGGAAGAGGAAGAGGAAGAGGAAGAGAGAACATGAGAGAGAGGTGGAGAGAGAGAAAAGAGGAAGAGAGAACATGAGAGAAAAGAGGAAGAGAGAAAGAGAGAGAGAGAGAAAAGTATTCGTATGAATCGGTATGGTACAACATATTTGACCGGTTCGATTCTGTTGTTAGCATTGATTTTCTTATAATAGGTGTTGTATTTTAGCTTATCCATGGGTGTATAAACCCTTTATACACCCGTGTCGTCGTGGTCGTGGTCGAACCCAGGCTGTTGATGGTATGTGGACACGAAACCACTCGGACACCAATTTTCAGTTTTTAATAAGGTTTATTTTAAACAGAAGAACTGCCACAGACAGGTTATTTTCGTATGCGTGAGTGAGAGAGACAGACAGACAGATGGATAGTCCCACCATGCGAGTTGGCGTCTCCATTGGGGGAAGCAGCCAAACGTGCGGGCTATTCTTCCTGATATTCTAAAAGAGAGGAAAAATACAACCGGAAATCACGTGGTGTCGTGCCTTCCGCCTCTTGTTACTGCTTACCCTTATACTTCCCCACTCAAATACGGTCATGGTTATGTAATAGCGCAACCATTGATTTAAGATTGCTATATTTTAGGTGCGCTATCGATGAAAACAAAGTGAAAGGCAAATGCACAGACTATAACAAGTTTCTTTTACCATTGATACAGAAAATAAAATGACATTTTCTATCATTTCTTTGTTGCAGATTAATCTAATATTCCTGTTTAACATTGTCAGAATTTTGATCACAAAACTCAGAGAAAGCCATACAAACGAGGCAGAAACGCTTCGGTAAGGAATTGACTTTTATGTATTTTTATTTTATTTTTTAGTATTTTTGATATATTCGATAGTTAAGCTCAACAAAAATATTAACTTTATTTCGAAGAAAAGATTTCTATTATTTTTTACCATGTCATCATATACTGACATTTTTTCAACAAACATTATATACTCACATTTTTCCACAAACATTATATACTCACATTTTTCCACAAACATTATATACTCACATTTTGCCACAAACATTATATACTCACATTTTCAACAAACATTATATACTCACATTTTTCCACAAACATTATATACTGATATTTTTCTACAAACATTATATACTCACATTTTTCCACAAACATTATATACTGATATTTTTCTACAAACATTATATACTCACATTTTTCAACAAACATTATATACTCACATTTTTCCACAAACATTATATACTCACATTTTTCCACAAACATTATATACTCACATTTTCCACAAACATTATATACTCATATTTTTCCACAAACATTATATACTCACATTTTCAACAAACATTATATACTCACATTTTTCAACAAACATTATATACTCATATTTTTCCACAAACATTATATACTCACATTTTTCAACAAACATTATATACTCACATTTTTCAACAAACATTATATACTCACATTTTTCCACAAACATTATATACTCACATTTTTCCACAAACATTATATACTCACATTTTTCAACAAACATTATATACTCACATTTTTCCACAAACATTATATACTCACATTTTTCAACAAACATTATATACTCACATTTTTCAACAAACATTATATACTCACATTTTTCAACAAACATTACATACTCACATTTTTAAACAAACATTATATACTCACATTTTTACACAAACATTATATACTCACGTTTTTCCACAAACATTACATACTCACATTTTTAAACAAACATTATATACTCACATTTTTAAACAAACATTATATACTCACATTTTTACACAAACATTATATACTCACGTTTTTCCACAAACATTACATACTCACATTTTTAAACAAACATTATATACTCACATTTTTAAACAAACATTATATACTCACATTTTTAAACAAACATTATATACTCACATTTTTCAACAAAAATCATATACTGAAATTTTCTCGACAAATATGTACATTGTTTTTCAACAAAATCATCATATACCAACATTTTTGTGGACAAAATCATCACATACGGACGTTTTATTTCAACAAAATAATCATATACCAACATTTTTTCGACAAAGTCTTCATATACGGACATTGTTTTTTCAACAAAATCATCATATACTTACATTTTTTCGACAATTGTTTTAGACAAAATCATCATATACGGACATTTTTTTTAAATCATCACATATCAACATTATTTTTCGACAAAATCTTCATATACAAACTTTTTTTCGACAAAATCATCATATACAAACTTTTTCAACAAAATAATACTATACGGACATTTATTTTCGACAATATCATCATATACGGACATCTTTTTCTACAAACTCATCATATACGGACATTTTGGGGGACAGCCTTATCATATACAGACTTTTCAACCAACACCGCATATCAATACTTCTCACTGAGTCCCTATATGATAAGTTGTTCTACAGTAAGCATTACATTGGCGAAGATCTTCGCAAAGTAAAGCTTGGCATTCTAGAAATTCTTTAAATAACTAAAACGAACATTTTAACCATTTAATTTATTAATTTTAACAATTCAGAAAAATCAATAAATACTCTCGCTTTTATTGTAAAATATTTGTCACTTATATATTATATTACTAAAACGAATGACACATTTAAATGATGTCTTTAAAATGGTAAGCATTAGTTATGTATTAAACTTACATTAAAATAAAAAGGAATGCAAATCTCAAGTTTTTAAAACTGGTTAAGTCGACGGCACTACATAATTCGACTTGGGAACAATTTATTTTTAAATGGGTAAAGACGGAACTTTAACTAAAATATAAGGTGTAACAATGTAATTCTTTTTAAAACAAGAAATATTATCTTTCTTCAGCTAAATATAAAACGGTTTACCATTTTTCTTGCTAGCATTGAGTTCCCCGATTTCAGATAATTACAGGATTTGGGACTTTTATTAATGGGTGGAATTATTGAAGCTCATATTTTTTAATACGTCTGTCCATTATTGTTTCTACGCTGGATCTGCTGTGAGCGTAGCACAAACCTTCCTCCCATCTATAAGACGTCACTTACTATCTGCCTGTATTCACTTCCCTTCTCACGCTCCATAAATCCTCCATGCGTTAATTCTGCTTTATAACATTTTCGTTTGACTATATTCTACTTAGTAATGATTCTACTGTTGGCATTCGTGATGGAAGGCGTCACCCTATAATGCAAATTACCAATATACGGTGACGCCCACCCTATAATCCAAATTAGCAATCATTATCTAAAGAATTCATAAACAGCACTTCTTTTGTTATGTCAAGTTTTATTTTGAGATAGCATTTTTATCCCTAAACGCTTTTTAATCCGTTCTTGTTTTCGCGTTTTCAGGAAGGCAGTGAAGGCGGCCATCGTCCTGCTTCCGCTGCTGGGCATCACGAACTTTGTTGTCATGATCGAGCCTTCTCAAGAGAACGTCATCCAGTTCGGCGTCTGGGCCTACACCTCGTTTTTTCTCATCTCATTCCAAGGATTGGGAATCTCATTAATTTATTGTTTCCTCAACGGAGAGGTAAGTAAGATGTCGACCACTTACCATGAAGGACACTTAATTTTATTATTCATTCATTCCCTATCTTCCTCCCTCTTTTTCTCTCTTTCTCACCATTTTATATATCTACTCATCTATCTATCTCCAGCCCTCTTTCTTTTATTATTCATTCACTCACCCTCTCTCTCTCTCTCTCTCTCTCTCTCTCTCTCTCTCTCTCTCTCTCTCTCTCTCTCTCTCTCGCCTTATAATTCTTACTTCTCTCTCTCTCCTTTCACTCTATCCATTACTTTCTTGTTGGTTCCTTTAATTTCGCTGCGTCGTTCTCTCTCTCTCTCTCTCTCTCTCTCTCTCTCTCTCTCTCTCTCTCTCTCTCTCTCTCTCTCTCTCTCTCTTTCTCTCATATATATATATATAATTTATGTACTATCACCTGACATGTGTTTCGCCGTTACTGCGGCTCATCAGCGAGGTTGACTATGACTGGGCTAGAACCTCGATCATTGGGGCTGTTACCGAGTGCGCTAACCATAACGCTGAAGGACCCATCTGAGATTACGTGACAATTTATCGTTTATATAGTTACTTTTTGTTGTTATTGTTTTTTTAACGATAATTAACTAAAGGTATATTTCGCCCACCTTGCGCGTATAGAGTTACCTCCCCTATACATATGCACGAGTGTTCTCCCCAGCATATGCCCTATCGACCCACTTTAAGGGACGTGTTAATATATATATATATATATATATATATATATATATATATATATATATATATATATATGCAAATATATTTTGCATTATTTATTTCTAGATAAATAGATATATTTATATATGTGTGTATATATATATATATATGTATTATACATATATATATATATATGTATATATATGTATATATATGAATTTATAGATGTATATATATTGATATTTATGTGTATGTATATGCATTTATGTGTATGTATATGCATATATGTGTATATGTATGCATATATGTATGTATATATATATACGTATCTATATATGCATGTATATATACATAGATATATATGCGTATCTATATATGTATGTATATATACATAGATATATATATATATATATATATATGCGTATCTATATATGTATGTATATATACATATATATATATATCTATGTATATATATATATATATATATATATATATATATATATATATATATATATATATATACATATATATATATATATATATATATATATATGGGGGTATGGGGGTGTATATATATATTGTTACGGTCGCGTCTCGTTGGGAACGACAAGTTGGTCACGCAACTGAAGTAAGAAATAAAAGATTAATGTCCTCATGTTCAAATATGTATTCACACTGAACAAGAGGGGAATGGTACTCTTTCTCACAACACCAGTAAAAATGAAGAGACAGACGAGAAACACTTGGTGAAAGAATGGAAGATCAAAACAAGTTAAGAAATTAAAATGACAATGTTTATTTATAAAAGGGTATAAAAAGGGATGAGATACAAAACAAAACAAAATAATATTGAATAGGGTCTTAACGGATATGTAACGTGGCCGAGCGACAATATATATATAATACAAAACATATCAGCTTGAGAGAAAGAAACGGGGTCTGACTCACAGTTTTCGAATTAGTAAAACGCTCAAATCCTCGAGCAGTTGTGGGTAGTTGTTGTTGGGATGTTGTTATTGATTGGGAAAAAAGCAAAGAAAAGTTTTTATCGACTTAGAACGCTTTGGCTATCTCGTTAGCCGATTGTGCTTGGTATGTCTTTGGCACTTAACAAGATACGTCCTGGGCGTTATCTTTATGTCGGCGTCCAGTCAGTTTTGCAGTTTAAAATGTGAAGTGATTTGCACGGCGTCCATTCAAAGTGTGTTCTTCTGTCGTGATTTTTCGGAGCGACCAATGTCACGTCCGTACGTTCCAAAACCTGGGGTGGATCTTTTTGTATCTAGCAGTTTTTAATTCGGCTTCCTCTTTTTCCATGTTGGCGGCAAAAGTGTTCGCACTGGCCGTGTGTAAGGTAAGGTGGAGGAGACGGGCTGTGGAGTACACGCGACCTCCACAGAGATACGTCGCAATATTTATTTATATATATATATATATATATATATATATATATATATATATATATATATATATACATATATATATACATATATATATATATATACATATATATACACACATATATATATATATATATATATATATATATATATATATATACATATATATATATATATATATATATATATATATATATATATATATATATATATATATATATATATATATATATATAGGCAAACATTATTAAATAACACGGAGTGTTTTTGCTTGATAAGACTTTTTTTATTGTTTCAATTGTTCAAATAGTCCATTTAGTGTTTCGGTCAAATTGAGTATGTAATTTCCGTGCGTTTCTTGTTCCATTTTCTTTCTTTTTACGCGAGTACTTTCGATTTGATTTGTCAAATCATCTTCAGGCGGTGTTAGTCTTGGTGTCTTTAAAAATATGTCTGTAAAGACATATTTTTAAAGACACCAAGACTGTTGACTAACAGCTAGTAATTTACAACTTAAAAAGAGCGTTTATGATATTGAGATGCTGCATAATGTTGCCAAAATGAAGATATGCTGCCAAAATACACACAATATATGTAAATATATACATGTTTATATATATATATGTACATATAAAAGTATATATATTTATATATATACATATATATGTATATATATATATGTATTTATGTAATTATTTTTATTTATACATACATGTACAAAAAACGCTACACTGGCATGCCAATGTTATCGATCATGCGTTATTAGAAACTAAGATCTCATCAGGTGTAAAAGTCTGTTCTTTCACTTAAAAATAATTATATAAATAGCTCTGTAAACTATTGAGTACTATTATGTAAGCTCGGATTAAATACTTTGGATTTTTTTCCTGATGATGTTTGCTTTATCTGGATTAATATATATATATATATATATATATATATATATATATATTTATATATATATATATATATATATATATATATATATGAATATATATATATATGTATATATATATGAATATATATATATGAATATTCATATATATATATATATATATATATATATGAATATTCATATATATATATATATATATATATGAATATTCATATATATATATATATATATATATTCATATATATATATATATGAATATTCATATATATATATGTATATATATATATATATATATATATATATATATATATATCCCTTACCCTCTGCCAAGAAATAAATTCTTTTTTGAAAAGCACGGGTTATTCTTAGTTTAGCATATTAAGAAAATCTACAACTAAATATGTTTAGTCTTGAATAATATATTTGTTTTAGCTCTGATATATCGCCTCTATTAATCTCTCATATATATATATATATATATATATATATATATATATATTCTTCTCTCTCTCTCTCTCTCTATATATATATATATATATATATATATATATATTTCTATCCCCTCTTTTGTCTTTACTATTTATTTCTGCTCTCTCCCCCCTCTTATCTATCTACTTATCTATCTCCAGCTTTTTCTCACTCTCTATCTATGTCTATGCATATATATCTATTTATCCCTCTCTTTCTCTTCATCGACCCTTCCTCTCTATCTCCCTCATTCTCTCTTCTCTCTCCCAATATCTATGTGTCTATGTTATTATGTTTGTATAATTTAATGCAAAAAATCTCTTTTTTTTGGCATTGAGTCATATTTTTTAATTATTCTAATTAGCCGTCATTTGTAATTAACTGAACAAGTTACCCATCTCTCACTTAGTCATCTATGTATTTCTCGAATTCTCTTTATCTATGCTGCTTCAACAACTCTCTCATATATCTTTGTGTGGCTGTAAGTATTTAGTACACACCACAAACACGTATCTAAATTAGATGGCAAAATAATAATGCTCTTAACTTCTATAGTATTCTTATTGATAATATAGATCTCAGGAGAGATATAAGTATTTATTTACCTCCTCTCCAGGAGGTTAGGCACAAGGCAGTTTTATCTTACTCCCACAAGGTAAGATGTGAACCAAGGTTGGGTCGGGAAAGTGGGCGACAAGGTGAGCACTCTGGCCATTAAAAATTGCCTGGGCAGCCCCGTCTGCATTCCCCGGTAGGGTGCCTCAGACAGTAAGCAATAAACTTACTCCTCCCCAAAGAGGAGAGGCAAAGCCTGGGAGGGTGGACTTCTTAGAACTGCACAGGACAAACCCATAGACCGGCGGAATCAAGCCCCGAAGGCCAAGGCGATACCAGTCTATGGAGTGCAGTATCCATCGGAACAGATACTACAACTTGATCTTGGCCAAAAGGAACAAGTATGTCACACAGGAATGTCTAAAAAGATATGCTGCAGTTTATGAATTTTAAACTAATAATACAGTTAAGAGCAACACTAACAACATTCCATTATATATATTCCAACTTTTCACGCACCCATATATATATATGTGCATATACGTTTTTATAAGGAATGCATATTTTCAATTTTGTACTCTTAATAATATCCGAAAATTTCCAATTGCAAGCTCACTGAACTTGTATTACAAGATTCAGAGCATATATATTATATTGATTCATTCCGATTACCATCTAGTAATCAATCCAAGGTCATAATTTTCATGAGATCCCACAATTTTTTATTTGTTTCACTTTTTATTTTATAATTCTCTCAACACCTCGGTGGGTGTTCATCATTTAGATCTTATATACATATATAAATGTTTTAAATCTTACACATGTTTCTTCGCAGATAAATATAAAATTTACCATGAGATAGACGTCGCTCGAATCATGTTTGAATGTCTCCCGGGAGGAGGGAGGGTCATTTGTTTTTATGCCTTTTTCTACACGTGAGTTTTCTTCTATGAACTCTAAATTACTATGCTTTTATTGGAACACTCATTTTTAATATCCTCCCATTTTCCTTCAGTTTCTTTCTCCTGTTTTTATACGTTATGTTGCTACAATTTCAATACACATTCTAGTAGTCTCTGAAGATTGACAGAAATGCATGTTTGTACCTAGCTGACAAGAAAGATGTATAAGATTGAAAACATTGTTTTTATATATTATATGCAAATGATAAACATCCACCGAGGCGTTGAGAGAATTGTAAAATAAAAAATTAAAAATTGGATTGATTACTGCATGGTCATTGAGATAAATCTATATATATATATATATATATATATATATATATATATATATATATATATATATATATATATATGGTAAAAATACACAATATATCATAAAATATAATGCTGTAGAGCAGGTTGTATGAAAAAACACAAAATAAAAAAAAACAAGTAAACACAGGAAGAAATCCTTAAAACGAGAAATTAACCAGTTTTCTTCGGATAAATGAACAACTTCGAAAAAGTGAAGATTCGAAATTTATTGAAAAAAACTGTCAAAATATAGGAAAAAGAAGACGCAAAATTTGATGTTTTGGACACATGAGTAACTATTTGAAAAACTATGCGGCGTATGCGACAAAGACGTTAATTGGGAAATGGGGAAAAAATAAAAAGGGAAAAGAAAAGATGAAACATTGATGAAATGCAGTAAAAAATAAATAGTACTTAACCGTGATCAGTTTGTTATGCCATGGCGAGGTATATTGCATTATTTGAGTGCGATTTTTGCCAGAGGCTTGGTTAAGAAATAAGATCCGAGCCGAAGGTTTACGTTAGATTGTGGATGAATAATCCTTAGGAGGGTAGCCGTGTTCTTGGCAGGGAAATAAAGTCACAATAGCATGAACAAGTTAACCACGATTTCCAAGTGAATGAATAATCTTATGGACATGAGTTTACTTGTCTGAGTACAAATGGAGGCATGTGCGTTAAGCATTCTGAGGACTTCCGGTCAGCATTGATAGTGGTAGTAAGAACCACTAACAGTGACCTCACCAGAAAATCTCGACTCAGTTGACAGATCTCCTTTTTACGATAGCCACGGTCAGGCACAGGAGGCTAACTATAAAACCCCTTTGTTTGGATTTGAAACCAACAGTACTGATATTGTCTTAATCTGTTATTACCTTTATATATATATATATATATATATATATATATATATATATATATATATATATATATATATACATATATGTGTGTGTGTGTGTGTGTGTATATGTACATATATATATGTATGTATATATATATATATGTATATATATATATATGTATATATATATGTATATGTATATATATGTATATATATGTATATATGTATATATATATATATATATATACTTATGTGCCTCCTATATGCAGTTGATATTTAAATTACAAATAAAATATATTGTATAATATTGAGAGTGGGTTCGATCCTAAATCAAAACTAAGAAAGAGGTGAATCCGAATCTGTAAATAATGTTTTTATTAAATGTATTTATGTTGTTTAATTGATGTATTTCATTGTCTGTTGTATTTATTCGACTTTTATAACTTACTCTATTATATGTTACTTTTCGAAAGATGTGTTTATTATCATGAATATTATTATTAATATTATTATTGTTATTATTATCATCTATACGTTTAGGTGTGTTTGTCTGTACATTATCACCTTTCACATACACGATTAGTGATTAGTCTGATATCGCTAAAGTTAACAATTCTGACTACCCATTTTTTTAAATAAATTGTTCCAAAATCAAATTATGCCGTGCAATTTTTTTTTAAATACATTTTCAAAAAGTGAAATTCGTTTTATTGATTTGAAGAATATTTAGCTGATAATTAGTTTTACGGTTAGATCAAAGAATATTTATTGTTGTAAAAAGAATTAAATTGCTACAATTTTAAATAATTAAATTAAGAGACATGTTTGTTTTCTCCATCAATTTGTATAATTTACTCGTAATAATAATATCCCTTTTCAAATGATAAATCTTTATCATATTCATTGTCAACTGAATATTATTTAAATAAAACAAATATATCTATAAATATATAGTGGTTTGCTGAAGTGTTTACATATGGATACACCTTGTTACGTATTTATTTCCAGAGCTGGATTATAATATTTGAAATTTTAATGTTTGGAATTTTTTAATCTGAATTGTATGATTAAAAGTTAATCAAGAGAAAAAAAGAAAAAAAGCCAGCCGACCGGTTTCGCCCTCTCTTAAAAAATGGCTGTATCGAAGGATTTAAGAAAAAACGAGGGATTTAAAAAAAAAGGGGGAGTGAAAAGAGAGAGTAGAGAAGAAAAACATAAAATAGCGTTATGGTATATGTACAATGGAGGATGAATCGTAGAGACTGATCACATCTAGTCCTAATAATGTTCTCTGAATAACCTTTATTGGCGTCGTCTCGTAAAACACCCCCCACCACCATAAAAATAATGTAATTATCATATTAAACGAAGTTGCAGTGTCGACTACGTGGGTAGGACGACGTTAAGATTTGATAGAGTCCAACAACACATTCCGAGTAAAATTAGGAATGGAACCTTCCGATCAACGAACGTTCAAAATAACACATACGGGTCTTCGATTACAGACCATTTAGTTAAAACCCCGCCGTGCGCTAGGAATTTCAGCATGGACTTCTTCACCACTCTCAGTCATGCTCACTCACTATACAATTTAAAAATCTTGGAGACGATCCACCTTCGTCTAAAACTTCTCTCCCTTTGTAAACAAAGGGAGTGTCTATTAGGACTAGATGTGATCAGTCTCTAAGATTCATCCTCCATTGTACATAAACCATAACGCTATTTAATTTTCTCTACTCTCTTTTTCACTCCCTGTTTTTAAATCCCTCGTTATTTTTTTAATTCTTCGTACAGCCTTTGTTAAAAGAGGGCGAAACCGGTCGGATGGCTTTTTTTTCTTGATTAACTTTTAATCATGAACGATAAAACTCGTCTTCCCTTCATGCTTGCGATAATAAAATTTGGTACTCCCCAAAAAATCATGCAATATATATATATATATATATATATATATATATATATATATATATATATATATATATGTATGTATGTATGTATGTATGTATGTGCGGCGAAAGTCTTCAGTGAATTAAAAATGAAAACAACTAGATACGAGTAAATGTTTTGTTCATTAGCTCATTTTATTTTGTATTTATTTATTTGATTTTAATAACTTAGTGTATTATATGTTAGTTTTTTTAAATATCTGTATTATTGTTGTTATTATTATTATTATTATTATTATTATCATCTATCTAATTATACGCTAAGGTATTTCGTGTTTGTACGTACATTATCACCTTTCATATACGTTATTAGTTATTAGTTTCATGTCGCTAAGGTAAACAATTCCGACTTTACCTATTTTAAATGATTTTTTTATAAAACAATTTTTATAAAATATTTAAAATAAAATTTTAAATAAAAAAAATGACATTCGTTTTGAAGAATATTTATTGCTTGAAAAAGAATTAAATTTCCACAAGTTTTAATAAATAAAAAACGGTAAGTTTGTTTTCTACACCAAACTGTGTACTTTACTCCCAATAATAATATACTTTTTCAAACAATAAATGTCTGTCAAAGTCAATGGTCTTTCTTTGTCCAAAATAATTGTCATTGTCAGCTAAATACTATTTAAATAAATAAAGCGAATACGTCTCTTATATATTACGATTTTCTGAAATGCGTGCACATATGGATAAACATTAAAAAGTATTTATTACCGGAGCTGGATTATAATATTTTAAATCTTAAGTAATGCTTTGGCTTTTTTTTTAAATCTACCCAATCAATATGTATATATTAATATATGTGTGTGTGAAAAAGACAAACCTAAGAAAAAAAATTAAATACAGGTGAAAATCATTAAAAAAACGAGAGATTTTACCGCTTTCGCTAAAAAAAAGTGAAGATTTTAAATTCATTCGATAGGAAAAAGAACACAAAACGGGATGTTATTGGCACGTGTTAAACTATTTGAAAAAAGAAAGAATAATGAAACGTTAACATTGGAGAAAGAAAAAGGAAAAGAAAACGCAAAGAAATATAAATATGGATGAAATCATATTAATATCCCTGACATAGTCAACAAACTCAATAAAATTGAACACACCGTTTTTTTCACTTCCGAATTAGAAAATAATCACATCCTTAACTGACTTGATATCGCTCGGCACAACACCCCAAACGACCTAAACTTCTCAGTCTATAGAAAACCAACGAATAAAAATGATCTTAGACATTTTTACTTCGACCACAACAACAGAATAAAATCCCGCTTACCTCCGCAATGAAGAAACTATAATGTGAAGCTGTAAAATGTCCCCAATTACCCCCTAAGGGCACTTCTTCTCTAGCCGGCATTTACAAAATAAAATGTGCTGCATGTCCGATGTTTTATATTGGTGAAACGGCCAGAAATATAATCTGTCCTGTCTTTCACGGCATTTCATTTTATAATATAATGTGCATTTTATTGTTTTATATATATATATATATATATATATATATATATATATATATATATATATATATATATATATATATATATATATATATATATATATTATTGCAAGCATGAAGGGAAGACGAAGACGAAGAGGAATTTTGTACTCCCCAAAAAATCATTATATATATATATGTATATATATATATATATATATATATATATATATATATATATATATATATATATATATATATATATATATAGTGTGTGTGTGTGTGTGTGTATCTGTATGTTCTTTCACCACAATACTAGCTAAGGAAGAACGATAACTCAAGTTAATAATAAACATGTCTTACATACATACATACATATATATATATATATATATATATATATATATATATCATGATATATATATATATATTAATTTTAAGTAAATAATATTAAATTAGTTTTACCTACATACGCCAGCGTTTCACGCTTTCGCTCTCATCAGTGTAGAGAATGATAATCTCCGACGCTCGCAAGGTTGAATCAACGTAGACTCCGCAGGCAAGCGTCATAAACATACGATTACGAGACGTTACCACGTCAAGAAGAGAATTTAAGTTCTATTTATACGAAGGGAGTCACATATAGAAAGACTGACTAGAGTATTCAACGAACGTTGTCGGAGCAAATATATGCTCCCTCTGGTCGCATATTTTTGCTAGGCTGAAAAGATGATATCATGATGAACGAACTACATACACTGACCCCAAAAGAGGGGGTAATTACTGGGAGGATGATATCATGACGAACGACCCCGCCCCTAACAAAAAAGTGGGAGTTTATACCTGGAAGGGTGATATCATGACAACAGAATATATAGTACACTAAACCCCCACACACAAAAAAGGTAATCCTAGGACGATGGTATCGTGAGGAACGAACGTATACTATACTTCCCCTCCCGAAGAGAAGGTAATGCCTGGATGGAATGTATCATGACGAATGAAAATATACTACAGAGAATTAAATAAGCATAAACTCTTTTAATGTTAGGATAGGTAAAAAAAAAAACTTTCATATTTATTCATTTAGATAACATTAAGAATAATGGCAAGTTTCATTGTCCACGTGAAACGCCTAAATGAAAATTGTCCGGAAAATATAGTCGCCATCTTTATAAACAAAGATAAATATGATCGTTAAGGAAGAACGATAACTTCTTTCAGACTTTTTTAGTTAAAAAAGACATGTTTATTATTAACTTGAGTTATCGTTCTTCCTTAGCTAGTATTATTGTGAAAGAACATACACTACACTGACCTTCTGGCTTAGAGGATAATATAATGACGAACAAACACTACTTCCTACCACACAGAAAGAAGGAGTTAATAGTCGGTCTTATGAGAACATAACCAATACTACACTCCCACCTTAAAAGATATTCCGATTAAATCAAATTTGAAGGGGACATTCTAGGAGAATCCCCCACACACACACTCTTAAAAAACGGAGGACGTAATTCCTGGGAGGGCAGTCTTATGACAACAGAGTATTCCAATTAAATCATTTTTTTTATTTAAAAACGTTGAATCACAAAAAAAAAACATTTTTATGGTTTATTGGCTTTTTGGGCTAAGATCAAAGTGTAGTATCTGTTCTCAACATTTCAGCGATATTTGACGCTTTTCCTTTGTAAAATGAAATTCTAAAACGTTTTAAAACGGTATTATTTTTCTTATAAAATATTTTTATTTAATTTTATCTATAATAATAATAATAATAATAATAATAATAATAATAATAATAATAATAATAATAATAATAATAATAATAATAATAATAGCACTGTCGATGAATCGATTGCGTATGTAGAAGAAAAGTTGACAATACAAATTAGAAAGGTATATTGCAGACTATTAATTGATTAGAAACTTAAATATAAATAAATATACAAATGAGCAATATCGAGATACGTTTGAGTGAGTTGGATATGCCTATATATATACGATATTTCAATATGTTGTAATATCATTTGTATTAAATAAACCGAATCGATTTTGATGTTAATATGGTTAGGATAGATTGAAAAAGCTTTCGCATTTATTCATTTGAATATCTGTCAAAAATTACCCGCCCTCCAGGCAGCAATTAATCTAGCTCTAGTCTTATCTACAAAGAAATAATGTTCATATTACATTTTGATAATTTGAACAAAAACAACAAAAAGGTGATTGTCATTGTGTTATTTGATATATCCCAATGGTGAGACTTGACTTTTTATAAGTATAAAAGTGAATTGCCCATAATGAAAGGATTAATTGAAAAATCGCGTCAATTGTTATCATCATCGTCAACAACAACAACAACAACAACAACAACAAAAAACGGACGTTAAACGTATTTCATTAAATGTAATTAATATTACTACTAATACTAATATTAATATTACTATGAATAAACGTGTTACATTTATGTAAGGAAAGTGTTGTATAAAAATAGAAATTAATTGTTCAGACTATGAATTTATTTGAGAGTGTTTATAAAAGTATTATTTAAATGATTGAAGAAATTAAAAATAAAGATACAAATGCAACTTACTGTTTTTTTTTTGTTTTTATTTTCCGAAAGAAAAAAGTAGTTGGACATTTTTAAGTTCATTTTTTAATATTTTATAATATCATTTTTCTTTTGGGAGATATCTAATTTTTGAATGGACCTCTATTCTTTTCCAATCTATGATACGAAATGCGAAATTAACATTCAGTCTAAGTAAAAAATGAATTGTTCACTTACTGAAAGAAAATCAAAGTTAAACCGTTACTTCTGACCTGGATTTGTTTAAGGTACGGGATACATTTGCTGTTGTCATTTCCACGTGTGTTCATTCTTCTTTTCTTCACATTATGTGAAATGTCCGTGTGTGTACCCTATACAAATAAAAGTTAGAGAATCTACATAAACTCTAAAAGTGTATTCTTGTATAAACTTCAGCGGGGAAGATCATGGAAGTGTTTCCGAATCTCTAAGTGCACCCCTGACGTTTGATACTTTCAGGTTGCCAAATGAGTGTTCTAATTTCAAGTTGAAACTGGCTAATTAACTTGCTATAGTGGTTGTGGACACTAGTACGTTATGTTCTCTCTTGAACTATCATCGGGAGGGGTATCAAGTAAAAACCGCAAGCTCCTGAATATTTTAGTCGAGATTTTGTTGGGACAGTTAACATTAATGGTAGTCGTAGTAGTATTAATTAAGCATTAGTCTCATGTAGGGTATTATTTGCCATGGCCATCGGTGGTTGAAGAGGTTTCTTGTAGTTGTTGAAAAAAAGGAGCTTTGTCTTTGAGGCATTAAAACTTACCATCCATTTATGACCTCATTCCACTACAGACTTAAGGTCATTTTCTAAGGATTCAGCCATGGCCTCGGATATGTGCGCATCCGTTTTACCAACATGGCGAGAGTACAACGTGGTGTCGTCAGCAAATATACCTATCTCAGACTTTATGCCATTCCTTGTCAAAGGCTTTGGATATATTAAGCGCTACTGCCCTAGTTTAACCTGCCCTGTCTAGTGTATGGTATATGCGTTGAGAGATGACCGTTAGGATATCCACAGTAGATCGTGATTGCCTAAATCAATACTGATGGTCAGAAAGAAGTTTAGATTGATTAAGGATTCAAAGATTTTAGTGAAGAGCGGGAGAGGGCTGATGGACCGATAATTCTGAGGGTCAGTTCTATCTTCAGAATTCTTGAAGACTGGTACCACAGAGGCAATTTTCCAGCTATCAGGGAAGCTAGATTCGACAAGGCAGTTGTTGTAGAGTTTGGAGAGTACAAGTGCCAGTTCAGCAGAGCATTTCTTTATTACTATTACTAGTATAAGATCAGGCCCACATTCTCTAAACTAGTTCCAATTACCAAAATACCACATTCACTCTATGGGTAAAACCTACTTAACATTATCCCAAATGGTTTGACGTTTTTATTTACAAAAAATATATGTACAAATTCATCGGTTTGGTGTGGGGTGTGCAAAAAAACAACAGAGATTGCTGAAAAATAAAATGCAAAATGTGGTGGTTAGTAGGACCCTCCCAAATCTATCTAGGTATGAGCTGCTCACTGTTTTCCAGGTTGTTTCAAGAGTCGAAAACAAGCAAGACAGTTTTTAATTGGGGAGAAAAACAGGGATAAAAAAGAAAGAATGTGGGTGGGATTCAGGGACTTAGTTTGTGTGATGTCCTCCAAGATAGGTACCATTATTGGCGGGCAAGAAAAGGACAAAATAAAAATAGGGAGTGGGCATCTCGGAGAATCTCTAATACCGAAAATAAAGAAAAAGAGGGGGTAGGACTCATTTGTACCACTAGCTAAGAGACTTTGCTAACTGGGATGGGGTCTGATGAGCTCTTAGATCAGCATGCACCATACCTATGCAGGGAAACACGTACCCAAACTTGGTTCGTCCAAACACACATAAGCTAACGGTGTGTATCCGCCTCCTTTTAAATAGTGCAGAGCGCAATCTCCTCCTATCACAGCTGATTTTGACTTTAAGCTGATGTTTAAAGATAACAAGCAATTCGATTACCCAAACAAGGTACACATTGGAATTTCGGGTAAATCCCACTTCAGTCACAAAAAATTATTTAGAGTGAAAAGGGTTTCGGCAGAGCTTTAACTTAGGGTTACTTTAGATTAAAATCAGTAATTTAATGCTAGTTGAATCGTATCTAAGTAACGTTAAGCCAGCGTTTAATTTCAGATAAATGGAATCCATTTCAAAGTTGATGTCAAACGGAAATTGAGATTAGAATTATCTCCCTTTCGACTCCCTTCACATTTGTAGAAAGTCACGGAAAATTCATCACAAGAAATGCAGTAATTTACATTTTTAGGATAAAGAAAAATCTCTTTCAATTTTAAATATTCATCTTCAGGTTTATTTTGTGTATACTTAAGCCGGATTCAACATAATTAAATTCATTCCGTGAATAAGACCCGTAATGGGGTCGAAATATTGGCAATAGTGAATCCTTTAAGCATGTTTTTGTGTTAATATTTGTATATTTTTACGCGTATGACTTCATTCCAGCATTAATTGAACCACAAAACATTGATATGCCGTAAAAGTACAAAAAGCTTGAGAGGGGGCTGGGACTTTATGTTTTCATTTTTGCTATTGACTTTCTTCCGAATCACTTCAATGATTTCGAGTTTGAAAAGTGTTAACTTGCTGCTTTACGAACGTCTAGGTTACGGCAACACTCAAAAGGCACATATTTTCCACTACCGGGTACAGTATGAGCCCCGTTGGGGTCAGGGTGAGTGATTTTCGTACCTCTTTAAATACTTCCCTTAACGTAGACTTTTCTTTCTTTTTTCTTTCTTTTCTTCTTTTTTGTGTCTTTCATTGCAATGTTAATATTATCTAGAAGTTAGATTACGATCTGAGAAACATACACACATAGAGAGAGAGACATGTGTGCGTGTGCATGTGCGTGTGCGTGTGCGTGTGCGTGTGCGTGTGCGTGGGGTGGGGGCACAATATAGTCATCCAAAAACATGGTTTGTCATTTCAAAGCTAACATAGACGCAGCGCGCATTAACCGGAGAGATGTGTGTGTGTGTGTGTGTAGATATATATATATATATATATATATATATATATATATATATATATATATATATATGTATATAGATATATATATATATATATATATGTATATAGATATATATATATATATATATATGTATGTATATATATATATATATATATATATATATGTATGTATATAGATATATATATATATATGTATATATGTATATATATATGTATATATATGTATATATATGTATATATATATATGTATATATATATATATGTATTCATTAATTAAGTTCAAATATTAGCAAAATGAACAATGATGTATACATATATATATATATATATGTAGTATATATATAGATATATGTATATATAGATATGTATATATATATGTATATATATGTATATATAGATATATATATGTATATATATATATTAATTAATTAAGTTCAAATATTAACAAAATGAACAATGATGTATATATATATATATACATGTAGTATATATATATGGGTAGTATATATATATATATATATATATATATATATATATATATATATATATATATATATATATACTACACATATATATATGGCTTTTAAGATTAATAGTCTTAAAAGTAGAGCACTGTTTGGAATTACACAGTTTGTTGTTGCTAGCGATTGTGCAAAGTTCCGTTCGAGCGTCGAATACTCTCGACAACAATAACTCCTTACCCAGCCTCTCGGTTAAGTGTACGTTAATTACAATTGCTGTCTGTGGCGATTTCTCGTGGCCGCGTGTGCATAGACGTTGGGGTCGTGATTCTAGTCTGCATCTACGAACTTCTTTCGATCCCATGCGACCGTCTGCAACCGCCACCCGAAACGATATCGTCTGTAAGTACAAAAATACTTTAATATTTAAAAATATTTTAAATATTTACATATATATATATATAATTTTCAAAAGTTCTTACAAATCATCTTTTAAGAAATTTAAAAGTTCGAAAAAACAGACGAAATGTCTTTCTAAACCACGTTTAAGATGCGAATATTTTTATTAAAAATCATTTTAATTCTTATATCTTGACTTTTTTTCTTATTAATTTCGAACAATAGCATGTTTATTCTCAGAGAAACAGTGTTTGGTTCACAACAATTTTTTTCGTTTTTCGTAATTAGTAGGGTCCTTTCTTTGTGATTTTATATAACATCTGACCGACGCTCTAGCAACACCACGAAACAAGGCCCTTAAAAAGGACCCGGAAAAAAGGCCTAACCTTTATATTTGTTGTGAATGAGTTTTAATAACAATATTAACATCTCAAACGTGGTTAACAAAAGCATTTTGTCTGGGGTGGGGTCAAAGCTTTATATATATATATATATAGTTGAATATAAGAGATATACATTTATATATATATATATATATATATATATATATATATATATATATATATATTAAATTGTATTTACCTAGCTAATTGCTCTCTTAAATGTAGGAAGTGATAATTTCAAACGGCCATGAGGCACGAACCCGGTTCACAGATTTACCTTGGTGTCTGCACGTTTTCAGTCTACCCTCTCGACCATTTCAAATTACCATGTGGTACGGCGAATTTAAGATATATTTATGCCTATTACAGCGTAAATATTAAGACAGACTAGAGAACTCGATGACCTTACTCTAAATTTTGCTTTGTAGCTAAGTGAATGTATATTATTAAATATCTCCAAACACTATTCAACTTTAATTTTACACTTAAAGGGGCTTATTTATATAGGTGTATCTTTATATGGGCATGACTTATTTTAATGCATTTTATACTTTAGTTTCAGTTAGCATTTTTCATTTAGGCAAACATAATTAAATAACACAGAGTGTTTTTGCTTGATAAGACATTTTTTTTTATTTTCTGAATAGTCCATTTAGTAGTTCAGTCAAATTTCTGTATGTAAGTTCCGTGGGTTTCTTGTTCCATTTTTCTTTCCTTTTTCGCAAGTACTTTTCATTTGATTGTAAAGACATATTTGTAAAACCACGAAGACTAACACCGCCTGAAGATGATTTGACGAATCAAATCGAAAGTACTCGCGAAAAAGGAAAGAAAAATGGAAAAAGAAACCCACGGAACTTACATGCACCAATTTGACCGAAATACTAAATAAACTATTCGGAAAATAAAAAAAATGTCTTATCAAGCAAAAAAACTCTGTGTTATTTAATTATGTTTGCTTAAATTAACATATGCTACCTAAATACACACACACAATATATATATATATATATATATTCATTGCTATATATATATATATATATATATATATATATATATATATATATATATATATATATATATATATATATATATATATATATTCATTACTTTTTGCATGATTTAAATTTTAAATTTTATTTTTATTGCACGGTAGTTGAACCTATTTAGAATTGAAGATCTCGTATCGACATATTTAAACCGTGTGCATTTATTATATCAGTATGTCATAAAGGATCTCTTTCACCTCCTCATTAATCACAAAACGATGACGTCATCAAATTAAGAAATCGCAATTTATCTTCCTTGTGTAAATCATCTGTGGACGGCTTTTTTGCAAAATTACCGAAAAACTGTAGCTTATCAATATAGATTGGCAATATTTTCAATGGTTCAGCCTCTTTGGGAATCACGGTCGGTCAGCAGAGAGACACTTGCCAGCAATAAGGAAACACGTTTTACATTCTCTCTCCTGCGCTTTGTCCACTGGACGCTCCAGCACCTACTATCTTCGCCTGAAGATATCTGCTGACAGACCTTCGGCAGCCCAAAGAACGTTCCTTACTTGGACACTGTTCAACTTCTTCTACTTATACTATCCGGTGTAGGTCACTTTATTTAATAACCCCCTTATTTGTTGTTATGAAAAAGGTTTGTTTTTCCTTTCGTGCGACGGTTTCTTAACATAAGCATAATATAAGGAGTTCGTATAATCCCCTATATTCTTAGTTGGCAAGTTTGTATTTGTTGTTCTGTTCTCTTCCTTTTCCCTCCTTTTCCCTCCTTTTCTTTCCTTTCCTCTCTCTCCCCTCATCTTTCTCACAATTTAACAGAAAGATTTATGAGTTCATTCGAAAATATGAACCTAAAGAAGATCAGAGGTTACATCGGCCGAAACGTTGTGAAACCGAAACAATATGAGAATAGCAGTCTGAGTAATACAAATAATACAAATTATCAATCGTCATCTAAAAATAATTCCGAAGGTAACATTCTTCTTCTTCTTCTTCTTCTTCTTCTTCTTATTCTTTTCTATCTCTGGTTCTATTTATCTTCCTCACACAAGGCAAGATGTGACACAAGGTCGGGAAAGTGGGATTTGAAAAACCAGCGCTCTAGAAGTTGAGCGCTCTGGTCATTTAAAAATTGCCTGGGCAGCCCCGTCGGCATTCCCCGGTAGGGGCGCCTCAGGCGATTAGCAATAAACTAACCCCTTCTCAAAGGGTGAGAAGGCAAAGCCTGGGAGGGTGCACCTCCTAGAACTGCACAGGACGGACAACCGATAGACCGGCGTAAATCAAGACCCGAAGGCCCAGATAATACCGGTCTATGGGTGGGGTATCTCTGGTATTGTAGAGGAAAAGACAATTCATACAAATACTAATTGGAATTTATTCATAAGGTCGACTTAATACCGACCGGATTTAATAAACAAAACGTTGAGTTACAGTAATCTGTTATTAATTTGTTTTATTTTTTCTATATTTATTCCCTCTAATAAAAAAAAATCACAAAAAGAAGCATACGTGGACATGCATTATAAAGTGTATTTTCAACTTTTTTTTAAACGAATGCAACTTAAATCGTGTATGCGTTTTTAAATTACTATTTTCGCATTTCGTATTTGTTTTTATTTGATAAGGAAGATAGGACCTCCGAAAATTCTATTTATTTGGCTTGTAAAATGATGTCAATTTTTTTTTTTGGGGGGGGGGCATCTTTATATATATATATATATATATATATATATATATATATATATATATATATATTGTAAGATAAGATATACATTATTTCTATATTCGATTTATTAATCATTCTTTCGAATATTTAATACACTTACATAAATTCCCACAATTCATGCTGTTGTCAGGAACTTTCTTGCAATTATTATGAATCTTTCGGATCGTAAAAGCTATTCAATATGTGTGTTCTTTTTTGCCAAATGTATACAAATGCCTTCCCAATATGCGTAGGTTATAACGGCCATTACGAAAAGATGGCGTAACTTCCGGTTAACAACATCCGGTGGTCGGCGTTTTACAAGATCGCATTCCGTGTATACATCAGTGTCGGAAGTTCAAACGATACCCATGTACCAGGTAGTATGCTTTTATTTCACCTTTATTTATCCTTTAGTATTTCGTATTTATTTCTGTTGTTTTTGTAGTTTTATCTTTGTTTTACTTTATTCTTATTCTTATTTATATTCTTTAATTTTACATTCAATTATTTTCATTACACACACACATATATATATATATATATATATATATATGTGTGTGTGTGTGTGTGTGTGTGTATATATATATTAAACAGGCTCTGAGTTAACAAACAACCAATTAGAGACAAGTCCACATATCACACAGTGACTATCTATTACAATCTCCCAAATCACACCATAGACATCAAATGTATCCTCATATCTTCCAATTTCAAGACAAAACAACACCCAGAAATACGAAAACTCATTCTGAGAGTCAACATCCACATCTCAGAAATGAATAAAGATTTGAGACTACTCAATGAGTATACATACTACAGATATACAAACTGACATTTTTTACACATTTCCCGTCGAAATCATTGATTTTCTTTATTTCATCCTAACAGTGCGGCCTGGCCAGGCTAAACAAAAATAAGGCTATAGCCTTAACAAGTCAGCGCACATGTAGCTTAAATGTGTGTATAATAAAAATGCATAGTATATATATGATTTTAAATATTTACTTTGTTAACGCGTATGTTTGCCTATTTGATATACTTGTATAGCTGTGTGTATATATCTATTGTTTCAGTTAAGCAAACATTGTCAAACATAGCAGAATTCTCTACTTGATTATACCTGTTTGTTTTTTTTAAATGTTTTCTAATCTTGTGTCAAAATCAAAAGATATAACATATTGACAACAATACGTTATTTACCACAAGAAATTTTAAACCGAAAATCTTGTAACATACATCTTCCTACTCCAAAACATAACTAAGAACCAATGTTATTTATAAGTTCAAATGTCCTTTGGGAGGATACAACTTCTACATTTTTTTTTGTTTATTTATCTTTTTTATTATTATTATTATTATTATTATTATTATTATTATTATTATTATTATTATTATTATTATTATTTACTCACTAGGAGTTATCACACTGGGCATCGTCAGTGGTCGCCCACTGCCGACAACCTGTGGTATTCCCTGGGTTTGTCTGATTGTACATTCATATCCCATATGATTTTGTGTTTTTCGTTTTCTAGTACAGTTTCTGGTTTGTGTTTGTACCGTTTTTTTGCATATTCGAAATTCAGTTGTTTGCACATTTCCCGGTGTACTTCTTTCCCCATGCTGGCATGTCTGTTCTTGTATTCTCTTTGTGCTAGCTTGCTGCATTCACTTATTATATGATTTATCGTTTCGTGTCTTTGTCCACACAGTCGGCATTTGCTGTTTTCCTGGGTTTTATCTATCTTTGCTTTAATAAAGTTTGTCCTAATCGCATTGTTCTGTGCGACCGTCAGCAGAGATTCCGTTTCTCTGTTCAGGTGTCCTTTTCTTTGCCATGCCCAGCTGTTTTCATTGGCTTCATCGCTTGTGAGTCTTATAAAGCGTCCATGTAGTTGTTTTTCTTCCCACTTTTCCTTTCTTGTCTTTTTGTTTCTGGGTTCAGTACTTCCGGGGTTGTTTGTTGGGCTGGTGTCTCTTGCTGTGGTGATCAGTCTTTCCGTGTTCTGGGTTACATATTTCTCCAGCTCTTTTTTGGTGTCTTCCACACAGTCTTCTATACTTACCAGTCCTTTACCTCCTCATTTCTTTTCACGTAGAGTCTGTCCTGTCGTCTTTTGTGCAATGCATTGTGCATAGTCATTAGTTTTCTGGTTCTTTGGTCAAGGTGCCTGAGTTCTTCTTTGGTCCAGCCTATGAATGGTCCAGAGTATCTTATTAGTGATACAGCCCATGTGTTTATCCCTTTTACTAGGTTTCTGCTATATAGTTTAGTTTCTAAGAGTTTCCTTGTTCTTCGTAGATATTCTTTTCCAATCTTCTCTTTCATTTCTGTATATTTGATTGTGTCTGCTTCCAGAACTCCCAGGTATTTGTAACTATCTTGTTCTCCTAGCGCCCTCATCTACTCTTGGTTGGGGAGTTCTATACCTTCTGTCGTCTCCAGTTTTCCTCTTTTGATCTCTAGCAGTGCACATTTTTCTATTCCAAACTCCATTTGGATATCCTGGCTGAATATCCTGGTTGTGTTTATCAGCTTTTCCAGTTCTTTTTTGTTTTTTGCAAACAGTTTAAGGTCATCCATGTACATCAGGTGGTTTATTCTTTGTTCTGTATCCGTAAACCTGTATCCGGCATCACACTTTCTGAGTATGTAGTTGAGTGGCATCATGGCTATTATAAACAGTAGTGGTGATAGAGAGTCTCCTTGAAAAATGCCTCTCTGTATTTTTATCTCAGACAGGTATTGTCCTCCGGCTGTCAGTTTTAGTCTCCATGTTTCCATTGCTTTCTGGATGAGATTAATAATCCTGTCTGGTATCTTGTATATTTTTAAGCATTCAATTATCCATGTTTGGGGGATTCTGTCGTAGGCTTTCTTGTAGTCAATCCATGCCATGGTTATGTTCTTTTGTCTGCTCTTCACCTCCTTCAGGGTCTTTTGATCAATGTATAGTAGATCATGTGCCCCTCTTTGTCCTTTCCGGCATCCTTTTTGTTCCTCGGGGAGCAGTCCACGATTGTCCAGGGATTGGTAGATTTGTTCTCTCAGTTGTGCTGTGAGAATTTTCCACATTATTGGTAGACATGTTATCGGTCTGTAGTTGCTGGTGGTCGTTCCCTTTTTGGGGTCTTTTTGTATTAGTGTTGTTCTTCCTTCCGTCATCCATTCTGGTACGTCTGTTTTTGCGGATACATCCGCTCAGTTTCTGCGCTATTCTTTCATGCAGGGTCGTGAATTTCTTAAACCAGTATGCATGTATTCCATCGTGGCCTGGTGCTCTCCAGTTTGCCATTTTTTTTAGGGTTTTCTTGATCGTTTCTTTGTTGATTTCTGTTTCGGTTCCTTCTTCGATTTCCTGCAGTTCATCTTTCTTCTTCTTCTTCTTCTTCTTATTATTATTATTATTATTATTATTATTAATTATTAATTATTAATTATTAATTATTAATTATTATTATTATTATTATTATTATTATTATTATTATTATTATTATTTACTCACTAGGAGTTATCACACTGGTCATCGTCAGTGATGACCCACTGCCAACAACCTGTGGTATTCACTGGGGTCTGAGTGACAACAAGTCTCCTGAGACTTCCAGTATGCTCCGCCTCTTTTCGTTCATCACCGCTGATGACCTTGCGGTATCGCAACAGCCACCTACCACCGATTTCACGGTGATAAGGGCCATTGGTCTCCTCTGGGGCCCGGGTGGCAACAAGCCTCCCCACGGTCCCAGAGCTGTCCGCGCTCTTCCAGTGGAGGTCTGGTTTGCGCTTTCCCTCCTCGACCCTCTGTCCATAATTTTCGTGGTGTCAGCCTATGCTTGCGCCTCTTTCTCGCGGTTGTATTTTCCCCGGTTCTGTTGTCTTGTGCTTCCATGTGTTTGTTCTCCATTCGTTGCTTATGTGGGTTGGTTTCCGCATTCGAGGACATTTCTCAGGATTGTAGCTGTTTTGATCATTACTGTCCTTTGTATGGTCTCAGTTATCCCTTTGATTCCTATTTCTCCTAGTCTTTTCTCCATGTTTTTGGGGACTGTTCCTAGTGCTCCTATGATTATTGGTGTTATACTGACTTTCTTCATGTTCCATATTCCTTTCAATTCTCTGGCTAGTTCAGTATATTTGCTTCTTTTTCCCGTCTCTTTGATCTTCACTCTGTGGTCCGCTGGAACGGCAAAGCCTACGATTTTGCAGGATTTTTCTTCCTTGTTGATTATTATCATATCCGGTCTCCTTGCTGTTATGGGTTTGTCTGTTTGTACATTCATATCCCATATGAGTTTGTGTTTTTCGTTTTCTAGTACAGTTTCTGGTTTGTGTTTGTACCGTTTTTTTGCATATTCGAAATTCAGTTGTTTGCACATTTCCCGGTGTACTTCTTTCCCCACGCTGGCATGTCTGTTCTTGTATTCCTTTTGGGCTAGCTTGCTGCATTCACTTATTATATGATTTATCGTTTCGTCTCTTTGTCCACACAATCGGCATTTGCTGTTTTCCTGGGTTTTATCTATCTTTGCTTTAATAAAGTTTGTCCTAATCGCATTGTTCTGTGCAGCCGTCAGCAGAGATTCCGTTTCTCTGTTCAAGTGTCCTTTTCTTAGCCATGCCCAGCTGTTCTCATTGGCTTCATCGCTTGTGAGTCTTATAAAGCGTCCATGTAGTCGTTTTTCTTCCCACTTTTCCTTTCTTGCTTTTTGTTTCTAGTTTCTGAGTTGTTCATTGGGACCTATTCCCGTAGGCTCACCATACACCTAGTAAACTCTAGCTCAATTTACCAGCATTTATACAACCATAACTGTCCCCTTTGATTTAAAATAAATTTTAGTTAACAACATGAAAATGTTACATTCTGAAACTAATTTTTTTAAGTTTTAAATACTTGAAGCTATCAGCAACCCACAATAAATAACATTACGTATGAAATTAGTAACAACATTTGAAAATGTTTAATGTAAATACAATTTATCCTGTTATGCTAATATTGGAATCCTGGAATTTAAATTGTAAACGTTCTTCTAGAACTGCACCGGTTTGACGTTTTGACATCTAACCACTTCACATACGGCGTTCTCGACTGTTTTTTAAATTCTCTTCTTTTTTCCAGCTTTCTGTTCATTTGTTTATTCTCTTCTGAATATGATTCGACGAATAATCGAAAGTGCTAGCGATACTTATGGAACATTCAATATTTTTTTGAAAAATTGAAAATATAAAGAAAAAGTATATTCAAGCAGAAAATGATGTTATGTTTAACAGTGTTTGCTTAAATGGAAGAATGCTGCCTAAATAAACACATAATCCATTATGTTGTAAACATTTATTCATTTATATAAATATCTATGTGTATATGTTCATATATATATATATATATATATATATATATATATATATATATATATATATATATATATATTCAGGTAGGTTGAGTTTCAACTTTGTTTAAATATCAAATATATTACGGAAAAAATTGGGTATTTGTATGGCGAGTACTACTAGGTGTTATATATAAGTATTTATGTGTGTATATATATGTATAAATGTATGTATATATGTGTATATATAAATATATTTGATTATATGTATATTTGTGTAACTGTACATATGCGTGGATTTCATTATATGTATGTACTAGCTGTCCTGACACAGCATTGCCCGAGATGCAGTAAATTCATTTTAGATTTTAATTTTTAATTTTTATGCATATTTTTTAACTTATATAGGGAAAGAAAAACTAAGTTGTAAGGTAGACAACTCCTATTATGATCTTCAATTTAAAATATGAGTTATTCCCATTCCCAGTATTTATTTTAAGGTGATTATTTTTAAATGTTTGATTTACTGGGACGGGCTAAGTAATTTTTAACAAACTAACGAAATTATAGAATAACAAATGAAAATTGGCTCGTCAGAAGAAATGTTCGATTTGTCAGATTAAATGCTAGTTAGGTTCAACTTTTAAAATCTGGCGAAGTTTTCTTCATATATTAAATATGTATATATATGCGTATGTATACAGGTATGCCTATGTGAATATAGAAGTATATCTATTTATATATGTACGCATATTTATTATACAGGGTGGCGCTAAAGTCGCGTATTGGTTTGTTTAGGTGATAGAAACAACAACATTTAAAGTAATTTACTAGGCTTTTCTGATAAATAATACATTTACTTGGTAATTTTGTTACAGTAGTTTTTTTAAATAATATCCTTTAAATGGCCACCATTTTCGGCCTCACAAAGACGGGCTCTAACTAGGGCATTTTCCATTACACTCTTTAGAATAACTGGCTCTAGTTCTTTGAAGTGACCTTCTGGACATTCCAATCTGGGTGTCTCGTCTTCGAGTTGAGGTGTCTGGATTTTCAGCAATGCTATCCTCAACAAGTGCTACATTTTCCGCTGTCCGTACTGAACGTGGTCTGCCGGATCGTGGAAGATCACTGACTGAACCCTGCTGCTGAAACCGGGCCACAAGACGATCAATTGTGGTCTGACTCTTTGGGTTAAGGTTATTGAACGATGGTTTCCGAAGTAAAGTTCAATAATTTTGGTTCGTTGTTCGGTGCTATATTTTTCCATGATAAATTATCAATGTTTATACCTGTAATATTCTGAAAAATAAGGAGAAAATTTGATTAAATGTGAAAGTTGTTACTGATTCAAACTAATGCGTGACTTTTGCGCCACCTTGTATATATATATATATATATATATATATATATATATATATATATATGCGTGTGTTTGTATCTATATATATCTATCTCTCTATATATACATATATATAGTACTTCATGTATCCACATAAAATATTATAAGGAGATATAATTTTTTATG
>OY744519.1:158951528-158984028 GCA_963556195.1 Sepiola atlantica
GCAATCTAAATAGATGGTATTTACAGAGGAAGGAAGTGGAGGTGATCCTTCGCTGACCCCACCCCTTCTATTTGCACAGGTCGATTCGTCACAGATATTTAATAAGATCAACCTATCAATATATCCCCCTCTACTACTTTATTCCCTCTTCTCTGGGTATCACCTCCCCTTCCTTCCTCCGTAAATGTCATCTCCTGTATAAAGGAAGCTTTATATTTCCGTTCATTCACATGTATTTCGTCTATTTAACATCTTGTGCAATTTTCTATTGTCATGAACCATTGTATTTGTTTGTGAAGATTCATTTTTCCTTGTGGTTTAGTATTTCATGTCTTTAACAAGCCTTGTCATGTCTAGTTGGCGGCGTCACTGTCAACCGCGGACAAACTGTAAATAAAAGTTTGATGTTAACCAACTGCTTCGTTTTTTATCTTTCTTTGTAACATTGGCGATAACCAACACAAACAACAACACTTTTTTTACGGTTCCCATGTTTTATTTATAAAATATTCCCAACACGTGTGCAGCGATATATACATATCACTGCTATTAATGTACTGTTGTAGTTCTATTGATGTTAACCTACTGCTTCTTTTTTATCTTTCATGTATGACCCCATTCCACTACAGACTAGGGGTTGCTTTCTAAGTATATAACCATTGCCTCGGATATGTACGCGTCTGTTTTGCCCACATGACGAGTATAAAGCGTGGTGTCGTCAGCAAATATACCCATCTCAGACACGATATCATCAGAAAGGTTGAAAATCAGGAAGAATAAAGGTCCAAGAATCGATCACTGGGGTACACCTGCATTTATGTCATGTTGTTTGAATGAACGACCATCGAGGACAACCTGGATATTTCTTTTGGTTAAGAAGGATCTAATATTAAATATTCATCGAGTAATACTATATGAATTACTTTTTAGGAGAAGCCCTTCATGCCAGACTTTGTCAAAGGCTTTGGATATATCAAGCGCTACTGTCCTAGCTTCACCTGCCTTGTACAGTGTATGGTATATGCGTTCAGAGATTACCGTTAGGATATCCGCAGTAGATCGTGCTTGCCTTAACCCATACTGACAGTCAGAAAGAAGTTTAGCATTAGCTAGGTGCTGGACTATCGCTAGATTTATTAAGGATTCAAAGATTTTAGCGAAGATCGGGAGTAGACTGATTGGGTGATAATTTTGAGGGTCAGTTTTATTTCAAGAATTCTTGAAGACTGGTACCACATAGGCAATTTTCCAACTATCAGGGAAACAAGATTCAGCAAGGCATTTGTTGTATAGTTTGGAGAGGGCAGGGGCCAGCTCAGGAGAGCATTTCTTTATTACTATTACTGGTATAAGATCAGGCCCACCGGCTTAATCAATAATTCTTTTTAAATTAAATAAAAGTAATAATTTGTCTCAAAAATGTGCAACTCAATAAAAAAAAAATTTAAAGGGGTAAAAAAAATTCTTTAAAAAATCGTTAATTTACTCTACAACAACATAATGTAAGTAATTTGTTTCCCTTTTGCTCATTCATACATATTTAACATTTCACATAATAATCTCATGTCTTGAGTAAAAAGCGTATTTCGTACTTATATCTAAAGATAAAGAATGGGTTTATTTCCCAGCTCGATAATTTAATCTTTAAATAACTTATTTTACTTCATAACAACTTCCTATAAGAATAACTTTATTTTAGGGAGATTTAAAAACACAATAAAAGTCACGCGGATGTATGGATTTCTTAAAGAACACAAAACCGGTGACGTCAGCGATTTTATGTTATGTTTTAGAGGTTCTTATTGTTCAGGTATAGTATTCGTGTAATTATTTTTTTAATCAAAATGCTTAATTTGAATTAAAAATAGGTTATTCGTGACATTCATATTTCTTCCAGCTTCCGGTTTCACTCAGCAGCAAATGACACATCATATATACGGATGACCAGAAATGATAAAAAAAAAACTGTCTCTATAATTCATACAAATTTCAGACTTGTCCAACGTCATATTATTTCAAAAATAATATATCGAATGTATTACTTCTATTTCGTAATAAACAAACAATTAACAGAATACTGAATTTATTTAAAAAATAATTTATTTGTTTTTTATTTTATTGTCTTCGAAACTTTTTTTAATTGTTATTTTTTTTTAAATGGCGTACAATCGATGAAATCGTGTTTTTTAAAAGTAATATTGGATGAATTTGCGTAATTTCTGGTGTACAGTAGTGACCTCCAAAGCATACCACAAAATCGATTATGTCCATTATTTGTGTACTTTACATAAGATGCTTAAATGCGTTGTTAATTTTTTGTTTTAAATCTGCCAAAAATAAAGATATATATATATATATATATATATATATATATATATATATATATATATATATATATATATATATATATATATATATATATATATATATATATATATATATATATAAGAAAAAAATGTTTTAAAGTAAAATAGTTTATTTAAATATTAAATTATCGAACTGGGAAATAAACCCATTCTTTATCTTGAGATTTTAGTACGAAATTCGATTTTTTCTACAGTAAGGCTATTGTTTACACTTTTTATTCATGAATTAACGGATATTTTGCCCAAAAGTGTTTACAAATAAAAAGAAAAGTCAAATCTGATGTGTTTGTTTTTTTAAATTTCGATCGATCAGAATATATTTTGTTCAGATTTCATAAAATTAAATAAGGGTATCACGCAGAAAAAATATTTACCCCTAATATGTTTTACGAAAAAAAGCATTTTATAAATACCTTAGTCCAATAATGAATAAGTATTGAAAATTTCGTGAAAATTTGACCATTACTTCAGTTTTGCTAGATTTATTAAACACACCGGGTGTTAGCGCATAAAAAGTGGTCACTACATAGGAACGTTGTTTTAAGGCGTAAATAAAGTACACACGTTTTTAGTTTCTCATTTGCATTATTTTCTGTATGCTGAAAATCTTTTTTTAAATCATCAGCATTTCATTTTATGTTTCTTCTTTTGAATTGTAAAACAGTTATGATGATAATATAAACGTATATTAAAGTCACATCGTGTTACATATAGGTGGAGTAAACTATATGGTTAGGAATTAGTGAATTTTTTCATAAAAGAAAACTTATAGGCCAAAGGATAACCCTATATAAAGAAACCTAACCCTCGCCCAACACTAATCTTGCCACTGCCTTCCCGTCTGCGAAGCAGGAACCAGAACTCAATTTCAGCAACGAAACTTGAACATTACCGTAATTTTAATGAAAATAATGTTGGTGCTTCTTCTGTTTAGCCTTTGGAGGTCCCTAGTGTACAGTCTTCTTTTCAGCTACCACGTAAGTACATAACAAAGTTTGGCGGGGTTTTTTTTTAGATTTTTATGCGAACGTGGCTTCCGGTTAAATTAATGGCGTCACGCCCGCTACATAAATGAAAAAAAAAACCGTTGTTGTTAGACTTTTTTGTTTATGCGATTTATAAGTACTGTTCCTTCGAATTATAGTTTAATAATAACAATACATTTGTTTTTTGTTTTTTTAGTTTAATGTAGTAATAAACAAATAATATTTCCATTGAAAATACACATTTTCTTATTAATGTAAATATTTGAAATAAAAAACATATGCTACAATAATTAAACATTTTATTGGATTACCAAACAAATTATCAACAGAAAGTTTTGTCTTTTTTAATATTTGACAAAAAATTACATTTTACGAACCGAAAGTTATTTTTTTAAATAATATCACTAAGTTGTCCATTACTTTAATTTTAACTTTATGGGAAGGTAATCATTAATTAGCAATGAAAAAAGGAAGCGGAAGTCGAAATTAGAAAAAAATTTTCGTTTGATAATTTGTTTGTTAAAATTAATTCAATATTATTATTAAACTATAATTCGAAGGAACAATACTAATAAAAAAAATCGCATAAACAAAACTAATTTATGAAAATCGCAAACACAAAAACTTTTTTTTCATTTATGGTCATCCGTAGCGGCCGTGACGTCATAAATTTAACCGGAAGCCACGTTCACATAAAAATCTAAAAAAGCGCCCAAAGTTTATACATTTCTTTAGCTATTTTATTTTTTTAAGATAAGCCTAACATGTCGGAGCGAAACTAAAAAAGCATAAAAAGACCAATTCGGTTGAGTATTTGTAACAAAACCAAAACTTCTTATATTTTCAATTATAAGAAAAATATTTGTAATATAAACTACTACCTTTTCAACGTTTGAATTTTTTATGTAAATTATAATCGGGAATATTTTCTGCCTTGTCACCGTCTTCCCGTCTGCGAAGCAGCAACCAGAACTCAATTTCAGCAACGAAACTTGAACATTACCGTAATTTTAATGCTGTTTCGCCACGACATTAAAATATTTATAGAAATGTATAAACTTTGTTATGTACTTACGTGTTAGCTGAAAATAAGATTGTACAGAAAAAAATACGCAAATCCATCCAGTATTTATTAATTATAAGAAAAAGAAAAAAACGATCTTAAGATTCGTTGAACGTTTTCACGTTTGAAATAGACAAGGGAGATAACTCAAATTGTGTTTACTGGTTTACCAAAAATGGCTACCGAATGATAAAATCGTTTTTTTTTTTTTGTTTTTTGTTTTTTGTTTTTTAATTCAATAAATACTGAATAGATTTGCGTAATTTTTGGTGTACAGTCTTCTTTTAAGCTACCACGTAAGTAGATATCAAAGTTTATACATTTCTTTAGCTATTTATTTTTAAGAGAGGCCTAGCATGTCGGGCCTAAACAGCAGAAGCACCATAATGTGTATTATTTTACGAAGAACATATAAGGAAACAACCTTTAGCAATGTTTTTATGACTTTCTTTTTCTTTTCTTTTTTTACTTGTACAGCTTTTATACCTGACCGAATAGGTTAGTGTTGGGTGAGGGTTAGGTTTCTTTATATAGGGTTAGGGTGAAAAAAAAAGCATGTTCTGCAACTTATCTTTTGGCCTATAACTTTTCTTTTATGAGAAAATTCAATAATTCCCTCCGGAGACTGGAGCGTCTGTCCTAACTTGATGGAATTCATGATCGCTTTAATTAATTTTCTTAGGCAATTGTCGTCTGCTACAATCTGATTGGCTAAGCGTTTCGCCATCTTCCGGCGGTTTAGTACACTGCCAGAAGATGCAGACGAAACGTTGATTTCAGCATGGGTCGTACTGCACACAAAAAATCTAAAATGTCGGACGACACTTAAGCCACTTTCAAATAGTTTTATATTTAAAGGGAGAAAACTCTTTTGTACCGTAAAGTTATCTCCCTTACCAACAAAATACATTTTTCAAACCTGATTCGGATAAGTTGTCTCCCTTCACTAAAAAGCACAGAGTTAGGGTTACTTTGGGACCTTAAAATAAAAAACAACAAAATAACTTTTATTACTAAAAGAAAAAAAATAATAACAGTACTAGTACAGTTTATGACCCATGCTAAAACCGACTTTTCGTCAGCATCTTCCGGTTGTTTACGTAAACAGGCGGAAGATTCCGAATGAAAATGACCCAGCGTCAAAATCAAAACGAGCCGACACTATGAAACAGGAAAATAATAAAACCGCTTTAAAGTAAGAAAAAAAACAGTTACTGCATGTAAAATTGGTACTTGTCCTATTAGGACCCAAGCTAAAATCGACTTGGCGTTGGTAGTTTTCTGGTGTTTACGTAGACGGCTGGAAGAAGCCGAATGAAAGGTCGGTTGCCTGCATCAAAAAATATAAAGCGAGGCTGGATGTACACTGGAAAAAATATCTGCAAAGAAAAAATAACAGAAAAAAATTTATTATTTTAAATTTTAGAGTTGGGTATCACACACTTCTCGGCCACACCCACTTCTTGGCCATTGGCAAACAAAAAAAATGGGGAATATTTTTCTTAGCCATTTTTGTGATTTTTTTTTGTGTGTTTTTAAATATTTTTAAATGCTTTTTATTGCATGTTTTTCTGTTTTTTTCTGGGCTCAACATTTTTTTCCATTATCCAATATAGTTATTTTTCTGTTTTAAAAATAACTTTAAAGTTATAATTTTAGATCATATTTTGGGGGTGGGATCAGGTACTAACTTTGCTCATGTTTTTCTGCTGAAAAAAGTAAATTAACATATGTAATAACAATGTGTACAATAAAATTTGAAAACACGTGGAAAATTATTTACTTGTTTTTTGGGGTCATTTTCTTAGTAGTCGCACCAAAGGACAATTATCAGTATTCATGAGGTTTTTTTCACGAGTCACTCGTGTTGCTCGGCCCTTTCGCCCAACCAAAGGTCATTTCCTCAGCATTCCTAACATTTGATTGCCTATTTGTTAGTCATGTGTCAGTCACCATTTATACAAACCGTTGCTAGACTTATAAAAATGGGAATTCTATTATTTCTAGCCCATGGTATATTTTGATTTTCTTAAACCAAAATGTTTTGCAACTCGTGTTCCTTCAATTATTATAGCTGCATTGTTCAATTTTATGAAAACAACGAGAACAGTATGGAATCTTTGTGTTTCCACGGAGTATTACCCCAAACTGTCCTGTGCCCTCGATGTAATTCCATGTTTACGTACAGAGAAGACCAGAAAATGTGAAGTTATCCGCGTGGTGAAGTCCAAGAAAGGCAAGTGCAATTTCAGTATTTCAGACCGCAAAGGCTCTTTTTTTGATAACACAAGTATTCCCCCTTGGATAATTGTATTATTTGCCAACCACAATTTAAGTAGAAAATGGAGGTATGATACAATGCTTAAGCATTTCTCCAAATACTTCAGTAAACTGGTGGTCTTTTTGCGCGGAAGTGACGGATGCATGGTTCAATAACCAGGATCTTATTGGTAGCGACGGAGTCGAAGTTAAAATCCATGAAACACTAATTGTCCGACGAAAATACAACGGAGGCCGTATATTAAATCAATTGTGGTTGTTTGGTGGTATCGAGAGGATAACCAAACGAAACTTTATTATCGTCTTACGGAGTCCAACAGAAGAAAAAAGAAACAGAGAGACATTTTTTCCTCTCATTGTTAAATATAAAAAACCAGGGTCAATAATATAAAGCGATGCTTGGCCGGCGTATAAATGGATTGGAACATTAGGTTTAAACTACAAACATTTTGTCATTAACCATTCAGAAAATTTTGTGAATGCTGAAATTTATACCCAGACAATAGAAAGGTTTAGGCGTGATCTGAAAGAATGGGTGAAGCGACCAGGCATGAAGTTGCAATACATGCACCAATACCTAGCGAGGTATTTGTTTATTTCTGAAATTGAAGACAACACCACTTTGCTGTATCATTTTTTTTTCTCAAGTGGCTAAACTGTACCCTCCGATGTCTGACCGCCGGCGTAACATAATCGGGCAACCGATGGAAAATGAAACCTATTCAGACGACGAAGACATCCAACCAGGACCTTCACGGCAAGCCGATGAGCCCCAGGCCGAGAACTTGTAACTGCATTTCGTAATAAACGAACGTTTATTTATAAGTTTTTCATAATTTGTAAATAAACAAAATATATCATTATTTCATTTAAAATAAATCTGAAGACTTCGAACTGAAGTTGTGCTTGTACGAAAAGTAAGTAAAAAATAGTCTCTACATGTTTTTTAGCGTTTTTGAAATATTTTAAGAATTTTTAGTCTATGCATTTGTATGTGGTTTTTTTAATCTTTTTTTGTAGGTTTTTATGTTTCAGATGTTTTCATTCTATGCATTTGGTATCGTCACTTTTACTTAGCCAAACACGACTATTTTCCATCTGGTCGATTTATTTTCTAAATGTGTTCGCTAATTTCACATTTCACATGCAATAAAAAGCATTAAAAAATATTTAAAAACCCAAAACATTCAGATTAAAATAGCGATCCCCCTCATGTATATTTAAAGTAAAACGGGATTGGATAAGAAAAATATCCCTCCTATCTAATTTCGCCAATCTTAATATTTTTTTTTGGGGGGGGGGGGCTATGCTGGGTTGTTTTCTAAGTGGCCAAGAAGTGGATGCTCAATTAGCGTTAAAATTATATAGTAAACTGACCCTGTAAAATCTAAAATTTTAAAAATTCTTTCTTCTTTGCGGATATTCTTTAAGGCTGTTTACATGTAATTTGCCAAAACAAGTAGAAAATTATTGGGAGGGGGGCGATGGGTGTTGTTTTATAAATTTCCAAAGATTCAGTTCAATTTTCTCCGATATCCAGCTGTGTCATAATTGACTGCGAATAATACAAAAAACAATTCGCCCTTATAATAGACGCATATCGGCCTGAATCGGAAATGGCCGGAACAGTGTACGATTTGAAAACCGCGAAAAAAATGGTACCGATGCAGTGTATGACCCGTGCTGCTGCAATCTAATTAGCTAAGCATTCAGTGGTTTACATACACTGCCGAAAGATGCCAACGAAACTACAAAAAAAAAATCTAAAATGGCAGACGACACTAAAGCATACTGTTAGGTGAACACATAAGCTACTTTAAAATGTATTATATTTAAAGGGAGAAAACTCTTTTGTACCGTAAAGTTATCTCCCTTATATTTTTCAAACCTGATTCGGGGTTGTCTGGTAATGTTCGAGAATGTGATAATGGAATAGTTATTTCCCTGTTGTCTCCTTTTATTAAATAAGCAATGAGTTAGGACCTTAAAACACAAAGGAACCAAATAACTTTAATTACAAAAAAAAAACGGTCCTGATACAGTTTATGACCTATGTTAAAACCGACTTTTCGTCGGCAACCGGAAGATACCGAACGAAAACAACGAGACGTCGCTATCAAACAAGGAAAATAATGAAACATTTAAAGCAAGAAAAAGAAACATGCAAAATTTTATGGAAAAAATGTTTAATTTTTATGACGAATAAAAAACTGGTAAATTTTTTAAAAAGAAAGTTTGTTTTTTTTCCACGAGAAAGTTAAGGTTTGTTTAATTATTATTTTTGTTTTGTTTCGATAAATTGTTTATTTATTTATTTTTATTTTTTGTGCTGGTACAATTTTTTAACCAAACCGACGAGGTTATGGTAAGGTTAGGGTTAAAACTATTTTGTTTTACATTTTTTTAAGGTTAGGGTGGAAAAAAAAACTGTTTTCTTTTACATTTTTTAGGTTTCGGGTGAACAAAAAAAAACAGTTTCTATACATTTTTTTAGTGTTAGAATATCTGAGAATTTTTATTTTTTTTAATTTTCCAAAATTTTGAAGATTTTCTGCTGGCGTTAGCGAAGACGAATTTTACAATTTACTCCATTCATAATTGAAAATTGTCGCCCGCTGTCTCGCAATCTGATTGAGTAAGCGTTTCGTCATGCCGACAAAAAAGTCGGTTTAAGCATGGGTCACAAACTACCAGTACAAAAAAAAAGAAAACAATTATTATCTCCCTTAGATGACTAACAAGCGGCTTACGTGAGTTACTTCCCTTACGCTAGAAGTTCGTTCTTATTTTCTTGCCTCCCCCACGAGGCTTGAGTTAGACACAAGGTAAGTTTTTAATGTGGGGTGAAATCCTGCTCCGCAAAAAGGGGAACTCTGGATCGGAACAAAAATTTTAATTGCCTCAGTCTAGAAGGATCCCTCCTCCTTCTACCGAGAACAGAAAAGATGAAGCGTACTATCAGAAAATATACTATATGTCGCTCCTAGCCAATGTATTTCTTTAAGATGACAAATGTAAGAATTGTAGCGAGGTAGAGATGCGATTCAAACGAACGTAAAATGTTGCTAGCTTGTATAAAAAAAAATTACCTTCTCTCTAGGAGGTTAGACACAAGGTCAGGTGTGGGTTTGATGAAAGTGTTTCTGTGGAAAGAACCGGAACTGAACTTGGTAAACCCAAGTTTTCAGTCTGTGTCGTTACCCACTTAGCCATTACCAGTTGTATAAGCTACTCTCTTTCTTTCTCCGTTCGTTCAGCTACTCTTTTCTAGAAATTGTTCCTGCTCGTTTGAAACAATAAAGTTAGCGAGTCTGTGTGAAATAATTCTAATAAGAGCAAACAATTTGTATAATTTGGATTATTCGGACTACTGTTCTCATCTTGAGTGTTATCTGCACAACGTTTCGGTCGCTGTAACCTCCGGCTCCAATGAAGAAGTGATATCGAAAACTGACACATATTTTGAGGCCAAAGACAAATCGTTCTACAAAAAAGGCATCGAATTGTTAGAGAAGCGTTGGAATTAGTGTATCACTCTAAAAGGAGACTGTGTTGATGAATAATGTCGAATTTTGCCTTAAAGTTGTGTTATTATTTAGGCCTGGGACTTATTGAGTGATATGTTATAAACGTTTTTATGAAAAACAAAATTATTACTAAATAGTTGGCTTCGCCCAGGTGCTATTGTTTTGCAAATTAATTTATATTCACTACTTGAAATCATTGAAACGAAACTAATCATCAAGAAAATAGAAAATTAATACTGTTGCTACCTCAAACTTAAGCTCTCTCTCTCTGGCTCTCTCAATACCACAAAGCGTGCCGGACACATATATGGCCACTTTTATTATATACTAGCAGGGCTATCCGGCGTTGCCCAAGGAAAAAGTATAACATATCTATTAAAACCTCTCTCTCTTTCTCTCTCTCTTTCTCCAGTTTTCCCTCTCCCTCTCCCTCTTTTTTCTTCGCCCAGCCTATTCCTCTCTCTGGACATACACGCACACACTTTTGTAGATTTCTTGAGGAATAAGTCAGCATAAGGGAAAGAACTCCTTTAAAAAAAATCAGATTTACTTGCTTTTAGTTATTAGTATATGAAATGGCTGGACACACCTCCCCCCCCCCCCCCCCCCGTTCCACCCCTGACGAAATCTGCGCCAGTTTAGGGTCAAAGAATGCATTTTTTTTTCTAAATATTAGATATTATTCAACTGGGGCAATGCCGATCAAGAAGATACCAACTCTGTGGGTCTTTGTTTTGTAGCTTTTAGAGTTTTAGCCAGACATACATACATACACACAGACAACTGCCCTTTCTATAATAGACTAGCAGGGGTATCTGGTGTTGCCCGAGGCTGCAGCCTAGCCCATTTCCTGTCTCTGGACATATGCACAGACAACTCTCCTTGAGGAAAAGGGTTACAGTGTGTGTAACATCTTTATATTTTGTCTTTTCCCCGTTGTTCCACTTCCCTGTCCCCCACCCCAATATCTAGTTAGGACATGGGTTATCATTAGATTTGGTAGCTCGGAATACGAAACTGATCCCCCATCTAAAATAATTGTTTCGTTTTTACCATCAAGTTTCTCAGTCTGTACATGTAATCGCCTAAAAATGTAGAATCTTAACAGCACAAGGGCAAGGATCTAATCTTACCATATCTAATTTTTTTTAGTAATAAAAAGTAATTTTTTCATGACACGTTAATTTTTTGCCATAAAAAAATGCATAAGATTTATTATCGACCCTAACTCAACAAAAAAAAATAGACACGCACAATTTAGCTTCTTTTAAAAATATATTTGGTTATATGTCCTTAAGAATGCTATCTGGCCCGGTAATAGCGCCAAGTTTGTAAAGCTGTTTACATGTAATCGCCATAAAAAAATGCCTCCCCCAAAATAAATACACACGCAAATACACACTTTAAAAAATATATTTGGTTATATGTCCTTAAAAACGCTATCTGCCCAGATAATGGGTGATTATATTTATATGTAAAAATTATCCCCCACTATATATTCAAAAGTAATTGTTTTTTTTTGTTTTTTTATTATTAGCGCTTTTGTTGTTTTCTTTTCTTTACCCTTCCTTTTTTGATTAAAACCATGTTGATGACAGTTTATATTTTTTTATTAATTAAAACAAAATGATTACTTTATACCAGCAATTAACGAACTTATGTTTTTAACTGACTAATGTAAAAACATTTTCTGAATAAAGATCAGCAAGATAATGTGTAGTATTCTCCCTGTTAAAAAAAATAAAATTTTAAATTAAAAAAAAAGTACTGTTAGGACGCAAATGTAGATTTCTCATTTACTGACCTTGATTCGTCACGTAAAAATGCAGCAAAATTGATGAGAATGTTTCTGTGGAACAAATTTGATTCGAACCCTGCACACCCAGGTCCTCAGTCCCCGTTGTTAACCACTTGTCCACCATGCCATTCCATTTTGAAAGCAGTGAAGTATGCTATAAAGAAATGCTTGTTAAGTTCCAGTTTGTGGTCTACACATGCGTGGTGTGCTAAAATCTAACAAGTTTGACCACGACCATGACAAATTTTGTGTCCGTTCTACAGCAAGAAATTAATGTTTTGTTCCAATTTTCCGATATTATGCATCCAAAAGATGGACGATTTAGAAAATATTAACTTTATGGGAATCTGTTTCATATTTTTCAAGTTTTAGCTGGACATACTCACATACATACAAACATAGATACACACATACAGATACACAGACAGAAATGTCTACTTTATATAGAAGATTATGATATCATTATTTTCATGGTATGTGCTCGACTGAGCTTCCATCTCTAGTTTCCCCCTGTAAAATATTGTAATTCCTTTTGCAATATGTAGGAAAAATCTTCCTGGGTCAATACCATGAAAGGGGGCGAGGCAGCAGTCGGGGGTGGGTTGCAAAAGGAATTGCTCCCTTAGCGACCCAACCAATAGTTCTGGTAACAATATGTAATGGGGCAGAGAACGGATTTCTCTGCTGGAGCAACCATCCAGCGTCTGTTCTATAGTGAGTCGAATAACGTACTACTTCTGGTCACCACCAAGCTCTAGAACACAATAACACACTAACACTTTCGGTGAGAGTTAGAACCTCAATATATAGGCTTGTAACAACCTCCCATCCCCATTCTGAACATAGATAAATATAACCCCTTTATCTCTGCTCATGTTGGTCTTATCTCCACCCCACCTGAAGGCCGGCACTCGTAATCAGTATGTATCACTTCTTTTTTTTTTTTTCCACAATATTCACAGCAAAAACTGGTCTAACATCTGTTGAATACAATAACCCAGAGCTGCTTCCCAGCTAACTACAACATGGTCGTTTTTAAGTCCAATGTTAACAAATTCTTGTCGAGCTGGCCACTTAAATAATCAAATTCTGACCATCGTTTCCAATCCTCTCATGGTGTTGTTCATCGCTAACTGACAATCTCATTTTTATAACTTCGTAATTTAGGCTATAATAAATAATAACTTGTAAATAAATAGATGAACTATCAAGAGAAACGTTTAACAGATTTATTAAAACTGAACACAGAATGAATTAATGAATTAATTTGCCGCTGGACGCGATTGACATATTAAGTGTCTGATGCCGTGGTCTGTGCTTTCTTTCTCTCTAGGCAGCCGACCGTTTTCAAGGGCGATAACTCTTAACTCTCGAAATGGTTCAAGGGATGTAAATCCGTTTTCGTTAGATGTCCTAACACTCATTCACCTTTATTCTTCGGGCCTTCATAAGCAGTGAATCATTGGTATATAAAACAAAGGAAAAGAAGGATTATCAGTTATTATTAAGATTAAACTTTCTCGTTTTTGCTCATAAAATTAAATTTTCATATGTGATTCTCGAAACGAACCAGTGACACGTACGTTCACATTTATTATATATAACTATGTATCAATGCCAAAAGCCACTCGAGGATAAAGTTCCACATGATGGATGGATTGCTGGTTTAATGATGAAGAATATTATGAGAAGATTGAAAATAATGACACATATTTGTTGACATTGGATTTGAAAGTTGATCATGCTCTATAAGAAACTGCATCTATGTGCATTCACTGCACAGATCGTGATTGTCTGCTCGTTCTGTCGATCGATTGCGACACCGATTGCTATGTCAACTGCGTGCTCTCATCCAGTGTTGCAACAGAAGAATTCTCCCTCAAAATAAAATTACAATTCCTGTTGAAAACAAGTAACAAAGTTTTATTTCTTTGAAGTTTAGAATGATGCTCGTTTCAACTGGCCCGAACAGACACAAGACTTTGACTGTCTTGGCCAGGCCCGGTAGGAGCGGGCACATACGTTGGTATACAGTAGCTAAAAATCGGCCTGTCTGTCAATATATTCTTGGTATCGCTCCCTCCAATTAATTTATTCTCCCTGTCTCGTACAAACGCATTTCAGTTTCTGTCTTTGGTCTGTTAAATAAAACTTTTAAAACTAAAGCAGCGTCAACGTGGTTTTTAATTAACATCAGAGAGTGACAGTGCTAGCATCGACGAAACCTGGGTTACAACGCGATGGTAAGCAGTATCTAACACCAAGTTGTTGATCGATTCCGACACCGGTCGCAATGTCAACTGTGTCAGTCAGTGCTGCAACAGAAAAATTCTCCCTCAAAATAAAATTACATCTCCTGTTGAAAACAAGTAACTGATTTCTATTTTTAAGGTTAGGGTTAGGCAACTTCTTTTTTTTCTACTGAACAACCAAGTTGCAAATAAGAATTCTTTGCCCGACCAAATCAAAACACAAGTCCAACGGAACACAATCGACACTGTCCCGTGGAGGAAAGTTCCTACTCTTTTTATCTCAACAAGAATTCACCCATATAAAACAATGCTCATTTGCATAAGTGAACTCTCATTACTGGACAAAAATAACAAGATTCTATCTTGTAAGCGAAACGCTCTGGGTTCAATCCCCAATGAATGACACACAGTGTGCCTTCACTCTTTTTCCTTGTGAACCCCCATTATAACTGTTACACTCCCCTTTGATCTCTTTATTCTATATGATGAAGGGTGGCTTTTCGATCCGCGTGCTTCTTTGACGTGAGACATGCACTTGCTTCCGTATCGTCCAACAAAGTTTCCGCTTCTGAATTTGCGGCTCCATTCTCGTGGGGATCACTGGCGCCACCGAATAATAGTTCAGTGCCATATTATTTATTACTTTCCTCATCATTTTCTCCAGTTGTTGAATGGTCCACCCCCAAAGCAGGGCAGAGATCGCATATGTAATATGGGATATCATCAACTAGGACAGATTGCTGACTGCCCTTGCCAGTCACTCGCCCTTGTTTGAATTTAGTGCTACATCGACAGCCGAGCAGTTTCACCCAGACATGATCTCCCACATCATATGGCCTGCCCATTTTATCATCGTCAAGTGACTGTGTAAGGTTGATTCCTTTTACTTGAGCCTGGTACGTGTAGATGGCATTCGCAGGTGTGTTTGCCGGGGACAAGCTATCCTTCGGTGTAACATTCTACCAGGATATTGCTTCACCAATGGAGCACTTCTTCCTGGCAGGGACCCTCTTTATGCTGTGGTGGCTTCTCTCCATGACGTCATTGCCTAATAGTACATATGCATATCGCAGCCACAGTCGAACTCTCTATTCACACAAAACTGTGCAACTTGCTGGCTGCAAAAAGTTGGGTCATTATCAGACAAAATCTCATGCAGTACTCCGTTTGTAAAAGACGGACAATAGTTGTCGAATAATGCTTGCCGAGTCTTGCCATGGAATTGGTCGTCAAACCGTAAAACGGGTGGGTCCACAATCGATGTGAGTAAGAAAGTAGTTGATATTATAATGGGGGATATTCTATTCCCACCCTTTGCCATGCGTCACTTGCTTCGTGTCTCTTTTTCCCCACCACACTGGTGTTGAGTCAATTGACTGACACATCTTACCGTGTTTGATGACTTGTTTGACCTCGTATTTGGCCACTGCTGGGTCTACGTATCTCAAAAAAATACAGAGTCCTTTTGACACTTGGATGTCCGTTCTGTGTGTGGATATCTTCTATCTGCTGCTGGCGTATCACGCTCACTGTATTAGCACATGTTTGACCATCAGGCTCGGCATCCACCTTTATGGCATCATAGCATTCGTGAGGCACTCGTGACAGCTGGTCAGCAATGTTGCAGTATGAAAAGACCAATGTTACACTGACTACCCGGTCATACTCGGAGACTACTCTTTAAGGTGTCAAACTTTCGTCTTACTCAGCATCTAACTCAGCCAGGCTGATATGTTGGCCTTTGTTCGCAGGCCGCTACAAACAGGTGTTCTCAAACACAGCTCCAGCTTTCTGCAACAGTACTCCCAACGTTAGTGAACTGCCGTCGACCCATACGTTCACTTCTTCTCCATTGACACACAACTCTACTCGGGCTGGGTCCTCGTGTGTTGCTCTCTCGACACTTGTTTGATTGTCCAATCCTTTGGTTACCGTGTAATACGTTTTATTAGCCCACTGTTATGCGAAGACAGCCACACACTGGCAGATGTCCCATGAGTTTTCCACACAAGGAAAAAACGGTTCATCTCGTGAGAACTTCAGGGATGCTGGAAATCACATTTCCTCGTTTCCATCACAGGGTGCCATGCTGGAAATCACATTTTCTCATCTCTATTGCAGGACGACCTTGCTGGAAATCACATTTTCTCATCTCTATTGCAGGACGACCTTGCTGGAAATCACATTTTCTCATCTCTATTGCAGGACGACCTTGCTGGAAATCACATTTTCTCATCTCTATTGCAGGACGACCTTGCTGGAAATCACATTGTATCGCCTTCATCGCAGGGTGCCATCCTCCCCCGACATCCATGCCCAGCACACGTGCTCAGTCTCCAAGCCGCTCTGGATCCTTACACTTCAGGTCAAACTCTGCCAATTCAGAGGGGGGGAGAAAGATAGTGAGTGGGAGAAGAGAGAAAGAGTGAGAGGGGAAAAGAGAGAGAGAGTGTGAGTAGGGGAAAAGAGAGAGAGAGTGAGTTGGGGGAAAGAGAGTGAGGAAAGAGAGAATTATGACATCACGATGTAAATCTGCTTTAATTTCAAAATGTTTTCATAAATATTAGAAATTTTTAACCTTTGCCCCCATGCTGTCAATGAAAAAAATAAAAATTAAATTCTATTTCTTTTCATCAATATCTTAGAAATAAATGGAATTTTAAAAAATAAAATATTTAATATTTTAGAGTGTTAGTTCACCTGACTAAATAAGTTTAAAGAGAGAGGGAGAAAGAGAGTGGAATAGGAAGAGAGAAAGAGTGAGTGGCTGTGGGGAGGGGGAGTGAGAGAGAAGGAAGAGAGAGTGAGTGGCTGCGGGGAGGAGGAGTGAGAGAGAAGGAAGAGAGAGTGAGTGGCTGCGGGGAGGAGGAGTGAGAGTAAAGGAAGAGAGTGTGAGTGGGGAAAAAGAGAGGAAATTATGATGTGAACCTTTGTTTCAAATAGCATTGGGATGATTAATCGGAATCGGAAATCGGAAACAATTATAACTTCTTGGAGTATCGGAATCGCAAAATTTTTTAGCCTAATTTCCGATTCCAAAAGCAATGAAAAATTTTTTTTTTTTGTTTAAAATTTAATTTTGCGTTGCTGATACTAATGATAAAATGATAAATATGTATTGATTTTAAACTACTAGTAAAACTAAAATTTATAGATCATAATAACAAATTTCGGTAAAAATGGCACCGGAAAAAATGGGACGACCAATAGGTAAAAATGACACAAGTGAGAAATATAGATGAACATTTTTCATCGCTTTTGGAATTTCTATCTCCTTAAATATCCCGATATGTTTTCTCAAATGAGTTTATCAAAAGCTTGGATACAAGACATAACGAAAAAGCATTAAGAAGTTCGTCAAATTAAAAAGAAAATGATATCTACATTTAAAAGTAGATAAGAACTCTCTGCTTAATAACCCCTCTCCTCCATTTTTTTTTTTTTTTAATTCTACTTTTTTTAGTCGTTAATTAGTCAGGAATTTAGAACAGAATCGGTAATTGTATCAGAATAATTTAGAGAGAGGGGGTAGGTTTTTCAGCCATTTAAAATTTTATCTATTATATAAAGGAGAGATGAATGACTTACATTATTATTATTTAAAACAAGAGAAAGTAATGGGCTGGGCGGAGATGAAAGAGGGTCGGGAGGGGGGGGGGAAGATGTTGAAAAATGAGGAAGGGGGAAAGAGATAAAGATAGAGAAGTAAGAGTTTTCGTTTTTCTTCTTGATTTACTCATATGATATACGGATGGTCAGACATTATTAAAAAAAAACTTTCTCAATAACACATACCAATTTCAGACTTTTCCAACGTCACATTATTTCACAAATGATACATCGAATGTATTACTTTTATTTCGTAATAAACAATTAACAGAATACTGAATCCATTTTGAAAAAAAAAATTTTTTTTTAATTTTATTGTTTTCAAAACATTTTTTTTATTGTTTTCTCAAATTGTTTTTGGTTTAAAATTCTTAATACAGACATTATATTGTTGTTTTTTCATGTTTTATTAAATTTCCAGAGTCACCTGCATGGATTTCTCTGGCAGCGGCAAGTAAATCATGATTTTTTTCGGCAATATTTTGTATTGGATACAGAAATTTTGAGGTTTAAAACTTAAAATAAACTTTAAAATTTAAAAAAAAAAAAACAATTTTTGAAAACATTAAAAAAGCAACAATAGTATGTGTCCTGTCTAGCATAGAATAAGTCCCTTAGATTTATCTCCCTTTGTCGGCCCTTCATTTTGTAAGGATTTTTTTTAACCCCGACACAGGGCGAGCGATTTCCGGATCTGGTGCTCTGTCCCCTATCTTCTAGCTGCTTGGTCTTGGACCTACATAGAGGAATTTCTATTTCCTTAAATATCCCGATATTTTAGGCATCTCAGTTTTTACCTTTTCCAATTAATAATAAAACTTGGGTTTAAGCTACACTACTTCTCAGAGTCTTGTTTGTCAATAAGAGTTTAGGCTCACTGTCCGACGATTACACGTCTTATATCCACATATTTTATCCCATAAAGCATGAAAAGAAAAATAGGGGACTTGTTAGCACATGTTCTTCTACAAAAAACTATGGTGCAATTCACCAAAAAGAGAACACACATAAAAAATTGGGACCAGATGTAGTCTAGACAGTGAGAGGCCAAGAGCCGTAAAGTCAGCCCACTCAGTTTGGGGGGGGGGGGCGAATGAAGGACAACTAATCAAATTGGAGTAAAGCCTGTTGCAAGGAGAGGAGAAGGGAGGACAGGAGAAAACCCGAAAAAAAAGCAGGAGACACAAGGAGTAGGTTCATGGTAGCAGTGGAGTCAAGACGTTTCTAAGCTTTGTTGCCAACCAAGCACAAATCGAAATAAGATATATCCCCGCACACAAAAAACAAAAGATTTACAAGGAAAAATCATATCTAACAAAGTTGGCCATATAGATGACGGCAACAATTTCCTTTTTGGATACGAGATTACCTATATCTCGTCACCTAAAAAAACTATCCGCGAAAGACGTGACAGTCAGATTTCAGGAGCGGAGGGGTGAAGTCGTATCCAGATTTTGTGCCGATCCAGCATTTAAAATCGAAAGCTATATTCCCATATACAAGGAAGGACAAGGTTTACAAGATAACTTAAGCTCGCCATATTAACGAAACTCCACGAAGAAACTGACGTCAGGATCTAGAGTCCTGTAAAAATATCTTCCACTCAGCGTGTCAATTAACACACAAAGAAAAAAAAAAAAATTACTTAATTTTTAACTTTCATTATTTGCAAAGTTGTTTTACTACTGCATGTGACACGCAGACCCGATTAAAACATAAAAGATCACGTTTATAACAACAGCATATTATATCTGTATTAAGAATTTTAAACCCAAAACAATAAAATAAAAAAACAAATTAATTATTTTTAAAATGGATCCGGTATTCTGTTAATTATTTGTTTATTACAAAATAATAGGTACATGCAAAATCAATGGCCGATTCCCAAAATGTAAAAACATTTTGACCCCCCCCCCCCCTTCACTTAAAAATTCACTAAAATTCAGGAAATCAACCAATTTTAATGAAATTTTCCATATTTATTAATCTACAATCAAGGAATATAATGAAACCATTATTTTTTTTTTAATTCTTAGTGAAAATGTTATTTTTTTTTTTTTTTTAAACAAAATACACCTTTACTAAAGTTATATTTTTATATATTAATAAAAAAAAAAAATGCATTAATTTTTTGTTGTTATTTATGAAAATAAAGCATTGTAGATGTTAACAATTAAAAAAAAAAATTTTTTTAATATTTTTTATATATTACGAAAAAGGCCCCTAAATACTGTGTTAACAAAATCACTATAACTCGAAGAAAAATTATTTTTTTGAATTAGCGATATTATTAATGAATAAAGCATTGTTTAATCAATATTCTTACCAAAAAAATAAAATAATTGCAAAAAATATTTCATGCGATATTAATGATTAGAGTTTCTGGGAAAATAAAAAATGCGACATAATTATATTTCCCTTTCATACATGAACGTGGCATCATCAGCGCAAGAAATTTTGTTTATAAATTTGAAAATAAACCAAAAATTGACAAATTTGAGATCCAGGAACATAACGGAAAAAAGAATTTTTTAAATTGGATAATTTCTACTAACGATGAACTTGAATTGGTATGGTAGCCCCGTTCTGTAATAAACAGGTGGGATTAGCCTTCCAACAACCACTCACTTTTACACCGCCCTCAAAATTTTATTTTTAGAGATTGAACAATTTCGTTAATTTCACAATTCATCGTCAATTATTTGGAAAGATTTGTATTTGTTGTCTTTTTTTTCATTAATAAATATTAAAAAAGTTAAAAACAATTATTTATTAATAAATAAAGAGAATTCAAACATGACATTTTCTTTCAAAATTGAATTCTATTTATTAATAAATAACTGTTTTAACTTTTTTTCAGTGAATAAATTGTCAGTGTAGTCATTGACTTTAATTTACTTTTTCACACTTAAAATAAAAAAATACACTTTATTTTAAAAAGAATCAATGTAATTTACCATTACGACACGTTAAGAATAAATCGAGTAACTAAAGTTTTTAATCATCATGTAAAAAAATTGATAAAATTGACGCAGTTCGTAACGTAAAAATAATTTTTAACGTTTAAAAAAAGTTTTATTTCAAATTCTAAGGAAAAAACATTGGTAAACAGACGTCATCAATAATTTCAGAGTATTACTGAATTAAAAACTAATACCAAGTTAAATATGAACCTTTTTAGTTAAAAATAAAATAAGATCTTAATTGCATACATTCACAAATATTTTAATTAAATAAGCATTTCCTTTTTTATTACAACAAAATAAGGGTACTTAAATTTTTTATCACCTTAAAAAGAATGAAGAAATTAATGGATAATAATTTTTCAACTTCTATAAACTATTACAAAACCATTTTTATATATAAAGTTAAAAATGATAAATCATGACATTTTTGTCTTCCATATATTTTGCATAGCGATAGTCAATTGGTAAACAAAGTCGTTTACCGATTAACAGATGCCGGATTTTACTAATTTATGACTTTGGGGGGATAATTTTGCTAATTTTTAGTAAACGTGGGAATTTTTTTTTTAATTCAGTATCTTATGACTTTAATTTAATAATTATCTTTTAAATAGTTCCAAAAAACTTATATTTATCTTTTTTACAAGTAATTTTTTCAAAGTTAAAAATTCACTGAATTTTTTGGATTTTTAGCCGTCGTTATAACATATTTCATTATAATTTCTTTTTCACAAGTAAATATGCAGTTTTTTCCGTTTAGAGATTAAGTTTAGGCTTTTATCTTTCAAACCCAATCAAAGTTTACACGGAAACTAATTAAATAATTAATGATAAGCGCTTTTTAATAAGCATAGTCCGTACAAGAGACGGCCATTTTCGCACGTACCTACAAAATAAAAGTAATACATTCGATGTATTATTTGTGACATTATGGAGAAATGTGTTTTTTAATAATTTCTGGCCATCCGTATATGATATGAGCCGTCATTTGCTGCTGTGTGGAACCGGAAGCTGGAAGAACATATGAATCTCACGAATCGTTCATTACATTACCTATCTTTTGTTTGGGATGGTGTGGTGTGGGGGGGATTAAGTATTCAGTAATTGAATACGCATAGAAAAAACGACCCTAGCTCTGAACAAAAGAATAGTCAATCAGAAGGCGAGTTAGAACAGAAGACTGAAGAAATCAACCAATCACAATTGCCGTTGGATATTCAAAATGGCTACCTCAACTTTAGACTACGCAATATCTGACAAGTTTTATGTCTACTTTTATCTGACAGTGACACAGGCCCTATAACTTATACCAGAGTGTAGTATCTGTTCTGTCCCAGGAGGCCATCCTCTCAGGTATTACCTCCTCCTTTGCGAGGAGAATGGTTTTATTGCCTGTCTTGTGTCGCACGCTCAACCATGAGGGAGTGTTGACTACACTATACAGATATTATTTGAACCCTAATCCAGAGGGCTCCTTTGGGGGTGATTGCGTGTTTAGACTAAGTTATAGCCCCCTGAATTACGTGTTTTCGCTCAAAAGAAGGGCGGACTCATAAAATACGATAAAACTGATTTGTATTTTTAGTACTTTCACAAATTAGGACCCACACTAACTTTTACCCTAACGATTGGGCAAAGTTAGCGGGCGTCCTAATCTGCGAAAGCACGTTATTTTTAATTAAAAATTCTACTCGATACCTATACATAAATATATCAAAGAGTTTTCCGGTTAATTTATTTGGAACTGCAATTTTCATGTGCCTTGATCTATATAAGCACCATATATACATTATTATACGTTATTTTTATTCGAATTTGCGAACAAACTGTTTAGGACCGTGATCTCCTCATTTACTGGTTTGTGTTGTGGCATGGTTTTTTTTGTTATTGTTTTTTTTTTTTGTCTTACAATATCTGTAAGTACAGAAATTCTTAGACAGCTATTCTGTACACCAAAAACAAAACAATGCCCTTCGTTAACACTAAGTCCGGGTGGCAACGCGAAAAATAAGTACATAATTAAAAGATGGAAAATGTGTAGCGGAACATTAATTAAAAAATAATTCAAAACAATTTTCTTTAAACAAAAGGATAAGACATTTTACAATTTTGGGGGGTGAAAATAAAAACAAACAAACATCTCATTTAGATCCTTTATAAAAAAAGAAAAAAAAAGAAAGATATGTCTTCATTAACCCCAACATATAGAGTAAAAAGTCATGCACTTTTAGTTTTTAATATGCGCGCACCAATCATCGATGGTAGGGTACCTGTAAGGAATGGCCACCCAGAAGATTTCAGTTTATATGAAGTCAGGGCGATTGTTAATTTCCAACAGAGAAAAAAAACAAGGTTCTTCTGCCGTTTCACAATAAAATGTTAGGCCTCTCTTTTTAAAAATGGCTAAAGAAATGTATAAACTTTGTTATGTACTTACTTGGTAGCTGAAAAGAAGACTTTACACCAAATATTACGCAAATTCATCCAGTATTTATTAAAAATAAAAACCGATTTCATCTATATATCGCTAGTTTTTCTTATATTTTGAGAATTTCTGAAAGTTATCTCCTTTGCCAAACTGTAAGCTGAAATGTCTAGCGATACGTAAGATCGTTTTCCGGGTATCTTTTACGACGCTCAGCAGAGTCGTGAACGGGTTCAAGAAAACGAACGATAAAGTGATTAAAAACATAAATATGCAACAAGTAAAGGCGACCTAGGTCAAGAATAGATATTTTCCTACTTAGCTATGATATTTGTTTATATTTTTACATAGTATAGATGGGTTTTTATTAGATGTAAAAAAAAAAAAAATTTTTTTTTTTGCACAAAAAGAAAATGGCGGTGGGTCGTGATTCTCTTACATAGCCCCCCACGACCGCCATATTGGATTTTGCGATTTTGGTGTGACAAACAATTTAGTTTCTAATAAATAGCACTTCGAACGGGTTAAAAATACAAACAAATGCCACAGGTAAGTTTGAAAATAACTTTTATTCTTATAATTTAATAAATACTGGATGAATTTGCGTAATTTTTTCTGTGTACTCTTATCTTCAGCTAACACGTAAGTAGATAAAGTTTATACATTTCTTTAGATATGTTATTGTGAAAGAGCAGACACACCAAAAACAAATGGTAAACAAGTGGTTAAAGAAGATGGCTACTCTGCGCAGAATCAATATGTATGTTTTGAAAGCAGTGAAAAAAAGAAAAATGGAAAAACGGTAGCATACCAAAAGGTGGAAAACCAGAAGAGTACCCGACTCAAAGTCAGCAGCAAACGGTGTTCGGTCAGATTTAGTTCCTGATATTAAAGACTTCCTGTTTTTAGTCGCTTACTCTTCTGGTTTTCCAAGTTTTTTACTAATTTTTATTTATTAAATTGTTAGGTGAAAGTATAGAATAGTTAAAAAAATGAATGGCTTTCTAAATAATCGTCTGCAGTTTACGAACCGTGCTGAAATAATAACGTTATTATTTAGAAAGGGCATTCTTAACCTGGGGAGAGGGATTTGTTAACTAATCTGTACTTTCACCTAACAATTTAATAAATAAATTGAATTTGGTAAACTGAAACTCTCACCGGAAGTTATATACGAATGAAGTTTAATATCAGGGACCAAATTTGATCGAACACCGTTTGTGGCTGACCGAGTTGGGTACTCTTCTGGTTTGCCCCAAATGTTAGATTTATAGGATTTTGAAAACAATTTAACCCCCCCAAAAAGCTGGCAATTATTAACAATTTTCAGGGGGGTTTTTACCCCTTTTTTCTGTTGGAAATTAACAAAAAAATATGGCTTTCAAATCGTAAACTGCTACGGCAATTTACAGGACTGACTCGGATTCTCCGTCAATACTCGGAACTGACTCAATAAGAACTGAAATCCTCTGGGTGTCCATTCCTTTCCTTACAGGTACAAAAAAAAGTAACGGTGTGCGCAGTATGGGCCATGATTATAGACTTTTTATCAAATTTTCTAGTAAGGACCTTGTGTCTAACTTTGCCCTCGTGGGGAGGCAAGTAAATAGGAACAGGGTTACCAATAATCAGAGTTAGCTTCTTTAGCATTAGTTCGCGTGAGTGTAATTGTTTTGTTGGTTATATTGAAGCGGTGCACTCCAAAATGGCTGCCAAATATTATTGTAAAAATGTAGCGTAAAATCGAACCACAAATTTACATTTTCTTAGTTTTTAAGCAATTTTGCTGAACCAGTGTCCAAATACCAGACCAGTTCTCCGTGGGTTGGCTTCACCCTGCCCGCGGGTATCAGAGGTCCGTCAGATTCTTGGGGTTCCAACGCCTTCCTCACCATCTCCGCTTTTCCTTCCCCGGTCGCGATGAAGACCGCACACAACGACCGGTTCAACACTGGGAAAGTCAGGGTCACCCTGCAGGGCGGGGGCTTCGGCGAATCTGAGACCGGACGCACCAAGGCGGTCGTCTCATCCAGAAGAGGATGACCCGGAAAGAGGGAACACGTGTGCCCGTCGGGTCCCATGCCGAGGACGACGAGGTCGAACTGCGGCAGATTGTTGTCGCCGGTGACGCCGGTCAGCTTCTTCAACTCGTTCGCGTAGTCCTGGGCGCACTTCTCAAGGGGGAGATCCGGTTTGATAGGGTAGATGTGACCGGGCGAGAAACCGCAGACCTTATCGACGAAATTTTCTTTGTAGATCTTGTAGGTGCACTCGGCATCGTCGTGCGGAACGTGACGCTCGTCGCAAAAGAAAATACGCCACTTCGACCAGTCGGTGTCAGTGTTGAGCAGGACCTTGCAAACGGTTTTAGCCGCGCTACCACCCGATACACCAATTATGAACAGGCGACCCTCCTCGATTGCTAAATCCGACCGGCATTTTAGCAAAGCAGCTAGTTTTGACTCCAAATCCGCGCTCGAAGTCGTTACGACACGCTGGGTCGCCGCCATCTTGAATCCTTAAGTTAGCAAGAGTGATCTCCCTTTGTAAGACTAAAAAAATACAAGAAAAAAATATTTAAAACCCCTCCTATTACTCATCTTTGGTCTTTTAGCTAGGAACAAGGTGTGGTAGCTGTTCTGGTGCTACACTTGCTGAATGTACAGAATAATTAACAAAATTTCTCCACCCCACCGCTCTCCTCGTGTTGATAATGGGTTTAAATAATAACGTTATTATTTAGAAACCCATTCTTAAAAAGAAGACTTTTTGTTAACAAGGCTTTTGTTAACTATTCTGTTCCTACTCCCTACACTTCATCCTTTCTGTTGTCGGTCAGTGAAGAAGAAATCCTTTTAGACGGAGGCAATAAAACATTTTTGGTCTCAATCCAGAGTGTTCATTTTTGGGGAGTTGGATTTTCCTCCACATTAAAAACCGACTTTGTGTCTACTCTGGCCTTGTGGGGAGGCAAGTAAATAGGGAAAATTTGGCTACATTTTTTTTGCTGCTTGTCTAGATGAGGTGACATATGGAAAACGCAATTCCAAATAAAAACTTGTGTTTATATTTACGTCTTAGGCGATAATTAGTATACACAGAAAAAAATAGGTTAAATTATCGAGTAGATTTTTAATAAGAAATAAAAATCAGTTTTATCGTATTTTGCCGACCGCTATTGATTTATTGCATTTTAATATGACAGACGTCCCCCTGCTTTCCACGTTTTTCGCTGTAATTAATGGCGGATCAATAATACCTGCTAAGATTTATTTTGCTAGTTTTTGGTGTAGATACCCATTTTTGTCTGATACATAAGTATATCAAAGAGTATTCTGGTTAATTTATTTGGAACTGCGATTTTCACCTGTGACCTCATCTCGATAAGCATCAAATTTTTTGTCCTTTGTTCTCCCACTCCCTACTGACAATGAATTTCTAAATAAATATATTTATAAAAACAAAAAAATTAATTTAAATTTCAAATAAATTTTGGGATATTTTAAGTAGGATGGCTCCTAGAGCAATTGTGGTATTGTGGTGACTGAGATGATTCTAGTGAAGAGTAGGATAGTCATTATGGTGCTCTTCTAACATGTGATCTACCGATTCACTGTTAGGGTTAGGGTGAGAAAACATTCGGTATATATTGGAAGAGCACTGTCTTTTTTATCACTTTCGACCAAGGATGACCAACGACCCCCATTTTCCACACACTTTTGATGGCCTTGTGCTTAATTTGTACTTAATGTAAAATTTAATTTTTTTGCAAAGTGTAGTATCTGTTTTGATACTACACTTCATCATTTCTGTCTTCGGTCATTGAAGGAGAAATCCTTCTAGACTGAGGCAATTTTTATTTTTATCCTCTTTTCTTTGAGCTGGATTTTCCCCACATTAAAAACCGACATTATGTAAATAATAAAGCAAGGGTTGCATAATCCCCAACTCGACATCTCCTGAACTCTTATGCATTCTTTCATCATCATCATCATTATCATCATCATCAGCAGCAGCAGCGGTTTAATGGCTGTTTTACATACTGACATGTGCTGGACGGCTTTTAGAAATTGACTTCCAAATCTCTGGCCATGTCTTTATTTATTCTTCTTTCTCTCAAGTCCATTTTTATCACTCCCTCCTATGTTTTCCTTCGTCTCTCCTGTGAACTGAACCTGCTACTTCAACTGTTCTACATCTATTAACCCAAGAACTTTAATCCATTCTTCCAATGTGGCCATACCATCGAAGTTTTCTGTTCTGCACACATCTCTCTATACTGTCCAGATTTAATCTTCCCCTGAGGTCATCAGAAATAAGTCTGCCTTTAAGACTCACATTACACACTCATCTCATTTCTATCCATGCAACACATGTCCTCAACCCTCACTAGTCAAGTTTCACTTCCCATGCATCATCAAACTGCATACACATGCCTAATAGACTAATCCCTTGGTTGACAGTGGTAACGCTCTGCTGGTTAGTAATGGCAGAAGTTCACAACTGCAATGAGCCGCCATTACGATTTTGAATCTATGCTTAATTTCTAAGCTCGATTTGTGAAAGCATTTAACTTTCTTTCTGGCTTGTCCAATCAGAGACCATCTCTCAGGGGAGCTGAGTACACAACCAAAGTTGATTAAAGGGAGCGTCCACTATCCCCTTTCTCTCTCTGGCCAGGAGATCGCACAGCAAGCTGACTCATTCCACGGCGCTCCTACCTACCTCCAAACTTCTCTCTTGAGACACAACTAAAACCCCCTGGGCTTCTGGCTCTGGGGTTTGACAAGAAGCTTCAAGTATACAACAGGGTAAACAGAGCTGAAAGGGAGAAAATAACAAAATATCAAGGTCTAATGTATGATATGAAAAGAAACTGGAACCTCAAAGAGATCTCCATCATTCCAGTTATCATAGGAGTCGCTGGACTCATGAAGAAGAACTTGAAAAAGTATTTAGCAAGTATACCTGGTGAACCAAGTGCAAAAGAAATCCAAACAACTGCACTCAAGGGAACAGCCAGAATCCTGAAAAGAGCTCTCGGTTGGAGTCTGTAAATAGCGGGTGATCGTATGGCATTTGAAAGAATGCCCCGTCCCCAGCAAATGAATGAAAAGAAAAAATTTTTAAAAGAGAGAAATATACATGTACATTGCCTGACTTCCACACCTGTGTACGGATACATATCTTTAATATATGAACTATGCTCTCTTCCCTACTAACGGGACATTTATTTAACCCCACGTGAACTTTCTAACCTTTTGTCTCCGTCCATACTTCTAGACGTATTCATTTGCTAACCTTAACCCTTCTCTTTAATTTCTCCTTTTATTTACATGTTAAGATGACCAATAAAGTTGTTTTAAATGTCCGAATGAGACTTTGTCGTCCTATTCTTCAATGGCACCCCACTAACTGGAGCAGGTACGCCTTCGCATAGTCAAATATATATGATCATCTGCGAAACCATGCTGGTCTCAGAACCAGATCATCAGTTTTTTTATGAATACAACTGGAACTACTGTTACCCATGGAATAGCAGGATTTGTGCTGTGAAGGTTTACTCCTCTAGATCTGCCGTGTTCTGTTTATACCCATGCATATTAACAGGGTAACCTTGTGAAGGATGTGGCTCCTCACCATGCACAAACAGTCATTGAATATGGAGAGGTTATATTTTGCATATCACATAGTGTTTGTATGTATGGAGACAAGTCGAGGACACCCTTGGAGACAAACTCGGTAAGCTATTACTCATCTGCAAACGCTTTACCCTAAAAAAAAAGAAGAAAATTGTAGGACAAAATTCAAATGATTAATTTTAGTTAAATTTTATTTTAATTTAATTTAAGCTACTTTTGACTTGAGTCGTTCATCAATTGATGGTGAAATATTATAATTATTGATCTGAATTTTTGAGATGACGATTGATTATTCAGACTACTTTTCTCATCTGGAGTGTTATCCTCACAACCATCAGATTACTATCACTTAGAACTGAATCTTTTACTTAGTACTATATCAACTGTGCCACGGGTCCTTGAATAGTTGAAGGTTCAATCCTTGGTGCGGGCAGTATGAAAAATGTCGATTTTAAAAGAATTCAATATTTAATATAAGATATAAGCATTTTACGTTACCGTAAATATAGGTTCTGATCAATGTAGCCATCTTGTTTAGTCAGAAGAAATAAGGTCCATAACGTCAACAAGTGTCTGAACAAGATGACTACTTTGCTCAGATTCGATATTTATGATAACTTAAAATACTTATATCTTATATTAAATAGGAATGATTTTAAAACCGCAAATATGTTACAAATGAGTAGGTAAAAGCAAATAAATTGTGTTGAACTAATTTCCATGCAGTATTTTCGTTAAGATAATTTGTCGTCAATAGTAACGTTATCGCAAAAAGTAAAAATAGCAATGATTTTTTTTTCAGACTTAAAGACAAATATTAAAAATACGAGACCAGCTTTAAAAAAGTGTCCCCTGAAGTTTGAAGAAAAAAAACGGTTTATTTATTTTTTGGTACAAGATTGCCCGAATGCAGACGAGAATCAGAGGTTGTTGAAAATGACAGGCAGATTGCCCGATGCCCACGGGAATCAAAGGTTGCTCAGAATGACAGACACAGATTGCCTGAATGCTGACGTGAGTCAGAGGTTGCTCGGAATGACAGGAAGAGATTGCTCGAATTGCAGAGGTAGCTTAGAATAACAGATTGTCTGAATGCCGACAGGAATCAGAGATTGCTCGGAATAACAGGTCGAGATTGCCTGAATGCTGACGGTAATCAGAGGTTGCTTGGAATGACAGGTAGTGATTGCCCGAATGCCGATGGGAATCAGGTTGCTTTGAATGATCGACACAGATTGCCCGAATGCCGACAGCAATAGAAAATCAGCAGCAGCAGCTCTCCCCTAAAATCCAACCTTTCCTCCCCGTGGTAGGGGTGATGGCAACGTGGTAATGTAAGAGCTAGCTGGCTAACAGGACACTGGTGAAAATTCAGGATATATCGTCCTCTGGTTGTCTCTACACGTGGCAAGCAAAGATATGTTTGGTGCAAAACTGCAAATCGGTCGAATGAAAGTGGCAACGTTGCTTCTGAAGCAAACCTTCCCCGAATTCGCATGCTGAGCCTTGCTGCTCTCGGTGTCAGGGTGTAAAAACAGCAATCTTAAAGGTTAACGAATAGCTACGACCAACGAGGAAGACTTCATGCAGACCAGATAATCTTGAAGCACGATCTTCATGAGTTCTATGCAAAAGTCTGACGCAGTTAAAAACAACAATAGCAACGATCAGCAGCACATGTCGTGCTGACAGTAAAACCGTCATTCTATTATTTATCGGTGTCCCACTGCACCAAGGTAACACATGAAGTCAGTTTCATTTTGGGGAAGGGGACGGCCAGATCCTCCAAGCGTGCACTTCGAAAAGGTACAAAAAATAGCCAAGGAGAAACCCATCAGTTTTTTACTGGTAGGACCGCAAGTGACTGACAATAACCCTTTCCTTCCAAAGGAGGAGATAATGCCTAGGAGAAGAGCCCCGAGGATCGTACTTCATTCCGAAAAAAAAAAAAGCGACACTATTACAAGCATTCATCTTATGCACAATGTGAAACACTGTCTTTTTTACAAAGGTAAAGTCAGCTCCCCTAAGAGATCACTCTGGCTGAGTACAAGAATAGCCGAAAACAAACTCATCAGCATTCCCCGGTAGGAGCACCTCGGGTGACTGGCAATTTGCCAACCCTCTCTCCCAAATGAGAAGGAATGCCTGGGAGGGGATTATGGTTCATGACAGACACGAGGTTACCAGAATGATGCCAAGGTGAACCTCGGCTGTTCCCTATTTACTTCTCCACCCCCCACGAGGGTAAAGTTAGACATAAGGTCAGTTTTAATATGGGGAAAATCCAGCTCCCCTCAAAAAGAGGTACTCTGGATTCGGACAAAAAAAAAATTGCTTTAGTCTAGAAGGATTTCGTGAAATTTGTAGATTAACACCCTCCGCTTAGGCCCCCCCCCCCCCAAATAAAAAAAGATTCTCCTCTCTTTTGGGTGTGCAAAACTTGGCAGAAAGAAGAAATAAAAGTAGGGGATCAATTTCGTAAATAAATTTAACATAAAATGATCCCCGTTTACAGACAATTCTAGTTTTTTTTTTTAGGTCAGTTAACCAATTTTTGGGGCCACTAACTCTAAGTTCGAGTGGCAAAATTGTGAAGCTACAAGTAAACGCCTAAAAAAGTAGATCCCTCCCCAAAAAACCCAAAGTAAAAAAAAATAGTTAATGCCCTAAAAGGCTAGAATGACCAGGAAATTGGGGATTATTTTTCGTTAAATTTATAAGCGAAACTGATCACCCACTCTAAATGCTAAAATTTATTTTTTCTTCTTCTTTCCGCCAAGTTTTTCAGGGTATTTACACGTAATCGTCTAAAGAAAGTAAATGTCTCATTTTCTTTTTTTTTAAGGGGGGGGGGGGCGTTAATTTAAAAAAAATACCAGAATTTCTCCTTCACTGACCGGGGTCAAAAAGATTAAATATAGTATCATAACAGATACTGCACTTTGCTCCGAGCTAAACTCTCTTCCCGATCTTCAAAATCATATTCTGAGATCATTCGTTGACATCTATGCAGACGACACTACTATCTATGGCAGCATTTCAAAGAGCATTGATGATCAAGATCTCTCTCTGTCTCTCTCTCTCTCCTTCGACTTGAAACACATGGTGCAATGGGGAAGAAGTGGCTTGTTACTTTTCTCGTCTCTCGTTTCCTCTTTGCCTCTCTCTTTCTCTTTTTCTATTTTTATCTCAGGCCAAGGATTTAAAATTAATAGTTAAAGAAGAATGAAATATACATGCATCATCGCTCGCTGATATTCATACATTTTTATCCCACTGTAAATCTTAATTGAAACCTACTTTTACGTCTATGTCACAACATGATATGAGTTTTACTGGGAGGTTCGCGGGGCGGATTGCAATAATAAAGCATGGCAGGGTGGCGGGCCTGACGCTAAGCCTTCGCGGGCCACATCCGGCCCGCGGGCCGGAGGTTGCCCGCCCCTGTGCTAGACTGAGCTCCAATCCTTGGTCCCCACTGTAAAATATTCAAAAGAACTCGTCTAGGTTTATGCGTAAACTAGACATTTAAGTAGCTACTTGGGGATGTGAGCGTGATTAGACGCTCTGACCTAAATTTGCA
>OY744519.1:158989028-159016528 GCA_963556195.1 Sepiola atlantica
CGTACTTAATAATGAAAGTAAATAAAATGATTTATATTTGTGTATATTTGCGTACTTAATAATGAAAGTAAATAAAATGATTTATATTTGTGTATATTTGCGTACTTAATAATGAAAGTAAATCTGTAATATTACATCAAACGGTTTCTTTTTAACTTTGGTTATATTTCTAAAACTAAATTCTCTTCTCTTCCGATTATTTCATAAATTTCCATAAGAATTAGTTATTTTCGCCGGGCAATTAATCCGAAGTCAAAGGAGAAAAGTTTCTTTCTTTTAAAAACTTTCAAATCCAAGTTTTACAACAGCGATCATCAACTTTTCTTTTTCTCAGGGTATGTTTTTTTTTTTATCACATTTTAAATCAAATTGTAAGTTTTTAATATCTTTAAATATTTACAAATTAATACCGAAATTGATTTTTAACGGCCTCTTAGACAATAAATTGACTTTCACTGCGCGCGCAGTTTCCCTTTTTATTGTTTAAATTTTAAATTTTGTAGTAATTGCCACCTGAGGCGAAATTGACTTTTAGCGTTTCCTAAAAATCTAACGACCGCAAACGATCGTAATATTCCTGATCAAACTTTAGTACTTCTACAGAGTTTAAACGAACTGTTTGTAACCCAAGTTGTGAAATTAAGCATATAGATCGACATCCCCCAAAATAATGTGAAAAAAATGTGCATAGGTTTTATGTTGTATGTTTTTTTCGTTTTTTTTTTTTTGAGGAACGGTTTGGAGTTAAAAATCGGTATTTTTTTACTATCTTACCACGCCCAGTTTATCCTCTAAAAAGTTTCAATTCTCTTTTTTTTTGCGAATACATTTAAACAGCCTACAAAAAAAGCAGGAATTAAAAAAAAAAGTAAATATTTAAGATTTTAGAGTGGGGGATCACTTTCCTTTATTAATATAACGTAAAATGAGCACCCATTTCCTGGCCACTTAGCGTAAAACGAGACATGTAACCGACTTAAGTTTTCAATTTTGTGCGGGGGGAGGGGGGATTCTTAAAAAATTATAACACGTAAAAATTTAGCCAATTTAGTTTTTTTTTTGCGGGGGTGGGATAGGGTTAGGGTTTATTAAATAAGTACCCTCTCACCCCCCCCCCAAAAAAAACAACTAAATTGGCTAAATTTTTTTACGTGTTTTTATTACCCCCCCCCCCTCAAATACTCAGGGTTCACGACTCTCCACTGAAATTGGGAAGTCAATTAACAGAGTTGTAACAAATAACGGATAATCCTTATGAGGGAAGGGTGGTAGCTGTAAGCTTGGTAACAAATAAAGTGATAATATCGGAACAGGTTAACAGAGTTGTGACTGTGAGCAAGTCTCAATGTTGACTAGCACTCTCCAGTAGTGAGGAAGACTTTTTAACCATTGACTGCCTTCTCTACTCGTATAAATGTTTCGAAGTCATCGGATTTCACCTTTCGGTCCTCTTTTTCTGTGCGCGTGAGTATCGCCACCTCTTTTTTTGCAAACTCCAGAACAAGAGGAAAAAGAAAGAAGAAAAAAGAAGTGAGATAGGATGTAGTTTAAAGTCGTACCCAGGACCTTTAATTTAAGAAGGAAATAAGCTGCAAGCTAGGTCTGCTTCGCCGGCGTTTGTGAGGAGCGCACTTAGGACAGTACCATTTCTGTCTCTCCGGCAGAGCCAACTCCACACCCGCGCATCTAAAATGGAACCATTCATTGCACCTATCACAGGCAACCATGTTCTCATCTCCTTGAGGGGAATCGCATTTCGGGCATAACCTCTCCTATGGGGCTGAGGTGTCTGCGGTTTGTCCAGCATCCTCAGCTTCTTCTGGTGAGAGGGAAAGCTCTAAGGGAAATAGATTTTTTAGAGAATGCACCACTACTGTACCATCACTCTGCCTGATACGAGCCGACCTGACGATACCCCTGTCGGATTCTAAAGGTTCCAAGATGGACCTTAAGAGCCAATATGGTCTTGGTTTAAGGGGCTCTTTATGAGGACAACATCATTTACCCTTAATCGGTTTGTGAAGGGTTCCTGTGATCGGCTTTGGGGCCTCTCCCTTAGACAGAGGAGATATTCCTCATACCACAGATGCCGGAAATTTTCCAACCATTCATTCCGCAGCATCATTGCTTCGACCAATTTTCTGCGACCAGGGGGAGCAGTATTTGTCAGGTCACCTACTTCTAGCTTCAACATCAATCCAGGGTTTTTCCTGGGTCCCAAGAACATACTATGATGGGTCACTGTCTCTAGTCTTCGGTCTGCGAATTCCAAGTAGGTTAGAGGACGATTATTGACCGCTCTTTGGATACCTGACATGATAATCAGTAATGAGAAAAGTAATCCACTTGTCCCCTGCCTATGGTTTTGTGCAGGCATGTTTTGATGGTTTGTATGCATCTCTCCCACACACCTCCATACCAGGAAGAATACAGGGGAATAGTGCGCAGCTGGATATTGGAAGTGGCAAATTTCTCTTGGTATTAATGAAACAGAGTGAGTTGAGCAAACAGCATGCTGCTACTTACAAATGTCCTAGCATTATCTGAATAAAGTCCTGAGGCACACCATAAAGGTTAGTGAACCTAACCAAGGCATGCATGAAAGATAACATTCCCATGTCAGGCACCACCTCCACATGTATAGCTCCGATGAACATGCAAGTGAATAGTAAAAGGTACACTTTTTCTTCTGTAGACCCGCTCTTGATCCAAACATATCCAGTAAAATCCACTCCAGTGTTTTGGAAAGTCTGCGAACTCGACCTGGGGTACTCGAAGACTAGCCGAATTAGTGGAGAGAACAGATCTTGAATTGTATTTCCTACATAAGTGGCAAGATGCCAAGGCCTTAGTGACTGCCTGTCTCCTTTGAGGAATCCAAAAACCACAACGCCTGAGCTTTGCCAGACTCCACTCCTAAATGGGTGCTTCTGTAATAACAATCCAGATTGATAAGCTTAGTGATGAAGTGGTTCTTGCCCAAAAAGATAGGGTTTTTTACCTCGAAACTGAGTGCGGTGATCTGTATATTCGGCCTCAAGAATGTATAAGGCCATCCTGGTCCAGAAACAAGTCAAGAGAAGTGATCAGGGGGGGGGGGGCGACTTTCCAGAGGGATCCTATAAGAAATCCAATTCTACCAGGCAGGACTGTGCCTGTAAGTTCTTCATCCCATATATTTTGGCTTTTCCTTCCGCATCCTCGTGGCGTCCCCTAAGCCTATTAATGAACGTGAAAACCAAAGTCACCACTCTGAGAAGGTGGGAAAATCGGAAGAAACATCCAAAGTTGATGCAGAGAGTACAATCTGTCTCAAGGGCCATGGAAACACCCACACAAGCTGATGCCATTTGCTGGGAATTCTTGCTGAGACATGGCATATCCTGTACCTTGTTGCAAGACGTATGTCGTAAACCCATACATCTCAACAGAGGCATCACAATAAACGAACAACTCTCCCTCTTGACCTCCCTGGAAGGCGCAACCGTCAAACTGCAAGTCACTCAGGTCAGACAGGTCCCGAGCAAGAGTCCTCCATAGCATTCGATATTCCTATGGGATCTGTTCATCCTATCCCAATCTTCTTTTCCATAATTTGGCCATTAGTACTTAGCTCTGTAGGGTCACAGGAAGGCAAAGGGACAAGGGATCAAAGATGTTAGTGGCTTCAGCCAGTATTCTTTGCTTGGTCGAAGCATCCGGGTGGCATTTCACCAGGATAACACTCATCTTTTCTGTTAGAGGGGCATAGCAGTAACCTAATACTCTCTCCCAACTGCCTCCGTGGATGCTGAGGGTGCCATCCTGACTTATTTTTTCTCTACAGGTGGCACAATTTGAGTGCAACTCAAACCCCCCTTCTTGCAGGTGAGCTCTGGAGATGGAGTACAATTCTGTAATGATTTCTGCTTCTGTCATTACCAGGTTATCCACGTAAAATCGCTCCTCCATCATAGATCGACAACGGTCTAGGGGAAACCGTGCTTCATGGAATTTTAATATGCAACCCAAAATGAAGAGACTCGACACAAACCCAAAAATGATTGTCGTGTACCTGTAACAACAAAGTCGGTCTCCATCGTGGAGGAAGAAGCAAAACCTGTTCTTATCCGACTCCAGTTTCAGAAGAATCTTCAGAGAGGCATTTCCAACATCCGCTAACAACACATTAACGCAAGCAAGAGATTCAGCATATCGCAGGTCAGATTAATCCCGGGGTAGGCTGCTTTGTTTAACGAAACAGAGTTTCCAACCTTTAAACTGCAATTGAAGACCGGTCGAATCTTGGTAGTAGAAGTTGGGTCCGTCTTCATGATGGGTCGGTGAGGAATCCACACGTAATTTTTGAATTGGCAAGGAAGTACCTTGATCTCCTCAATGGTGCCATCTAGTTCCTGTTGACGGAATACCTCCCGGTAGTCTTTGTACACACCCTCCTTTGTTTATTTCTAAATCACCCAGTCCAAAATGTTGAGAGAGGCCGCGTAATTAGAACGAACATGCGATAATTAATTCATATGCCAAGGTAGTTTCACGTAATATTTGTTGTCCTTTCGGGCAATGGTCTCCTGAAAATATTTTACCCTCTCTTGATCAATTTCAGCAAGAGAGTCCTCCTCGGGAAGCCACAGCGATTACATGCTGAACATCAGCTCCAATCCCTTCTGCACCTGGCTGTCTGGGAAGAAATCTAATAGATCTGTTTGAGTAGATTCAGACTCCAACACAAAGCACAAAAGGGATGAGTAAATAATTTCCGTAGAATCCAACGCACTGCAGAAATAAAGGCCTACATTTTCTTGAAGAGATGGGTTTTCTTTGGGGAGGAAAGAATCCTCTCTTCTAAAAGGAATGAGCCCGGATGGCACTGAAAAGGCCTGGCCCCAAGCGCAGGTTACAATTTGGAGGAGTCTCAAATATTGAATGACATCCAGTCCAAGAATACCTTGGATCTTAATTCGGTTGGTGCCCCTCGAGAAGTCTCCAGTCAGTGTATAGCCCATTCCCCAGAAATTATCCAACAGGGCATCCAGATGTTCCAAGTGTGATGAAAGATCCAAGTTCTTGTGCATTAAAATGGGAAGTATCAATATTTGTCTCATTCCCAGACTGGTCTTCAGAGCTATCTCCCGATAGCACTTCCTATATTGTCCCTGGAATGTGGTGAGTGAAAGCTCATCATCTCGACCCCGAGAGTCAGGGATGGTAGAGCTTCTTTTAAAACAAAAGTATGCCCACTCACGGTGTTCAGCAGACTGTTAACATGTATGGTCTTGTTTCCCCTAGAGAAGGAGACGCACATGACAGGAGGAATACTTCCTGTGGCTTCAGTTGAGGTAAGGAAGGAGAGGTATCTTTATGAGGGGTAGAACCTCCTGGTTTCTGTGAGGGGGCACATTGAGATCCATGGAACCTTGGGAAGGTAGGACAAGTGGATCTGCCCTCATTAACACACAGTCGTTTGATTGTTTCTCCAGTGTCATGAAGTAAAGAGGACAAAGAAGGGATTCTTTGTCTGATTAGTAGGATAATTTCGCTCTTTATCTCCTTGGGGAACTTGATAAACAATATCTGGGCCATTAAGATAGCACCTGCTGAGTGATCATCTGTAAATTCACAGTCGAAGGAATCTCCCAGTTCTTTGAGGAGGGCAGCGGTTTTGGCTAGGAATTCCCCATAATCAGTAGGGGGGTCGTCGCGTCGGACTTTATAATCCAGGATGTCTTGGAATATCTGCTGGATGATTTCCTCCTCATCCAAATACTCCACCTGTGTAACACTGTTGGGTAGTTTAAGTCGCATACACTCAGGTGTTTGATGAGCAGAAGAGGTTTACCAATTACGGAACACTCGAGAAAGTTTAATCTTTCAATATTGTTCCCCATTCCTGCGATCCAATTTTCAAATCGAGAGAGAAAACTGTTACGTGTAACTGAGGAGGGTTCACTACAAAAGAAGAAGGATTCCTGTGAGGAAAGAAGTCCGATGGTGGAGAGCATGGAGGCAGGCCAAATGCGTTATCAGAGTTGGAGGGGGGGATGACTTATATAAAGTTGGTGGAGAGAGTCCAAAAACCCTGCGTATTCCGAAGACCAACTCTCCATCTCTCCATGGAAGAAGGGGTTGTGAATCTGATATTGCTAATATGAGAGTTAATCTTCATAAGATAGGTAATAATCTGTTTCTCGAACAGCGAAAAGGTAAGTGAAAATCACAGTCAAAGGAATCTCCCAGTTCTTTGAGGAGGGCAGCGGTTTTGGCTAGGAATTCCCCTAAATCAGTAGAGAGGTCGTCGCGTCAGACTTTATAATCCAGGATGTCTTGGAATATCTGCTGGATGATAAACTTACAAGTTTCGTCTGGACCATGTCCTTGATAACCGAAATCTTGTTGCGTATAGCATCGATATTTTCCGCTATCTTATCTGATTTTTTAGTCTCGCCTGAAGGGTGATAAATAGCTGTGACAGTAATTCTTCAACAAAAAAAAAACTATGAAAAGGCAGTAAGCAGACAACAACCAAAAAAGGTCTAGTTGACTTCACACTGTTGCAGCTTATTTCGCAATGTGTCGAAAAATCTTTCAACTGTTAGACAGTAAAAGGGGTGGATAGAACAAATGCAGTAATAATTAGTCCTTGAAGAGTGTTGTCTTGTGAAATACTGAGGGTTCACGACTCTCTGCCGAAATTGGGGAGTCAATTAACAGAGTTGTAACAAATAACGGATAATCCTTATGGGGTGAGGGGATAGCTGTAAGCTTGGTAACAAATAAAATGATAATATCGGAATAGGTTAACAGAGTTTTGACTGTGAGCAAGTCCCAATGTTGACTAGCACTCTCCAGTAGTGAGGAAGATTTTATAACCATTAACTGCCTTCTCTACTCGTATAAATGTTTCGAAGTCATCGGATTTCACCTTTCCATCCTCTTTTCTGTGCGCGTGAGTATCGTCACCTCTTTTTTCACATTTTTTTTGTTAAATAATATTAAACTAGCGGGACCCGTGTAAATTACATAAAATGATGTTTTCAATACTAATTATCTTAATCCTAACCTATACATGTTTGAATAAAATATGATAAGATTTGACTTGTATATTTATCTCTAAAAATGAACAATACATGAAACAATTTACAAAACTTCTTTAATTTGGCTCCAATTCATGAGTAGCATACAAAGATTCGGAAAGTTTGATGTAAGCGTGACACAGAAAATAACACACACGCTATCGTATTAATATGTGTCTTCCCGGGTGTCCCCTCCCTACCCCCCTTCGATGTAGAAAAAGAAAAATCTTAGAGGTTGGTTTGGATCGAACTATCAACCAGTCGGGCCAACGTCAAAAACCGACGTCAAAATCCTACAGAAAGGGAAATACTTGAAAATATTATGAAAATTAGGTGACTTGAATGCTTTTACCAAATCTAGGTGCGGCACGCATGCGCAAAGCTTTTGATGTAAGCGTGACACACGAACACACACGCTATCGTATTAATATATAGATAAGGAACCATTTCGAGTAAAAATCTACTGATTTCAGGGCCGGCGGGACGGTTATAAAAGTGGGGGGCTCTCCTAAAAAGTGGGAGGCCCGGTTAAACACATGCATATATAACTTCATTATTGATGACCGTAAAGTGGGGGGGCCAAGTCAAAAAGTGTGTGTGTGTGGGGGGGGGGGCTTGATCCCCCCCCCTCCCGGTGCCGCCGTCCATGTTTTATTACCCATATAATCGGAAGAAAAGCATGTTTGAAATGTGTTGATATGCTACAAGAATAAAGTCTGAACAGCTAAACAATGAATGTGAAGAAACCGAAATTAGGACCTAACGAAAAACGAAATGAAACTACAAAACCAGCACTTATTTTTATAATTCACTTCATGATGAAAACAAAAGGGGAAAGACATCTTAATTTTTGTATTTTTATTGAGATGACACAAGTTGTGAAATCAAAAAACTTCCGTACTTCTATCAAACATGAACCAGTTTCTGTGAACTTTGCATCGGCAGCGTTCGGGCATGGTACGTTAACACCCGAGAGATGACGAGCTATTAGCCAATCTGCTGTCAGCTTCCAGATGACAATTTTCTAACCGGTATTGAAATTGATTAAAGCCAGAAGCAATTCATTAAAGCCAGTGCATGTTTATTTCCTGTTAACCCCTTCCCCCCCCCTAAAAAAAATTTTTTTTCTCTTTTTTTTTTTTTAAGGGGCTACTGAGAAAAAAGAGGGGAGAAGGTAGGTGGCAGTCAACCTAGATTGGGATCTGCGCAGCAAGATGTCTGTTTACATTAGTTTTAAACTTCTGCATGTCTGTAGTGTAGGGGAAACGGGGGGCAGGGAGGGAGTTCCAGAGGCCAGCAACACGAGAAAAGAAGCTATTTGAGTAGAAAGCTCTCCGACATCTGGGGACCTCCACAGTGAATGAATGAAATTTAGTTGATTGTCGAGTTAGTCTAGTGAATTTACGTCGAGGGGGCACCAGAGTAGCCAGTTCATCAGAGCATAATCCATTGAAGTATTTGTAAAACAAGCACAAGGATGCTACATTGCGGAACAGAGGTCCAAGGATAGATCCTTGGGGTACACCAGCATTTATGTCATGTTGCTTAGATGAACGGCCATCGAGGACAATTAATTACGAAGAGCTGTGTAGTAGTGTCGAATCTCTCGAAGGAGTCATTTTTTTCTGTCAGAAAAGAAAGCTGTTGTCAAAAAAAAAAAAAAAGAAAAAAACATGTCAGAAATGTTATTACATGTGTTGGTTGATAGAAAGAAAAGGAATAACGGACAAGTATTCATGGAGGTGCACAAACACTAAATGTAGAGTTTGGAATTCCGTAAGAAGTGGCACGTTTTTTTTGTTTTTTTTTGTTATTTACAATCTTTTTTGAAAATAAAACTGAAAAAAAAAAATATGACGCAACAACGTATCAGAGTTATCGGCTGCCACCAATCGCCTCGTCATCTCTCGGCTGTTTATGTAGCATGCCCGAACGCTGCTTATTCAGAGTCCACGGAACTGGTCCATGTTTGAGGGGGAAGCAATGGAATTCTGTGTGGCTGCCGATCAAGCAAAAGGTTAGAAGATGCTTGATCAACTGCCTTTATAGTGGATTGGGTTGCTGTCCACCCACGTGGGTTGGATGAGACCACATTTAAATATTAATCGACTAGGGGGTTATAAAAACCACCCCTTTTGTCGATATGATGAATGTTACTGTTTACATGTTACGGTTACAACGACGTATTGTCTTGTAAGCACCGAAGCAATTCGTTGCAACTTAATCAACTAATCAGCAAAGCCAAGAAGGGTTCACCACACAAGGTAAGAGTTTTATTGTTATTTTCCTTTTACGTCGAGTTCTGGTTAAACATTGAGTTGCTAAACGGCCGCTTCCCCCCCCCCCTTTCCAATTTAGTCGGTAAAAATCCGAAATATTGCAACGAATTGCGAAAAAGAAAAAAAAAAAAAAAATCTTCAATTGACTTTGTCATAAATTTAGATCTTTTCTCAGGTATTTTTTTTCTGTATGCATAAAAGCTTTTTAATATAGAAAAAAAATGATGAACAACCCTGATAGTCGGAGGGAACTAGAGGGAAGGCTAGCCCTGCTTCAAAGAAAAATAAGGGCGACTGTGGTGGGTATGGAGGAAGAACCGCTGTCCTTGAATATATTTTTATCATTTGAAAAGGATATAGAAGGATGGCTGGAAGAGCTAGAGGGTGTGTCCTGGTGTATGGAGGAACTACTGGCTGCCAAGGAGGAAGCTGAATCGTTAGCTGAACTATTTCAGGCTTCTTTTAGATTTAAAAGAGAGGTGCGACGCCGGCTGGGGGTTGTACGGACAGTCAGTGAAGGAAATACTTCAGAGGTCCCTATTGAAGACAAGAGGTCCCCCAATGTAAAACCAACCTTCAACCCTCATAGTCAGGAATCCACTAGTATCCCAGAACCAACAAAGCCCTTCAACCCAACAGCACATTCTTCGTTTTCAGTAGAACCGTTTAAAATCAAGTTGAAAGGGCCTCATTTCAGTGAAAAAGATTTTGAAAGGAATCGGAAGAGTTTTAAAGACTTTCTCACCAAGTTTGAGAATTGTGCGATGTCGATACCGTCAGCAGAGGGAAAGTTGTATTTTTTGAGATGTTCTCTTGAGGGTAGAGCACTTCAACTGATTGACCATCTTTCAGTCTCGGAAGACAGCTATCCAATGGCTATGAAATTGCTGAAGGAACAATACTTGGATGAGGAAGAGGTACGCGGCGAAATAATCCAAAGTATATTAGATTTTCACCTAGAGAACCCAAAGGATTTGGTGGAGTTGAAAGATTTCATGGTGAAAACGCAGGCAGATGTGTGGGAACTTAGAGCATCGTACAACTGCGATTTATATGATGATATGTCGGCAGGTGTGATAATAATATCGCAGGTGCTGTTTGCGAAGTTACCATCCAACATCAAAAGTGAACTGATCAGGATTGCTGGGAAAACATACCCAACATTGTCAGTGATCCTGTTGAAGACACCAGAAATAATTAAGCGGGTTTTGATTGTTAGGAAACCTGAACAGCATCCTGTGGCTAAGCTGAGGCCCCCACCAAGCCCTAGGAAAGAAACGGAAGATGGACCACATTCCTCACTGAAGGCTTTTAATGCCAAAGTGGAAGCAAACCCGCAAAAATGTGAGTTTTGTAAGAAACATGATCATTCTTCGGAAAGTTGTCCCTACTACACCTCCAATGAAGCCCGGATTACAAGGTGCAAGGAACTTTGGCTGTGTTTTAGGTGCCTAAAGAAGTCACATAGGGGAGCAATGTGCCCTCTGAGAACAGCGAGAAATAGTAGTTGTAGCAGCTGCACTGTTAAGGGCCATGTAACAGCAATGTGCCCTCTGAGAACAGCGAGAAATAGTAGTTGTAGCAGCTGCACTGTTAAGGGCCATGTAACAGCAATGTGCCCTCTGAGAACAGCGAGAAATAGTAGTTGTAGCAGCTGCACTGTTAAGGGCCATGTAACAGCAATGTGCCCTCTGAGAACAGCGAGAAATAGTAGTTGTAGCAGCTGCACTGTTAAGGGCCATGTAACAGCAATGTGCCCTCTGAGAACAGCGAGAAATAGTAGTTGTAGCAGCTGCACTGTTAAGGGCCATGTAACAGGAATGTGCCCAGACAAGAGAGGTAAAGTACGAATGAACTCTTGTTTACACATGAATGATGACAGTTACGGTTTTATGTCTCCAGTAGTCAGCTTAGTGGTGAGAAAAGGGAACAGTCAGTTGGAAGTTAATTGTCTCCTGGACACAGGAAGCCAAAGGACCTACTTGGATACCTCTGTTCTAGAAAGACTGAGTTGCCTTTCTACAGCAAAAAAAAGTAAGCTGGAAGTAAAAACCTTTTTGGGAACAGAGACAAGACGCTTTAAAGAGGCCTCTGTGGAATTGGGTCTCATCCCAGGGAAGGTTCACACTCTTCAAGTGCTTTCCAGTGAATTAAGTCTTTCACATGAGTTACCGGAGCTTCCGCAGATAATTAGAAACCTGAGACATCATCAATTGGCGACCAAGTACAATTCCTGGGACAGTTATATCAAGGTTGAGGGGCTTTTGGGAATTGACGCCATTCAATTCATAGAACCGTTTCAAGTTGTCCCCTGCATGTATGGAGCTGCTTTTTTAACTCCAAGAGGACTTGTACCCTTTGGTAACAGCCGTTGCTTCATGTATGAGAGTCAACTAAAACCAAGACACAAAACAACGAAAGGGGCAAAAATTAATTATACCTCTTTGTTGGCAAAAACGCCTTCTCTTCCAGAGTCCAGAATTAATTTTGTGTTGAATCCAGAAGAGAACTACTCGGACCCCTTAAAAGCTTGGTTTGAGGAAGGAAACGTCCAAAGAGGACTTGAAAGAATGTTTAATATGGAGTCACTGGGATTACCCATGACAGAGGAATTCTCCACGGTGGATGAGGAGAAAGTACAGAAGTTTAGGAATACTATATCCTACAGAGATGGCCGATACCATGTACAACTGCCATGGTATGAAGACAAGGTGAAGTCTGTACCTTTAAACCACAATGCTGCTCTTAGAATACTGGAAAGAGTAGTTAAAGACCTGGAGAAGAAAGATCTCTATGACCAATACCTGGACGTCTTTAGACAACAAGAAAAGGAAGGTATCATAGAAGAAATAGCAGTAACTCCAGAAAACTTTCGAAATTATGTATGGATTCCGCACAGACCGGTACTCAAACTGGCTGATCAGACGACCACAAAAGTGAGACCGGTATTTAACTGTTCCTATAAGACGACAAATTCGATATCTCTGAATGAAGCGGCCTATCCAGGAGTCAACCTAATGGGGGACATGTTGGAGCTGTTGATTCACTTTAGAACTAACAAGTATGTGTTATTGGCCGACATAAGGAAAGCGTTCCTTATGATTCGTCTGGACTTGGAAAAGGACCGCAATCGGTTCTGTTTCTTTTTAAAGAAAGGAGACAACTTGCATTGTTACCGATACTCTACCATCTTATTCGGTTTCAATGCAAGTCCGTTTATATTAAATTATGTTTTGAAGTATCATGCTGAAAAATTTCCTTCAGATGAATGTTCCCAAGTACTCAGGACGAATTTTTATGTAGACAATTTAGTGAAAACCGGCAATGATGTAAATACTTTGTCTACACTATACACAACGGTAAAAGAACGGCTGCAAGAAGGTCACTTTGAAGTACAATCCTGCAATTCCAACAGTGCAGTGTTACGAAAAAAGATGGCAGCAGATGGAACTCTGTCAGGGTTTGATACTGGAGTGGAAAAAGTTTTAGGGTATTTGTACAGCCCCCAACATGATACCATGAAGGTCTGTTCATATCAATATGATGAAGCCGCATCAACAAAAAGGAAAATGCTGTCTGAAACATCCAAATTGTTTGATCTCTTGTCTCTTTACCTGCCAGTAACCATAAGGAGCAGGATGCTAATAGGAGAACTTTGGAAGCAAAAGTTGGATTGGGATGATGAAGTTCCAGAGGAGTCAAAAAGAACATGGAAAGCTCTGGCAAAGGACTTAACGGAATTGGGCTCTGTAGCATTTCCAAGGAGAGTCCTAGAGGAAAAGAAGCCCATAAAATTATTCCTGTTTTGTGATGCCTCCAAAATGGCGTACGGCTTTTCAGCTTATGCTGTACAAGATGGACAGTCTGCACTGGTTTTTGCTAAGGCAAAGGTAGCCCCCTTAAAAGGTAAATCTCTCCCCACTTTGGAGCTTTTGTCAGTATTCTTGGCATTAAAATGTTTCCCCTTTATAAAGGAAGCTTTGAAGAACACCCTAATAGAAAAGGTATACTTTCTTACGGACGCTCAAGTGGTATTGGCTTGGATACTGGCCAAGACGATAAACACAAAAAACATCTTTGCGCGCAACAGGTTGCAAGAAATAACATAAATGGCTGCAACAATCAGATCGGAGATGAGGTTGGATTTGAGTTTTCAATATGTCCCAACAAAGGAGAACCCAGCTGACTATATCACAAGGGGGTTAACATTTAAAAAATTTAGGGAAAACCTGTCCTATTGGTATGAAGGCCCTGCATGGATAAGGCAGGAGGAGATTCAGTGGAACAGGATGGAGTTGGGTTGTCTTTCACAAGAACAAAAGGATTGCATTCGTCCTGCAATAAATTTGTTCATGAGAAATGAAAATGAAAGTCCCCCTATAATCTCTGTAGGAAGATTCTCCAACTTCAACAGGTTAATTAATGTGATGACGTTGGTTTTCAAATTTGTCAACAAAACATTGAAAAAGAGTGAGGACAATTGCCTTCTGGCAAAAATTTATTTAATAAAATTAATGCAATGGGAAGCTTTTGCAGAGGAGTTGGATTTTCTGTTGGATCCTGAAGGTAAAAGCCAACCTAAACTGGTGAAGAACCTAAACCTATTCTTGGATCCCTCCAATATTATCCGTTCAAGGGGAAGGATAGGTGGATCTGAATGGCATTCATATGAGGTACAGAATCCAATTCTTTTGGGGAAAAAACACCACTTGACAAGTTTGATTATAAAGAATAATCATCAGAGAAACCAACATTTGGGTTTGGCCACAACTTTAAATGAAATAAGGTTAAGAGGGTATTGGATACCACAGGCCAGACAAGCTGTTAAAAAAATTGTGAGCTCTTGTGCCAAGTGCAAAAAATACAATGCCACTGCCTTCTCGACACCGAATGCAACAGACCTTCCTAGCTCTAGAGTGAATTTGGTAAGACCATATCTCCATACCGGTGTGGATTACACCAGTCACATCTGGGTCAGGGGAGAAGTTAAGGAATATAAGATGTATATCATCATTTTTACCTGCATGGCTATCAGGGCTGTTCACATAGAACTAGTTCCAGATATGAGGGTATCTTCATTTATACAGGCCTTTGTTCGTTTTACGAATGCAAATGGAGTCCCCTCTCACCTCTATTCGGACAACGCAAGGACTTTTGTTTCTGCAGCTAAAATAATTGGCAAGGGGTTGATCACTGATGAGTTCAGGGAGAAGTTTGGTTCTTACCACCTTAAGCACTGTACGATTCCCCTTTATTCAGCTTGGTATGGAGGTACTTGGGAAAGGACAATCAAGACAGTTAAATCCTGCCTATATAAAACTATAGGAAGAGGAAAGGTTGACTATTTTGGTCTATTAACCACGTTATCGGATATCCAGCACGCCATTAATAGTCGTCCTCTAACTTATAGAAGCTCTGACGAAATGGATTGCCTAACTCCCAACTCTCTGATGAATCCAAATGTGGGTCAAGGTTTAATTATAAGATTGGACCATGAAGACCTAGGACTAACGGAGCCACATAGCAGGATCGATTTAAAGAGGACACTCCATCTTCGCGAAGAAAATTTAGAAAAATTTAGAAGGATGTGGCACGAAGATTACCTGTTGAGCTTAAGAGAAAGAAATCTGGAGTTGTCGGACCCTTCCTTTAATAATGCCATCAAAAGGGGCGATATAGTGTTAATTAAGGACCCCCTTAAAACTAGACCATTTTGGTTTATAGGCGAAGTTTTGTAAATATCATTTTTTTCTCAAAAACATTCATTATAAATACAAAAGACTCTAGCATTTTAAACGCATTGTATATATATATATATATATATATATATATATATATATATATTTTTGTATTTCATTTATCCACATGAAATTTTATAAGGAGATATAATTTTTTATGTATCAATTTTCAGTATTTACTTCAACAGTGCTCGATAAGCTGAAGATTTCCCATGGGGATGAAACGCAAGAGCCTCTGTGTAGCTTAATTGCCATAAATATATTTTCATAGCTTACTATATATATATATATATATATATATATATATATATATAGTAAGCTATGAAAATATATTTATATCAAAACACCTGGGGTATTTTAAATAGCTTAAAGTCCATAGAGTGAATACGGTATTGTGGTGACAGAAATTAGTGTAGGGAATAGACAAGTGGATGATCCCCGATCCCCTTCCCCAACCTTTTTTGACCTCATGCCACATCTTTAAAAATTTTTGTAATTTTTTAGATAAATAAACTTGGCCGTTTGGCTAAGATCAGAGGGTCGTATTTGTTCTGATGCTACACTCTGTAGATCAGTACCGTCTTGGCCTTTGGGCCTCGATTCCGCCGGTCTGAGGTATTGTCCTGTACAGTTCTAGGAGGTCCACCCTCCCAGGCTTTACCATTTCTTTGAGAAGGGGCTAGTTAAAGTTTATTACTAATCAGCTGAGGCACCCCTAACGGGAATGCTGACGACGGGGCTGCTCAGGACTTTTTTGGTAGGCCAGAGCGCACTAGAATTAGTGCGCTGGCTAACCACACCTGACCTTCTGTCTCACCTCCTAGAGAGGAGGTAAATAAAAATACTTTGACCTTGTGTCTAACCTCCGGTGGTAAATAACTTTGCCTTTTGGCTAAGATCAGAGTGTAGTATCTGTTCCGATGGATGCTACACTCTTTAGACCGGTACCGTCTTGGGCTTCGGACCTTGATTTCGCCCATCTGAGGTATTGTCCTGTTCAGTTCTAGGAGGTTCACCCTCCCAGGCTTTACCTTCTCACCCTTTGAGAAGGGGTTAGTTTATTGCTAATCACCTGAGGCGCCCATACCGGGAAATGCCGACGGGGCTACCCAGGCATTTTTTGTAGGCCAGAGTTCTCTTCCTCTAGGATGCTGGCTTTTCAATCCCACTTTCTCGACCTTGTGTCATATCTTATCACCGTGAGAGGTAGATAAGTACTAAATAACCCTAACCAGTTTTGATAGTAATATAGGAGTAATAAATGAAAAAAAACTTTCGCATTTATTCATTTATATATATATATATATATATATATATATATATACTTTCGCATTTATCCATTTAGATAAAATGATATTAATCATTAAAATGCACGATCTTTTAAAAAGAAACTAAAGATTAATCTAGTCGAATTTAAATGTCGTTTTATTTCAAACAGAACTGAGTACTTAATGTATATGAAGAAAGAAAAGATAGACCGTTGATATGAGACCATTTTTCGATTGTGTAGGTTTTAGCATCTCAAATTCACCGTTCCAGTCAAGGAGAAGCTTCCTCAGCTATGCCGAACCCCTAACAACATCTCAGGAGGAAGAGACCAGACTACAGCTGTAGACCGCACGGCTCAAGAATACCTCCCTCCTACTGATATGGGAATCCCCCCTCTTCTGAGGTCCTCCCTCCCGGTCCAGAGGCACCCTGGCTCCAGTGGAAAACACTCAACCACCTGAGAATGGGAATGGGGCGATCAAAAGTTGCTATGAGTAGATGGGGCTACAAAACTGACTCAACCATCTGTGAATGTGGAGAGAAGGGTCATACGATGCAACACTATCTTGTCTGACCCCTACTGTCCAACCAGTGCAGCTTGAAAGATCTTGTATACAAAAATAAGCAAAGGACTGCGTAAAAAAGTGTGCAAACTGTCGTATGACCACATGACACTTCAAAGACACACAAACAAGAAAAGAGAAGACCAAGGCTCCGGAATTAAAATTCAGGAAGTCTTGCTTAATTGATGTCCAATGACTATTAATCAAATTTAATGTAAATTTGAAATATTTGAATTTTCAAATGAGAGGTCATGTCCATATTATGCGCCTAAAATACCCTTTAAGATACTCAAGCTAAAATTTTGGAAACATTTATTAATTGATGTCTATTAAACACCATTGTTATCATTTCATAAAGGGGTTCCATAAAGGTTTCTTTGACTCATTTGCATAACCCTAACCCCCTCTTTGACCCATTTGCATAAAATTAAAACTAAATATAGACCCTTGGGAGCTCCTGTACACAGACGACCTCACAATTGTCGACACTTCACTCAAAGCTCTAGTTGAGAAAATCACCTGGAACTGAGTACTTAATGTATATGAAGAAAGAAAGGATAGACCATGGATTTGAGACCATTTTTCGATTGTGTAGGTGTTAGTAGCAATACACATGAAAAAATTTTAATTGCTTAAAATATCTCACTAATGGCATATATAGAAAGCGCTTTATGATCTAAGAAAGGATATTTTTCAATTGTTAAAATCTGACTAAAATTAAGGAAGTTATGACTATTTTTGTACCTCGCACGATTGGATATTTTTTCCCTCTTTAAGACCATATGAGTTACGACACATTTTTTACACTAATTTTTCAGTAAAAATGTTATATCTTTGTTAAAACACAAGATTAAGCAATGAAAGGTGACATATAAGTGGGTTTTTTTGGTACAAGGAATCAGAATATGCCACTGAAAATCTCCAGAAATGAATGATTTCCAAGTAATCTGCAGTAAATGCACATAAATATGTGGTATTGACCTTAAAAAATACCATGTTTCCATTAAAAAAAGAGTTAGAGAACTCCAAGTTGAATTGTAATACATTTTATGTACAAGAAACTGAAATCTAATACTAGGACTGTTAAAAATGAATAGATTGCAAGATTTCTTTAGCATTATTGTAGATTAAAGCCTTCTACTAAATCACCCCCTCGCCTCTCCAACAGATGTTATTCTACTTTTTTTTAGGTAATTACATGTTAACACCCTGAAAAACTTAGCAGAAAGAAAGAATAAAAAACAATTAGTTTAGAATTTAGGGTGGGGAGTAGTTTTACATATAAATTTAATGTAAAATAATCCCCCATTTCAGGGCCATCTTAACGTTTTAGGGCATTAACCATTTTTTTTATGGGAGATAAATACTGTGTGTTTTTCTTGTTTTTTTTTTTTTTGTTTTTTTTTGGGGGGGGTCCTTTTTTCTTTCTTTTTTAGACGATTATGTGTAGTTTTAAGAGGGTCTTTGTAGGAGGAAGGGGGGGGGGCTTGCGACTCAGACTTCGGGTTAGTGGTAAGGCTAGGAGCAATTAGGTGCGAATACCCTGAAAACTTAGCAGAAAGAAAAAACACACAATTAATTTAGAATTTAGAGTGGGGAATTAGTTTCACATTAATTTAATGTAAAATAATTCACCATTTCCGGGCCTTCTAGCGTTTTAGAGTAGTTGATCAATTTTTTTTTATATGGGAAATAAATTCTGTGCGTTTTTCTTTATGGGCGTCTGCTTTTTTTTTCTGCTTTTTTTAGACGATTATGTGTGGTTTTAATGGGCTTTTTGTAGGATTGTAGGGATTTTGTTTTGGATGGAGGTTGCCATTCGGACTTAGCGTTAGGGTTAAGGGAGTTTTTTAGGGGGTGGCTTGTCACTCAGATTAAAGGTTAATAGTATGACACGTTCAAGAGAAGGCATTTTTAGGAGGTGGGCTTGTCACTTGAACCTAGAATTAGTGGTAGAGTAATTATTTATTTTATATCAAGTTTTCAGCTTGAAAAAATATTTTTTAAATTCCACTAAAAGACAAGAATGGCCGGGAAATGGGAGATCATTTTACATTAAATTTATATGTGAAGCTGATCCCCCACTCTAAATTCTAAATTATTTTTTTGTTGTCTTTTTCTGACAAGACTTTTAGGGTTTTCGCACGTAATCGCCTAGGAAAAGTAGAATTTTAGTTTGTTTTTTTTAATTGGCAATTCGAAAGTTATTTCTACTAGAAGTTCAGAAGTTGAGTATATTTGAAAATCAGTATTTCTTGAAGTATTTTTGATAAAAGAACTACAAACAGCATTAACTTTTTTAAGCACAGAAATTATTTTTGTCTTTTTTTTTACAAAGCTAGTTTATAACTAGCTGCTGCTGATTGATTGTTATATCAGCAATACTAGCAACCATTGTTGACTTTTGCTCAAAATGGGACAATATTTTTTCGGATAGCATAATTTAAAATTACTACTACTGAAAGACAAAACAACATACAATTATAATGTTAATGCATAAAAAAAGATAAAAGATTTATATATTTACTAGTTGGGGTACGAAAAATAGTTTGTTTTTTTAAATGTTCGATACACGTCATGTTGAAAATTAATTTTTTTAGATTACAAAAAAAAATAATGGATCTATTAATTTTGTACCCCAACAATAATTGAAATTGATATTTTTCCTGATTGTTTTCCAAATTTCACGATATCTTTTAAAGTGACGTAAATCTTCAAATATATAATGTAGATAATTATTTATTAATGCACGTGAAAGGATATTCATTTCCGAACAAAATGGTGGTATTTTGACGACTTAAAGTGCTTTGACTTTTAAAATATGACTATTTAAGTAGAACTATCTTGAAATCTGTGATTATCGAAACTGTTTTATGGTGGTTGTTATTGCTAGTTTTAGCATCCCAACAGCACCGTTCAAGTCAAGGAGAAACTTCCTCAGCCATGTCGTACCCGTAACAACATCTCAGGAAGAGACCAGACTGCAGCTGTGGACCGGACGGCTAGAGAATACCCCTTCCCCTACTACTGACATGGGAATCACCCCGGCCCTAGTTGAAAATACTCAGCCGCCTGAGAACGGGAATGATGCGATCAAAAGTTGCTATGAGTCGTATAGAGGACAAGGGCCACTGAGTGACTATGGCTAAGACAAAGGTAATGATTGCTGGTCTCAACCTGAACTCCATGAGAAGATCAGGAAACTCCATCTTCTGCTCTGTCTGTTTTTACTGGGTCCACGAAAGATGTAGTGGAATTAGTGGCCTACTTCGACCAGATCAGCAATACAGGTGTCCTCACTGTGTGGGCACAGCTAGACCAATCAGCAGTAGGCCAATGAAAGAGGTTGCGGTTGGGGATAGCAAACTGGAAGCTGTAGCTGAGTTCTACTACCTGGATGACTCCCTTTCAGCTGATGCTATTACCCGATACAAATCGACCTGGAAGGGCTTTAGAGAACTCCTGCCCATCTTAACAAATAAGAATCTGACCGTCACAACTAAAGGACAGCTGTACACCAGCTGTGTGAGGAGTGTCATGTTTTATGGCTCCGAGACATGGGCTTCATTGGCAAGCACTCTCAAGAGACTGCAGCGCAATGAAAGCGCCATGATTAAATGGATCTGCCATGTCAAGCCGGAAGACAACACTCTCCTTGAGACTCTTCTTTCTAGGCTTGGTATACAAGAAATAACTGATGCCCTTAAGCTGGGCAGGATGAGATGACTTGGCCATGTCGAGCGTAGCTCCAGCTGGATTTCCTGGGTAAGAAACATGTCTATCGCATCAAATCGGCAGACTGGAAGACCAAATTTCTTTTAGGATGAGCTGTGTAAACGCGATTGTGCGGCCCTGGGGATTGCAAACTTTGATGCTCGTGACCGCCGAGCCTGGAGAGGAAGACTTCGATCACAACTGACTGACAGGATCCATCCTGTTATGGAGGACTAATCAAAGGCCTGTTTAAAATTAAATCGGATGAAGAAGTTCTAAGTGACAGTATTCAGGAAGTTGAATGTTCTATCCTTACTACATGGTCTTGATTCAGTCTTGAGAGACAATGGGTACCTCCTGCAAAGATGCTTGCGTATGTAATTGTGAAGCAAGGTTTGCGCAATCGCTAGCACACCTTTATCGCGGTTTGTATTTAAAATCTTCATATATATATATATATATATATATATATATATATATATATATAGCTGAACACGTTGACAACGGCTGCCTTTAAATAGGAGTAATCTCTCGCTGATTTACCATATTTTTGATAACGGCCATGTGGTCTAAGATATCAGAATTTGAGTTTAAAACATAACTGGTGTTCTGGGGTTCGAGTCCGGCGACCGGTATGAATAATTCTTCTCTACACTGACGATTCCTGAAAGGATGAAACGTATAGGTATAAAGATAAAAACAAATATTTATAATTATATATATATATATATATATATATATATATATATATATATATAGGGAGAAAACAGTACCAGGAGTTGTAGCATACCCATTTAATGCTAACAAAAACAGCAAAAATTACAACATTCATTTGAACATCATGGTCTCCGTTCAGTCTTGAGAGACAATGGATACCCCCTGTAAGGGTGGTGGCATGTGTAATTGTGAATCAAGGGTTGTGCAATGGCCAACCACACCTCTCCTGAATCGGCACTGCTTGATTCCAGTGGCAAAGAAAAGTCCAGGACGACTGGAAACAATAAGCGGAGAGCGGTATTCTCAAATGGTCACCTATTTAGTACTGACCAGGCTCAACGTCGCTTAACTCAGGTGTTCTGATGGGAACCGGTGTGTCAACGTGATTACGCCGTATATAATCCTTACTAGTAGCGATAATAATTAAGAACAACGTAAAAATTTGTTTGCACGTCTACCCGATCATGGCTGACAGATTTAGAACAATCTACCCCTGTGGATTAAATAACGGGTTCCGTTCAAAATTCCATACAGATTCCCGAGTTCGACAAGATGCACATGAAAAAGGTTAGAGGTTACATCGGCTGAAACATTGTAAGAATAATATTCAATGTGAGAACAGTAGTCGGAATAATCCTAATAATCCAAATTATCAATCTTCATCTCAAAAGTTCCGAAACATAAAAAAAAAAATCGTAATTCCTGTTTATGAATCAACAGCGGGAACACGATATTATTTGATTAAAATGAAATATACTTATCCACGTGTTTGATAGGCAAGTTATAGGTCTGTAGTTGCCTAGTACATTAGTTTTAGAATTAGTTATAGGGATTGCAAACTTAGATTCCTGTGACTGCCGATCCTGGAGAGGAAGACTTCGATCTTGTAGAGAAATAATCAACGGCCTATTAAAAATAAACTGGGTGATGGTGGTGGTGGTGGTGGCAGTCCCATTTTTAAGAAAAAGGATGAATCGCCAATATGATGGGCTTAATATGAATCGCCAATATGGTGGGCTTAATATGAATCGTCAATAATTATGTCTATCACAAAAGTCCAAATTGAAAACTTTAGTGAATGAAATTTTTGCCCTATCATCAAATTGTCAAATTTTACATGGTCCATATTTTATTGAATTCTCTTAATTCAATAAAATATGGACCATGTAAAACACACATTGTGTTGACACATGATTTAGGATTAGTGTTTACACGTACGACTGCTATGGTGAAATGGTTAAAATGAGTAAGAAGACTCTTTCTTATTTCCCCATGTGACGTCACTGAAGAGTTCTTATAATAAAGGGAAAGTAACTTAGAATACATCTGACTACAAAGGAGATCACATATACCTGACGTGCAAGAGAGATAACTCATTACAATGGCTTCTACTGTATCTCACAGGAAGACGGTGATTTGTTAATGTTGGTGTTTTTCAACTTAATGTGCACGATATTGTGTATTTTTGTGCATATAAAAAAAGTCCCATCTTACAGAAAAAAAGCCACTTGTCAATATGGTGGCTTAATGTAGAGTTTTAAGTTGTCTATCACAAAAAATTTCTAATTGATAACTTTACTGAATGAAATTTTTGCCCTATTACCAAATTGTTTCCGTCTGGTCCAAATATGAGTTTTTTTATTGATAAACTATTAAAAGAAAAAGCTAGTTCGATCTCTGCTGTGCTATGATTTGTATTAAAAAGATTCAATGTATTAGCTGTTGAAATGAATATTATACGAACAGTCAAAGTTGCAATTCTATGTCATTTTTGTATGTTCTTTTCCAGATGTAATGGAATTTTGCCCAATGTTTCGAGTTATGGTTAATAATTATTGTTTCCCTTATGATTAATTTTCATTTACCACAGGATGACATTTCATTTGTAAGAATTTTTCACTTAACCCAAAAGGGTTGATATGCCGTAAAACAAACAAAACAAAGTCATTGAAAATTGGCTTCCGGACTAATTAGCACACAAGAGGCAATTTTTTTTGATTTCCAATTTATTGAGAACAGTATGAATATTTCAATTAAAAAAATATCTATTATTAAAGTTTTTTTTCTATGTTTATTTTCTTCAAGGCTCTGTTGTAATTTTACCAACTTATACATACAAGGTGGCCAAGAAGTCACTGAGGGATCTTTAACTTTAATAGATTCATTATTTTTGATGGTACCTTAATAGAATTTTAACATAATATGACGAAGACAATGGAAATTGAAAAAGAATTTATTTATGAAAAATAACATCTTTTAAATGGTTTCCATTTTTAGCTTCACAAATTCATGTCCTTTCCAGAACATTATCCATGACAGATTGAAGGATAAGTCGATTACGATTTAACCCTTAAATGCTTTTTATTTCAAATATGACACATTCCAACAAAATGTCTATTTAATATAAGTAGCAAATATAGGCTTCTTCCAGTTGCATATTTTTGCTAGGCTACCGTGTCACCCCCTTCTCTCGGTGTTTGCGAGAGGGTGTTCCTATTTACTTGTCTACAATTATATAATTGTAAAAGACTATATACAATACATGTTGAAAGCTAAATAAATTGTTTTCGACTATTAAAATCATTTAAATTTAGCCATTTATTTATTTATTTATTTTTCATAAGCACTTATATTTGAATGCATGTTTTGAAACACGACATAAATCATAAATCTATGACGTTGTAACCCTATAATTATTTTGTTACGGGAATGTTTTAAGATCTATTCATAAGAAAGTGCAAATGGCTCAGTTGGTAGAACGTCTGGCTGAAGATCTCAAGCTTTCGCTTTCGATTTCCGATCATGGCATCTGCTTTATTTGTTGGGAATTTATTATTTACTATTGATGCAATATTTTCCATTTCTAAAAGTAGTTAAGATTTCTGATATTTCGAAATTAGACAAATTCCGCAATGTTTTGATTACGTTCAAAATAAAATTGTGACTGACAGACATACGGACAGACAAAATCCCAATTTTTATTATTCAACGAAAATGTGTCAAACTACAACAAGCCTGTTGGCAAGTGTAAGTAGGTATTAGTATGATGTTGCATTAGCACACCCGCTAAATCAGTAATCAGTATCTTCGATGTCAAACCAATATAAAAAATAAAGCATTAACGGCTTCATAATTCCTGTAGAGTTTCAGGTTTATTGATGTAAACTTTTCTTTTCTTTTAAAAGTGTAACAGATTTCTATTAAACCTTCTATCTCTCTCTCCCTATCCCTCTCTTTCTTCTCTGCCAAGCCCATTCCTTTCTCTGGACATACACACACTTTTATAGATTACTCAAGGAATAAGTCGGCATAAGGGAAATAACTCCTTCAAAAAAAATCAGAGTTACTTCCCTTTAGTTAGTACATCAAATGTCTGGAAAACAGACCGCCTCACAACGAAATCTGCACCAGTTTGGGGTCAAAGAATGCATATTTTTTTCTATATTTTAGATATTCACTCGTGGCAATGCGGGCAATGTAGGTATTTGTCTTATGGTTTTAGAGTTTTAGCTGGACATACACACACAGACAACTTCCCTTTATATAATAGACTAGTAGGGGTTACCCGGCATTGCCCATGGCAAAAGTGTAACAATCTCTCTCTTCCCTAGTCGATCCTTCATCCCGCCCCCTTCCCCTGTTGCCCAGGGCAAAAGTGTAACAATCTCTCTAATCCAGTAACCTTCTTATCCCCGCCCCACCCCCTCTCCCCGTTGCCCGGGTCAAAAGTGTAACATATTTCTATTATTAAAAGTACTATCTCTGTCTTCCTTGGTCGCCCTCCCCCTTCGTATATTTAAGTCATCGTTAAAAAAAAAAATTATTGAGAGTCGCTGGGGATCGAATCATCAGCCTCTCGGTTTTCGTCTTTTAGCGATAATCATCGTGCCAAACAAAGAGAGTATGAAACCTGACGAAAAATAGGTCACTTGAACGCTTTTAGCATACTTTTTTTTAACAGCGCGCATGCGCAAAGCGTACAGGCTACGAAAAAACGAACAAATTTGAGCACCCCGTCACAGATTTTGTGTCCGTTCTGCATTAAGTAATCAATATTTTTTTCAAGCTTTTCGATATTACGCGTCTGAAAGATGGACGATTTAGAAAATATCAACTTAATGCAGGTTTGTTGAGTAATTTAGGAGCCTTTTACAGGCATACAAACGCACACACACACACACACACAGACAACTCTCTTTTATATAGGAGATAACTCACCACACAAAATTGGGGCCACATATTTGGGAAAGATACTATAAATGACATTTTTACTTCTGTATTTTTTATCTGTGAAATGTTTTAAATTTATTTAAAGATAATTCATAGGAGGCGATTCCAATGCAGAGTTGTAACAGATAAACGAATCTGAAAACAAACTAAGACATACAAAAGTGAAATTTTCTACCTTTTACTTTCAATATAACTTTCCATTTTGTTTATAATTATAATTAAAATCTTGCTTTCTATCAGTGCGGTTTAATGAAGGTTCCATATGACATAATATTTCGGGAAAAATCCTTTCTTCAGATGTGGGTTTCAATTCAGTTTCAAATGTGCAAAAGATGACCACTGAGGTTAGTATATCAGAGAATAAGTTTTAAATTTTATTTTTAGTGTTATTATTATTATTTTTTTTTATTACTATCTATATATTAATACGATAGCGTGTGTGTTTGTGTGTCACGTTTACATCAAAAGCTCTGCGCATGTGTGCCGCACCTAGATTTGGAAAAGCATTCAAGTCACCTAATTTTCATAATATTTTAAGTATATTCCTTTGGCTCAATGGTTAGCGGCGTAGGATTTGGACGTCGGTTTTTGACGTCGGCCCGACTGGTTTATAGTTTGATCCCAACCAATCTCTAAGATTTTTTTCTACATCGAAGGGCGGGGGGAGGGAGGTAGTGAGGGGACGACCGAGAAGACACATATTAATACAACAGCGTGTGTGTTATTTTGTGTGGCACGCTTACATAAAAAGCAATGACCTTCCGAATCTTTGTATGCTACTCATGAATTGGAGCCAAATTTAATTTAATCTAAAGCATTTACAAAGTAAGGTTTAATCATCGAAATATTACCATCACTAGAAATATTGTATATAAAGAAGTTTTGTAAATGTTTTCATGTATTGTTCATTTTAAAAAATAAAAATACAAGTCAAATCTTATCATATTTTATTCAAACATGTACAGGTTAGGAACAAGATAATTAATATTGAAAACATCATTTCTTGTAATTTACACGGGTTCTGCTAGGTAGTAGTAGTATTATTATTATTATTATTATTATTATTATTATTATTATTATTATTATTATTATTATTATTTATTTATTTATTTATTTATTTATTTATTTATTTATTTATTTTTCTATTTATTTATTTATTTATTTATTTTTCTATTTATTTATTTATTTATTTATTTTTCTATTATGTATATTTAATAATAAAAAACATTTTAATTTATTTATTTGTAACAAAGTCACTTTGCATCAATGTGGCAAAGCTACTTTGTTAGTGGTGTACATCTCGGTCGCGGAACCAATGTAGCAAAGTCGTTTGGCCAGTGGGGGGGGGGGGGGCTTTTTGGAACGTTTATCCTTGTCGCGGCATCCATGTGGCAGGATCTTTTATCCTAGGGACGAATCGTGGCAGAATGTCGAACGGGGGAAATCTGACTGCATGTGCACTTAATTACTCGCCGTTGTTATCAGTGAGCAATCATCGTCTCTGTCGTTTAATTCTGGGACTGGCTGGCTGACTGGCTGACTGACTTGGACCATTATTTGCTGTAAAAGAACCTTATTTGAAATAAGGAAAGAAACCATTTACTTTTAATATAAAAATATATATTTATTTTACTTAAGACATTTTTATAATATTTTAGACACGCACAAAAAGTGCGTCTTCTAGGTCCGAATCCAAAAAACAGTCTGCGTTTACAAATCTCTTAACAAGAGAGAGAGAGAAAGAGAAGGGGGGAAGTGAGAGAGAAGGAGAGAGAGACAGAGCGAGAGAGAAAGAGAGAAATACAGGCACAACCAGTGTACGCCTTGTCCAATGTTTTGTTTTTGAGTTCATAACTGATGTTGTCGAATGATAACAATCTGATCCCTGACCCCATCACACTTAAAACCTGTCACCAATTG
>OY744519.1:159026528-159030534 GCA_963556195.1 Sepiola atlantica
GGAGTGACCTTGCTGGCGGGATACAACGGAAAGGCGAGCCGATACAATTGACGTCAGCTTGGCTGCAGGAGTTGCCGGGAGGTCTTGCAGTGCAGGGACCAGCCGCCTTCGGGGCTCCACTCCGGATTTTCTGTCGGGGTTTACTCCCTTAGCCTCACCCGTGTACCGGTGATCCACAAGGCAGTGGAGGTTTGAAATCAGGGTTTTCCGTCCCCTAGATGGGCTACCATCCCAGGTTAACGAGCCCCATCTGCCCGAAGAAACTGGTTTTAAGGCGCCAGAGACCCGCCTTCGCCCTTTTCTCTTATTAGTAAAAGCAGTTCCGCCACGTGCAGGCTAAGAGTTGGACTTTCGTTGTCAGAGGCTATTAGAGACGCATGCCATATGGAGCATTTTACAGGTATTGAGAGCTTATCCCCAACACCACCCCAGGCTGTGACAGCTTCTGTGGAACCATGTATATATATATATGTATATATATATGTATATATATATGTATATGTATATATATGTATATATATGTATATGTATATATATATATGTATATATGTATATATATGAATATATATGTGTATATATATATATATTAATATATCTAAATATATATATATAAGTGTATATATATATATGTGTGTATATATATATGTGTGTATATATATATATGTGTGTGTATATATATATCTATATATATATATGTATATATATCTATATATCTATATATATGTGTATATATATATATCTATACATATGTGTATATATATATATATATCTATATATATGTGTATATATATATATCTATATATATGTGTATATATATATATCTATACATATGTGTATATATATATATATATCTATATATATGTGTATATATATATATCTATATATATGTGTATATATATATCTATATATATGTGTATATATATATATATCTATATATATGTGTATATATATATATATCTATATATATGTGTATATATATATATATGTCTATATATATGTCTATATATATATGTCTATATATATGTCTATATATATATGTCTATATATATATATGTATATATATGTATATATGTATATATATATGTATATATGTATATATATATGAATATATATGTGTATAGGTATATATATGTGTACATATATATATATATTAGGGTAGGTCGATTTTACACTTTTTTTTAAATATTAAAAAAAGGCACGTACCGAAAGTTGTATATAGACCTATTAAATACTCATGCAAAAAATTAGATCAAAAACTCAGCGTTTTTTTGAGCGTTTGGTATCAAAGATCGTAGATAAAAATATACTGAAAATTCCTCGTTTTTGCAAGATTTGCTTGAATATTGGTGTGAAAACCAAATAATTTTAGCATTTAAAATCAGGGAATGTCCTTTTATTTTATAAAAATGATATGAATTAAAGAAATCTTCAAATTGAAAATTTGCCCCCCCCCCCCTCATTTTCAGTATCTGCTTTTGTAAACTACCTTTTAACATTATGAATTAAACAGTAATATTTGAATACCTAAAAAAATGATTTTTGTCTGTTATAAGTGAAAATATAACAAGCAAAGAAATAAGGAAAAACCCTAACACTATTTTAATGGAGCTTAATATAGAGAGTCAAATTGCTCCATATAAGACCCCTTAGACAAAAATGCTGGTCTCAATTTTTGACTCAAAACTTTGGCTGTAATGTGTTGATGCCTTGCTTACAAAACCATATACAGTTTGTGAAGCTTCTGTTATTAACTTAACTGCCCGTTTCACACCCTGAGAATGTGAGGGCAAATCTGGCAAGTCAAGCTTGGTTGCATTCATCAACGATTCTCGAAGTTCAGATTCAGTAAAATCTTCCGTCATTGGTGGTTCAAAAATGCCGCATAATTTTAAATCTATTAATTGTGTCCAATGTGTGGCATTAAAATTAATAGGTGGTATTCTTTTTAATCTTTTTCTGGTTGACTCCTCACTCCTGAAAGAACAAATTAATTAATTGAATTATTAAAAAATTCCACTCTGTACTGCTTTAATAATTATGGTGAAATTAGATAAAATCTTTAAAAATCATTCTATAAATTGGAATAAATAATTGAGTCAGAGATATATGAATAAATATTACTTACCTAATGGCCAAAATTCTTTTTAAAGCTTCTTCTCTTACTTCAATCTCCTCAGATTTAACCATGGAATATAGAAAGTTTTCAGGCAGTAAACAAAATGTATTACCTTGTATATTTCTAAATGTGATATCTTGGATTTCCTGAGGCTGCTACTTAATCCTCTGGATCATATTAAAAATGTGCACTTACTGATTGTGGAATTTACTATTTCTTTTAATTTCAAACCAAGAAGTGGCATACACATTTACAATAAAATTTACTACATAGTGTAGTTTTGTTGTGTGCCTTTGTGGGTATGCACCACGAGTCCATAAACACATGAGCCTGATGGCCAAAGTTAACCATCTTGCTTGGTTTAAAGGACCAATTTTCGAGGAGGTATATCTAGAGTCAACCTTACCTCTAGAAATACCTACTGTGTATTCATAAAGGAGTCTTTGGTCAGAACTAAGATCATGTATTTCATCAATTTTAGAAATTGACTCTAGAGGATTGCTAATAGTGGAAAATGATATTTGGGGTAAATCATGGCAATCATTTGAGCATAATTTCCCCAGAGGGCTACTGAATGTTGTAGGGCCCTTTGCACAACCATCTATGTTTTTAAAAAGGGCTCTGAAAGGTAGTTCATTATGATGCAAAGAGCAACCAATTGTGTGAAGATTTTTAAAAAGTGTTTTTTCTAAAATTGCAATCATTCCACCTTCGCAACCTGTGTTGGTATTAGTGTTGTCAACAAGTATAGCCTTGATACTGTTCTCACTGTGGAATTCATGCAAAACATCCACCACTTGATCTGCATGAACAGCACCTGTTGCACCACTATTAGGAAGAACTCTATGTGTCAGATATTTACTTTCACATGGTGTTTCTTTTGTAAAAGTTAAATGGTGTTCTGGTCCCTTAGTTTTTTTCATAATTCTCTGTCTATTTTCATCCACAATTTCCTTATACATCAATGTGTCCTTATCCAATCTCCCATCAACTCCAATACATATATTTTAGGTGGGGTTAAAACCCCTGGCTGAAATAGTTTTATTTATCTACCTCCAACAAGGTAAGATGTGACACAAGGTCAGGAAAGTGGGATTAGATAAGCCTGCGCTATAGAGGTGAGCACTCTGGCCATTAAAAAATTGACTGGGCAGCCCCGTCGGCATTCCCCTGTAGGGGCGCCTCAGACAGTTAGCAATAAACTTACTCCTCCCCAAAGAGGGAAGGCAAAGCCTGGGAGTGTGCACCTCCTAGAATTACATAGGACGGACAAGCCCCAATAGACGGGTAAAACCCCCAGGCTGAACTAGTTTTTATTTATCTAACTCGCACAAGGTAAGGTGTGACAAAAGGTCGGGAAAGTGGGATTAGATAAGCCAGCGCTCGACAATTCAATATATATTTGTGATAATTAAATGTGTAAACAGTGTTTACAAAACACAGAATCAACACGGGAACTCAAATGTGCCCGTTGAATTTTCAACCGGTGAATACCATAAAAAATATCCAATAAATAAACGCCTATGTAAACAAATAATTATTTATATATAACATTAAATATTATAGTGTTTTATTCCTTTTTAATTTGAATATCTACATTTCATTTCTTAAGAAAAGGAATAATAAACTTTAAAATATTTATTATTAAGTAATGTAGTACTTTCTTTTGTTAAAACCCGGGTTTAATTTAAGGCGACACATCTGCCAGTGAAATCTAGGCAGTGGTAAAAAATCTCGATTTATTTGATCTTACAGTTGCAATGCTCAAATAAATACAAAGTTTTGAAGAAAAATATTTCTTGTGGTAACTTTTGACATTATTTGGCAACTTTCTTTGAGTGCGGTTATTTACAGTTTCAAAATCGACCTCCCCTAATATATATATATATA
>OY744519.1:159030734-159033234 GCA_963556195.1 Sepiola atlantica
CTTTTGCGATAACAGGAAAGAAGAAGGGGCCAAAAGGAGAATGGTAATTACCCGTGTTGTATTGTCCCAGACGACCAGGAGATGGAGAGGGACGCACAAAGGAGAGAGAGAGAGAGAGAGAGACGAGAGAGAGAGAAGGAAAGGGTGTGATAATATGCCTCCTTGGGAAAGGAGAGGGTTTTTTTGTGTTGAGTGAACGATGAGTTAGATCCAAGATTTCGTTCGGGACGGACGTGTTCTCGAGAGCTGAGACACGAGCCGGCGATGCGAGGCGTTGCGCGAACAATCGCTCTCGCTTGGCATGGCATGGCCCATAGCATTACCCCACCATCGTTTTCCACCAGAGATTAACGTCTCAATTAATACCAACAGTCGTAAGAGTCCACACACACCGTTCAGTAGACAAGTCACAACTTAATTAAGGCTTTGAAAGGGGAGTTTCACACACACACGGTTCTCCAGACATAGATTAAGTCCAGCTGTTTAACACTGGGAAATCGTAGAGATTCACACACGCACACAGAGAGAAGGAAGACCGGATAGTTAGTAAAAAGCCATTATCGCAAAACAGACTTTGGGTTAAAGTTAAGAACCCACCGTTCATTTTTGTTAAATAATTATTGTTATGAAAAGACCTAGCCGTTTGTTGAGTTATTCTGTTGTCGATTTGTACTGTTCGCGCGACATTGATTCCACAGCGGACCAGCGAGGCAAACATCCCGATTAGAGGAGATTCTAGCCATCTTTCTTTTTACAGCCGCTACTGACGATCACTGGCCAAGGAGGGTGTTCCCGGTCTGGAAGGATTGTGGAGCGTCGAGGAACACCCGCCATATTGGCGCCGCGACCAGGATATCAAACACCTGTGCGCGAGTGGCCGACTACGATACCCACGGGGCAAAGAAGAGTAAGAGGCGTGGGGTCTGTGTTATAAATGGTGCCGCGACCCAGGATCATGGTACTGTGAGGAGTGCCTGGTAACCTCGGGGAAAAAAGATAACAGAGCAGATCCACAGGCGCAACAAACAATTTTTTTTTACCGGCAGAACACTTTGAAAAAAAAATAGACAGACGGACAAACAGATCCGCGGCAGATCAAACGATTTTTTTTTACCGGCAGAGAGAAAGGTTTGATGGACATCGACACCCGTGTTTGAAAAAAAAAAAGAAAAATAGAAAAAGGAAAAGAAAAGAGAGAAACAGTCTAACGGGCATGTACACCCGTGGTTGAAAAAGAGAATAGAAAAAAGGAAAAGAAAAGAGAGAAACAGTCTAACGGGCATGTACACCCGTGGTTGAAAAAGAGAATAGAAAAAGGAAAAGAAAAGAGAGAAACAGTCTAACGGGCATGTACACCCGTGTTTGAAAAAAAAAAAGAGAAAGATAGAAAAAGAGATAGACTGAAAGAAAAAAAACGTTTTTTAGACTGAGATCGGTCTGGGATCGCGAACTTTTAGTCAATTGATCGAAAGGCCCAGACGGACTCGAAAAATAATAAACAACCAACCCAGGGACGAAAGACCACAGGGGCAGCAGAGGAGAGGGGTAAGTGACTCGTTGATTTCTCTTGTTCGCTTGCTCGGTTGTCGGTGTATCGATTGTTGTCCAAACTTTGCACGCGGTTTGGGTAGTTCTGTTGTTGGGGTGGTAAGCTAGAACGCAAGGAGAATGGGTTCGGAGGAGGACTTAGTAAATAGTATGACAGATATGGGGGAAGATGAGACCAGAAAACTAGAGAGACCGATTGGAGGAATACGCGTGCCTTCCTTCAGAGGCCATTCTGCCGATCTAAGAGAATGGTTGGCGGTAATCGAAAAGAAAAGTTTTATTTACGGCTTAGAAAATCACGAGATGGTGCTGCTCGCTCTAGAGGGAGTGAGGGGCCCAGTGTCGAGATTCATTGAGTGGAGGTATGTAGAGAACCCGGGGATCACTTGGACGGAGCTCCGCGAGCAGCTAGTGAGGCAATACGCCAGCGAGCGAACCGCGATTGAGGCCGTACGCAAGTTGACCCGGCTAAGGTTAAACAACGGCGAGGGACTCGACGAGTTAGTCGAACGAATCCAGGGATTGGCGGTTCAGGCCTTCCCGGATGGGGCGATCCGAAATACGGATCCCATCCAGGCAATCCTGGTGGATGCCCTCGTAGACGGGTTAGGTGCTAGAGAGACCCAGAGGGAGGTACTGAGGGGTCACCCGCTCATACTAGCGGAGGCCCAGAGATTAGCGAGAGACAGTATAAGACTAGGGGAACGTGTAGATAGAGGCAATGGCGAGGAAATGCCTGGGAGAAGGAAAACGGTGGGGGGCAGGGCGAGTCCGGGGCCCCGAACAGAGAGAGGGGGCGGAGAGGATCGGGAGGCAGACTCCGATCCTAGAAGGAAGGTATGGGACCTTCAAAATGAGTACGATAGGCCCGCACCGGCCAGGCAGGCATCAGTCCGCTGGACCTGCAGGGGTGAGGGGCATAGAGCAGCAGAGTGTCCCACAAATTATGGGC
>OY744519.1:159053234-159105734 GCA_963556195.1 Sepiola atlantica
TCATTTTCTATTTACATGTGAAGCACTAACTTGGTCAGTTTTCATGATAAATCACAATTGGATTTTTAATTGTTTTCAGGGTCAATCTTTCACATGAAAAGGGTTACCAGTGATGCCAAATAAACCCTTATACCATATCTAGGGGTACCCGACTCCTAAACCCCTCATTACATCCACATTGGTACCTGTACCCCTAAACCCCTTATTGCACTCACCCAAGTTCACAAATAGGCATATGGGTGATTATTTTTATATGAGTACCAGTGGTGAATTATTACTTTTTTCACTTAATCGGGCCCCTTACCTCTGTATATAAATGAAATTGTTTTATAGGGTATAGGATTCCTGAGAAAACAACTGAAAAACATAAAAAGACCCCGTTTTACCCGATCAAAAAGTGCCCTCACAAACAATTCACTAGCTCCATATACTAATAGACATATATTTTCAGGGTCAAACATGAGTTGAGCCACTAGTAGAGAAACTTGTCCTTTATGCGAACAGGATTTGAACTGTGATGAGACCGTGGTGCTTCGAGAAAAGGGTACTGCAGGTGTCAACCATGCAAGTATCGAAAGAGGTGTCAAAGTCATTGTTGAAGCCGGAACTAGTTTTCACATAAACAAAAAGGACATTGCTTTAGCCTCAAAAGAGGATGATTCTACTCGTTCAGTAAAAAGGGGCGCTCGTGTTTCTCTGGGACAATATGACAGTAAAACGCATTGTTTTTTCTGTGAAACTGATACCACGAAAAAAGATTATAAACGAAAAAGGGAGGGAAAGATTTGCTATATGAAGACTGATGCATTTGCTCAAACTATCCTGGTTCATTGCAAAACAAGAGGTGATGAGTGTGCCACTGCTGTTCAAGGTCGGATCAAATATTTTGGTGGTGATCTTCATGCTGCAGACTGTGTGTATCACCAATCATGTAACGTCAACTTTCATACAATGCAAAGCATTCCAAGACATTTCACGTCAGTTGAATTAACCAAATGACGAAAAAGTGAAAGACCAAAAGACAGCAATCAGGATGAAGCATTCGAAATGGTGTGTGTATTCTTGGAGGAAAACAATGAGGGACAGATAACGATATAGGATCCTGTCGCTTAAATGGGGGAATCCTAACGAGCTAGTAAAAAGGACCTTGTTGCTAAAATGGGGGAATACTTACAAGGTAGTAAATCAACGGCATATGAAAATCAGTACCTCAAGAAAAAGCTGATAAGTCAGTATGGAAACTCTTATTTGTGACTAAAGGCCGTTGTGGTCTCGCAAACATTGTGACATTTAGGGAAAAAACCTGTGACATTCTTCGGGAATACTACAATTTACCTCCGACAGATGATAAGGAAGCACAAAAACGAGCAATTCTCAAAACCGCAGCGAAACTCATCAAAGCTTTCTTTCACTTCAATTAGACTACTCCCAGCTGGCAAGACATGATGCACCTCATGCATAAGAAGTGCGAATATATAGGATGTTGCTGAATAGCAGTAGATTCAAGGAGATCATGGAGACAGTATATGGTGAAAATGCCGTTGCACACATGATGAACAGGAAGGCAGGGCAACAAGCATTTCATGGCAACCTGCTGGTGGATTAATGTCTCACACGTCAGATTGTTACCAAAATCTTGGAGGATGAACCTGGTTTTCAGGACCAAGACGAGGAACTTGAGCGGCTATACCTGCTGATGGAGACTGGTGAATGTGACTTGAAGTCATTGTTTGAATCAGATTCCATTGGTATGACTTACAACAGTCTAACTCTGATAAGCGATAAACTGGTAAAGGCCTCCAAAACCATCAATCTATGGATAAACTATCAGCACATGCTAGGAATTTCTAGGGCACTTGTTGCAGCTGATCGAATGGAGTCTTGGAAACTGCGTCTTAGTGCTGTCTTCGCTTGCCTGCTAATATTCGCAGCCACTGGTCATCCAAATTATCTGAAGTCGGCTTATTTATATTTCCAGAAGATGTATGCCTTGAAAGATGACAACCCTGCAGTACATCAAAAGTTTCTGTTTGGGTTTCACGTAATCAGACGCAGTAGCTAATACTGGGCTAGTCTTGGCTCCGATCTTGTCATCAAGCGAACACTAATGCGCTCACTCAAAGGCCATAGTGGGCTCACATGGGGTAGTGGGGTGTCCGAGCACCAGAGAACAGTTTGGGCCATGTCGTCCACTATGTCATCTGCTTACAACCTTGCCATGCAATAACTTACCACACAAAGTTTCACAACAAGCGAACAACATAAGGACTTGTCTGCCTCTTGGATGAGAAGAGATGAGACAGACATTGGGAAAGTTGCAGAGCAACTAGATAGCTTTAAGCCGTTTTCAGGCAATGAATCATTATGCAATATTATCACAGGAATTACAGCTAACGGACCTTTTCGAAATCAGAAAAGACGTTGTACAGAAGATGGATGGACAATCAGTTTTCTCATACTCTCACAAATGGAGTTTGAAAGCAAAGACTTTAGCATCAAGCAAGAATGTCAAAGTTTCTGCAGATCGTAGCATTGACCCAGTACTTTTATTCCAGTTTTCTCGTGGTCTTGCAGATGGGTGATCTAAGGCTGGATGATCTCATGTCCTATGAACTCTGTCTCTACCCGATGTCTTTGTTTGAAGGAAAGAGCATCTTAGGTAAAACAGACAAACCACAGCTGGCAGCAGCTCTCAGAAATTATGTTGAAACAAAATTGGACAGTGATGTGACACAAACCGTTCCAGTCACAGAGCACAATGTACTTGACGGAGGATCTCTTCTTCACTGTTTGAAATGGAAGGAGGGGAGTACCTACAGATCGATTGCAAATGGTTATGCCTTATTTACTGTTTAATACGATGGAAGAGTAACTGTCGTGTTTGATGGTTATGAAGTATAAAGGACTGTACTCATCAGCGGCGAAGTTGAAAGCTGAATGCGAGGTAACAAAATTTGCTTGGAAAAAGGAGGACTTCTTGTCAAATGTGGCAAACAAGCAGGCGCTAATCCAGACGATCATGGAACGAATGCGGCAGAAAGACTGTGACGTTATTCAAGCAGAAGATTATGCTGATGTTGAGATTGCAAAGGCAGCCATCAATATGTCTGCTTTCAAATAAACCACCTTCATTGGAGAAGACACAAACCTTCTCTTGCTGTTCCGTGCATATGTTTCTAAATGTACTGCATTTTCTTTGTGCTCTGACATGGCGAAATCTTACATGGCGAAATCTTACATCTACAATATCAAGGTTCTCAAGCAGGTGCTTGGCGAAGCAGTTTGTAATGATCTGTTGTTCCTGCATGCCTTTACGGGATGCGATTTGTGTCCAGGGTATTCGGAATAGGAAAGACGTTGGGGTACCAACGAATCGTCAAGAGAGAAAAGACAATGACAGACTGTTCAAAAGTATTTTCTCTACCAAAGTAAAGCCAGGATGTTGTGGAAACCAATAGTTGTAAGGCAATGGTAGCTTTGTTCAATGCGGATAGAGAAAAACTCCCTGGCATCTATTAGATACAATATGCTCTGCAAGAAAGTTGCGAGAGTTAAGACGTTCGTCACGTCAGGACGACTCCCACCAACGCCCTCTGCCTGTAAATTTCATTCTTTGTGGATTTACTACCAGATTATGGAGTGGATGGGATGTAGTGATGAAATGGTGCCATCTGAGTGGGGGTGGAAGGTGGAAGGGAGCAAACTTGTTTCAGAGATGACGGACAAAAGCCCTGCTCCAGATGCACTGATTCAGATAGTTCATTGCAACTGTTCAGAAGGATGCAATAACTCAAGGTGTACCTGGAGAAGGCATGGACTAGAATGTACAAGTGCATGTGAACATTGCCAAGACGGAAATTGTGACAATATGAAAAATGATCCAGTGGAAGATGATTATGAGGAGTTAAAAGTTTTGAAAAAGCACTGTGACGTAAGTGAATCAACAAGGGTAATGGGTGTAGGGCTACCCATTGATATTGCATAAGGGTTTATTTGGCATCACTGGTAACCCTTTCATGTGAAAGATTGACCCAGAATATTTGGGTAAAAATCCAAGATGTATTGATTTATCAGGAAAACTGATTGTGTTAGTGCTTCACCTGTAAATGGAAAATGACTTGTGAACCCCAAAAAGTCATATTCAAAATTTGACACTTTCCCATACTCGGATTTTGTCCCATTTTTTGTATGTTGTAGACTAAACCCAACCTAGCACAAAACTACCAAAAAACAAAATGTTGCAATTTTTGGGGGTCAATCAGTATATTGACATGTCTACTCATAGGAAATGCTAGACACATTTAATGCCTGAAGAAAAGAAATAAAAGCTTATTTTATGGAAATCGCTCCAGACAAGACATGAAACCACTTGATATAAGGGGCTAAAAAGAACGAAAGATGATTAACACAAGGATAGGAGATGTCTATTGACCTTAATCTTGAAACGACTGAGACTATAGGTAGGAAGAAAACAGTCAGCAGGAAGAGAGTTTAATCTTCTATTTTGGATAACTTCATCCATCTTTATGATCCCTAACCCGACAAGACATGAAGAACGAACGATGATTAACACAAAGAAAGGAGATGTCTATTGATCATTCCTTCAGCCATGACTGCAAGGATCTGTGACATAAATAGATAAATTTCTAAATAAGAATCAGTTCTAAGTGATAGTCGTCTGAAGGTTGAAGGTTCAATCCTCCGTGCGGACGATAGTAAAAATGCAATTACGAATTAGTTAAGACTTCTACCCGGTCATGGCTGCTGGAATGAGAGAAAGCTACCCCCGTGGGTTAAATAAAGAGTTCCATTCAACATTTCATACAGATTCTCAAGTTTGACAATATACACCTGAAGAAAGTCGGAGGTGACATCGTCCGAAACGTTGTGAGAATAACATCCAAGATGAGAAGAATAGTCCGAAAAATCCAAAGGATACAAAGGAACAACGTTGTTGCGTTCGACTTCCAGTCAGATTAAACTAAATTAAATTTAAATTTCGAAATCCTATTTTTTTTTTTAAATGATGTTAGAGTTAAAAAAACAAAAACTAATTAAAAGTATTTAAAAACATATGATCGATTTAATTTTTGTGGATTTTCAAAGCCAAACACAAATAGCATTTAAGCTGACAAATCAAATTTTGCTTCTGACTAGCCAATTTCTATTTGTTATTGTTGTACAATGTTATTGACAATATAATAACGTACTGTATATTTGTCATGATACCATCGTCCCAGGCATTACACCCTTCTTTGAGGGCAGTATAATCAGTTTTCTAATTGCATGAATGCACTTTACCCACTGGGTTATTTGCTTCTGACTAGCCAATTTTCATTTGTTATTGTTGTACAATGTTATTGACAATATAATAACATACTGTATATGTTCGTTTGTCATGATACTATCCTCCCAGGCATTGCATCCTTCTTTGAGGGCAGTATAATCAGTTTTCTAATTGCATGAATGCACTTTACCCACTGTGTTATTTGCTTCTGACTAGCCAATTTACATTTGTTATTGCTGCACCGTGTTATTAGCAATAACGTATTTTGCTACAATTTATTTTAAAAACAACTTAGTCTTGGTGCAGATGACTCGTAATATAAATGCAGATTTGGAAAAAGAAGAACTTTCAGGCATATTCTGCCCAACTATAACTGAGAACTAATTCGGTAGACGGGGAATCATGACAATAATAGAAAAGCTACTACATCAGAAAGTAGAGAAGTTTCATGTAGGAGAACTACCAAAAATAAGCATGGCGAAAAGTCATTCAAGGAGACAGTTAACTGATGAAACCTGACAGTAGATCAACAGAATACCTTTATCTTCCCACTGCTCCTTACACAGCAGAAACCAAACCTTGGAGTGAGGGGAAAGAAGATTGCAATTGTGTTAAAGCTAACTGTACCCTGGGAGGATAATTTTTCAAAAGATGAAAATGATGAGAGATATGGTAATCTATTGACTGAGTGCCAGGAAAAAAGGATGGAAAGTTATTTATTATTTTTTGGCAGTGGTTTTTCAAGGATTTATTCAGCATAAGCTAATCAACAGACTGCAACTTTGTTTTTGTTTTACGAACCCAGAGATAAAGGACTGTATGCTCAAGAATAGCGGAGAAGACATTATATTGTATCTTGTTAAAAAGACATGATGAGTCTTAGAAAGATGGTGTAGCTGAGACCAGTACCAATACAAGCTCCTGCGTGAAGGACCCGGCTACTTTAAAACTGCAGTTGAGGAGTAGGGGATGAATTTGTGAAGTGGTCCCCTCTGGTGATCATGGTACTGGATCTGATTTTGGAGCTATTATCTCTCTTTATTATAGAACTCTTCAGTGATGTCATTCTAGAATATAAGAAAGAGTCCACTTCCTCTTTCTAACAATGGCTACATTAATGTTTGGAAGTGTAAAAATACAGCTAATTAAAGCATGATGTAAAAACATCACATGCTTTCACTCAATTCCCGACTTCAGCATTTCAATGCATATATTACTGGTATGAACTCCTTGTCCCCATTTTGTCATTTTTTATCTTCCCCATCAAATCTTTATATCGCTTTTTGTTATATTCTTTCAGTGATAATGTGAAGAAATGTGAGCAATATTTGTACGAGGAAAAAGGAAGTTCCATTTATGTATGCTCCGTTATTCTTGGAGATATGAAAGTAAGTTCTTGATTTTATTGTTCGTTTTAATTTTTTTTTCTGTTCATCTTTTTTTTTTCCTTTTATTTTTTTTCGTTAAACTTTTTCTTTTCTTTCAATTTTTCAAATTTTCAAATAAAATTTTTTCGACTTTTTCTTTGGCTTTTCTTTTTTTCTTACGCTCTTTCTCTCTCTCTTTCTCTTTCGCTCTCTCTTTCTTTCCATTTCTCTCTCTCTTTCTCTCTCTCTTTCTCTTTCCCTCTATCTTTCTTTCTCTTTCTCTTTTTCTCTCCCTCTTTCTCTTTCTTTCTCTTTCTCTCCCTTCTTTCATTTTTCTCTCTTTCTCTCTTTCTCTTTCTTTCTCTTCCTCTCTCTTTCTATCTCTCTTTTTCTCTTTATTTTTCTCTCTCTCTCTTTATCTTTTAGTCTCTTTCTCACTCTTTTAAAACTGCTAAAATCCTAAAACTGTTATCGATTTTTTCAGAAAATTTCAATTTGTCTCATTTTAAATGAATATTTTTTCAACTTTTTTTTTTACGTTTTTTATCCTTCATTTATGATTTCTTTTATTGATTTATTTACTTTCGCCACCAAACACCATGTCCCCCCTCTCTATCTCTCTCTCTCTCTCTCTCTCTCTCTCTCTGTCCCTTCCCCTCTCTTTCATTCTACTTTAAAACTTTTTTCATCTCTCTCTCTCTTTCTCTTCCTTTCTCTCTCAGTCTCTCTGCTCTGTTTTCACTTTATGCCTCTCTCTGTCTCCACTCCCTCTCTTTCTCACACACTGCTTTAAACCTGCTCTAAACCTGTTCTCTATCTCTCTCTCTCACTCTCTTTCTGCTCTAAAACTGTTCTGACTTCTTTTTCTTATGCTCTCTCTCCTTTTCTTATGCTCTCTCTCTCTCTCTCTCTCTCTCTCTCTCTCTGTCTCTCTCTCTCAAATTAACACAAAAATCATGATTTGTCTTTGAAAACTTATTGAAAGGGTTTTATCCTTTTCAGGAATATCCTGACAAAGTATCAAACATCCATCTTAAAACTGAGCCAGAAAAAGAGAACGGAGATAGATATCATTCTGTCAAGGTAATTTTATTCATCATAACTTTTTTTTTTTATTAAAAAACCAAGTAAAGCAAATATGGCAAAACGAATTCAGAGTTTTCTCCCTTTTTTGCAGATGATCTAAGAAAAAAAACCCAGATGAAGTAATTTAAGAAAATATATAAATCGAATCAGAGGGTAGATTGTTCTTATTCTATCATCCATGACCAGATAGAAATGTTAATTATGTTATTATCCTCTGTACTAAAGATTAATAATTCGAGTTCCACAAGACTGTCACCAAGAACTGATTGTTAGTCAACGCCTTTATCCGTTGCACACTGGTCCATATGAACAATCTACCCCGGTGGATGAAATAAAGGGTTTAGTTTGAAATTCAATATTGGTTCTAGAGTTAGACATAAAATTTCCCAAGTTGTAAAAAGATGTGCCTAAAAAAATGTCAGAGGTAACATCGGCCGAAACGTTGTGAAAACAAGAACCAAGGTGAGAATAGTTAGTCTAAATAATCCAAATAGTACATATTGCCTTTTAAATTAATATTATCAGCCGTTTAATGTGATCAGAAAATGATTATTATAAGCAGATTACATCAAGAATACACAAATCTCCTGAGTCCGACAAAGATTCCCAAGTTCGACTAGAAAAATTAACATTTCTATCCAATCATGGCTAAAAGAGCATAAAAAATCTACCCTCGTGGATTAAATGAAGGGTTCAGTTCAAAATCGGTTTCCGAGTTCAACATGAGGATTCTCAAGCCTTTGGAGTTCCCTTCCTGCTCCTTGTTTCCCCGACTATACCAACATGCAGAAATTTAAATGTAATGAGAACAAAAGTTTTGCTACCCAAATCCCCAACCAGGTTGCCTCGCTATATATCTTGTCACTATAACAGAAGTAATTTACGCTTCAGTATGCCTTGTTTGGGGTGAATAAAAGTTTTATAGAAAATACATTTGGCGAAATAACAACCAAGATTAAAATAATACATTACCACACGGCTGCTTCTCTACAGGCTACAACATGGTCAAGATTAGAATAGTAATCCTGATAAACATGGGTGCTACTTTGACTTGACATCTACAAGGGAAAATATCTACACTATACTTGTACTACTTAGGCTTGATATCTACTACGTTAAATATCTACACTATACGGCTACTACTTTGGCTTGATATCTACTACGTTAAATATCTACACTATACGGCTACTACTTTGGCTTGATATCTACTACGTTAAATATCTACACTATACGGCTACTACTTTGGCTTGATATCTACTACGTTAAATATCTACACTATACGGCTACTACTTTGGCTTGATATCTACCACGTTAAATATCTACACTATACGGCTACTACTTTGGCTTGATATCTACTACGTTAAATATCTACACTATACGGCTACTACTTTGGCTTGATATCTTCTACGTTAAATATCTACACTATACGGCTACTACTTTGGCTTGATATCTACTACGTTAAATATCTACACTATACGGCTACTACTTTGGTTTGATATCTACTACGTTAAATATTTACACTGTACAGGTGCTACTTTGTTTTTATATCTACTATGTACTATCTACACCGTACGGGTGCTAATTTGACTTGATATCTACTACGTTAAATATCTATACAGTGCTGGTGCTATTTTGGCTTGATATCAACTACATTAAATATCCACACCATATGGGTGCTACTTTGACTTGATATCTACTACATTAAATATCTACACTGTACAGATTTTACTTTGGCTAGATATCTACTACGTTAAATATCTACACCGTACAGGTGCTACTATGGCTTGATATCTACTACATTAAATATCTATATTATACCGGTGCAACTTTGTCTTGATGTCTACTATGTAAAATACCTATACTGTACAGGTGTAACATTGGCTTGATATCTACTAAATTAAATATCTACATTATACCGGTCCTACTTTGGCTTGATATCTACTATGTAATATATCTATACTGTACAGGTGTAACATTGGCTTGATATCTACTAAATTAAATATCTACATTATACCGGTCCTACTTTGACTTGATATCTACTATGTAATATATCTATACTGTACAGGTGTAACATTGGCTTGATATCTACTAAATTAAATATCTACATTATACCGGTGCAACTTTGTCTTGATGTCTACTATGTAAAATATCTATACTGTACAGGTGTAACATGTGCTTGATATCTACTAAATTAAATATCTACATTATATCGGTCCTACTTTGTCTTGATGTCTACTACATAAAATATCTATACTGTACAGGTGTAACATTGGCTTGATATCTACTAAATTAAATATCTACATTATACCGGTCCTACTTTGTCTTGATGTCTACTATGTAAAATATCTATACTGTACAGGTGTAACATTGGCTTGATATCTACTAAATTAAATATCTACATTATACCGGTGCTACTTTGTCTTGATGTCTACTATGTAAAATATCTATACTGTACAGGTGTCACATTGGCTTGATATCTACTAAATTAAATATCTACATTATACCGGTCCTACTTTGTCTTGATGTCTACTATGTAAAATATCTATACTGTACAGGTGTAACATTGGCTTGATATATACTAAATTAAATATCTACATTATACCGGTCCTACTTTGGCTTGATATCTACTATGTAATATATCTATACTGTACAGGTGTAACATTGGCTTGATATCTACTAAATTAAATATCTACATTATACTGGTGCTACTTTGTCTTGATGTCTACTATGGTAAATATCTATACTGTACAGGTGTAACATTGGCTTGATATCTACTAAATTAAATATCTACATTATACCGGTCCTACTTTGTCTTGATATCTACTATGTAATATATCTATACTGTACAGGTGTAACATTGGCTTGATATCTACTAAATTAAATATCTACATTATACCGGTGCAACTTTGTCTTGATGTCTACTATGTTAAATATCTACACCGTACTGGTGCAACTTTGGCTTGATATCTACTATGTAACATATCTACACTGTACAGGTGTAACTTTGGCTTGATATCTACTAAATTAAATATCTACATTATACCGGTCCTACTTTGTCTTGATGTCTACTATGTTAAATATCTATACTGTACAGGTGTAACATTGGCTTGATATCTACTAAATTAAATATCTACATCATACTGGTGCTACTTTGACTTGATATTTACAAGATTAAATATCTACACTGTGTTAGATTAGTGCTACTTTGGTTTGATATCCACAAAGTTAAGTATTTACACTGTATTTGTCCAGTACTCTTTACCTTTTTTTGATAACCATTACCAATGACTTTGCATTATTGCAACAGTCGCTTACCATTGATTTCTTGCTGGCAATGGCCGTTGGTAATTCCTGGGATTTGGGTGGCAAAAAGCCTTACGACGGTCTCAGTATTTTACCGCACTCTTCCGCTGGAAATCTTCTCGATCTTTCAATCTTCCTTGACGCTTCACGACTATTTGGTGTGGCACCAGCTTAGGCAGACACCATTTTTTTGCGGAGGGTTGGGGCAGTTAATTGAAACTTATTTCGGTTTCAGTTCTCTTGGGTTCATGTGGTCGTGTTTTTTTTGTTTTGTTTTTGTTTCATTTATATTGCAACTTCCATGTGACTGTTTAGTGTTTGCAGTTTATATGGGTTGGTTTTCACATTCGAGGACTTTCCTTAAGATTTCAGCTGTTTTCATTATTGACGTCCGTTGTATTGTCTCAGCCTTCTTTTTGATTCCAATTTCTTTCAGTCTTTCTTCGAGGTTTTTCAGGATTGTTGCTAGTGCTTCTACGATTATTGGTGTTATTCTGACTTTCTTCATGTACAATATCGCTTTCAGTTCTCTGGCTAGTTGTTGTTGTTATTATTGTTATTACTATTACTGTTATTATTATTTTTATATTAAAGTAAAGAGACTTATTATTTTGCCATTTATTTTGCGTGCATGTTTGTGGTTTATACTGACACTCGTATGTAAATCATATGACAACACTAAAAAAAAGAGAGTCACTTTTTCTATAAATGTCCAGAGACATTAAAAAATATTAGAGAGTGGTTGAATCAACATAGAGTTAAAAGAAATACATAGCGAAACGAGAAATAGGTGACTTTTTCAATTTATTATAAATTAGGGTTGATAAGAACAATTAAAACAGGAATTTTCTTTTCAAACATAACTCAATCCCAGAAATAAGGTATATATTTAAGCATGTATTTTGTGTTATTAAAGTATATATGAAAACAAGTGGTGATTACTATTGCTAAAATAAAGAAAATTCTGATTCACCCATTTTAAAATGAATTGTTCCTAAATCGAATTCTGTCGTCCCGTCAACTATAACAGTACAATTTTAAAGAAATACATTTCTAAAACTGGCATTCCTTTTATCTATTTGGAGATACTATTTAGCTCACAATTATTTTTACGTTAAAAAGACAAAGAATATTTATTTTTCGAAAAGAATTAAATTCCTACAAATTTACATAAATAAAGAAAAGGACACATTCGTTTGATTTGTTTAAAGAATATTTAACCAATGAAACAAATTATTTTTATGTTAAAAAGACAAAGAATATTTATGTTTTTACGGAAAAAGACAAAGAATATTTGTGTTTCGAAAAGAATAAAATTCCTACAAATTTACATAAATAAAGAAAAGGACACATTCGTTTAATTTGTTTAAAGAATATTTAACCAATGATAACAATTATTTTTACAGAAAAAGACAAAGAATATTTAGGTTTCGAAAAGAATTAAATTCCTACAAATTTACATAAATAAAGAAAGGGACATATTCGTTTGATTTGTTTAAAGAATATTTAACCAATGATAACAATTATTTTTACGGAAAAAGACAAAGAATATTTATGTTTCGAAAATAATTAAATTCCTACAAATTTACATAAATAAAGAAAGGGACATATTCGTTTGATTTGTTTAAAGAATATTTAACCAATGATAACAACTATTTTTACAGATAAAGACAAAGAATATTTATGTTTCGAAAAGAATAAAATTCCTAGAAATTTACATGAATAAAGAAAAGGACACATTCGTTTGATTTGTTTAAAGAATATGTAACCAATGATAAAAATTATTTGTACGTTAAAAAGACAAAGAATATTTATGTTTCGAAAAGAATTAAATTCCTACAAATTTACATAAATAAAGAAAAGGACATATTCGTTTGATTTGTTTAAAGAATATTTAACCAATGATAACAATTATTTTTACCAAAAAAAGACAGAATATTTATTTTTCGAAAAGAATTAAATACCTACAAATTTGCATAAATAAAGAAAGGGACATATTCGTTTGATTTGTTTAAAGAATATTTAACCAATGATAACAATTATTTGTACGTTAAAAAGACAAAGAATATTTATGTTTCGAGAAGAATTAAATTCCTACAAGTTTACATAAATAAAGAAAGGGACATATTCGTTTGATTTGTTTAAAAAATATTTAACCAATGATAACAATTATTTTTACGGAAAAAAGACAAAGAATATTTATGTTTCGAAAATAATTAAATTCCTACAAATTTACATAAATAAAGAAAGGGACATATTCGTTTGATTTGTTTAAAGAATATTTAACCAATGATAACAACTATTTTTACAGATAAAGACAAAGAATATTTATGTTTCAAAAAGAATAAAATTCCTACAAATTTGCATAAATAAAGAAAAGGAAATATTCGTTTAATTTGTTTAAAGAATATTTAACCAATGATAACTATTATTTTTACGGAAAAAGACAAAGAATATTTATGTTGCGAAAAGAATTAAATTCCTACAAATTTACATAAATAAAGAAAAGGACATATTCGTTTAATTTGTTTAAAGAATATTTAACCAATGATAACAATTATTTTTACGGAAAAAGACAAAGAATATTTATGTTTCGAAAAGAATAAAATTCCTACAAATTTACATGAATAAAGAAAAGGGACATATTCGTTTGATTTGTTTAAAGAATATTTATCCAATGATAACAATTATTTTTACAGAAATAGACAAAGAATATTTATTTTTCGAAAAGAATTAAATTCCTACAAATTTACATAAATAAAGAAAGGGACATATTCGTTTGATTTGTTTAAAGAATATTTAACCAATGATAACAATTACTTTTACAGAAAAAGACAAAGAATATTTATGTTTCGAAAAGAATTAAATTCCTACAAATTTACATGAATAAAAAAAAGGACATATTCGTTTGATTTGTTTAAAGAATATTTACCTAATGATAACAATTATTTTTACGGAAAAAGACAAAGAATATTTATGTTTCGAAAATAATTAAATTCCTACAAATTTACATAAATAAAGAAAGGGACATATTCGTTTGATTTGTTTAAAGAATATTTAACCAATGATAACAACTATTTTTACAGATAAAGACAAAGAATATTTATGTTTCGAAAAGAATAAAATTCCTAGAAATTTACATGAATAAAGAAAAGGACACATTCGTTTGATTTGTTTAAAGAATATGTAACCAATGATAACAATTATTTGTACGTTAAAAAGACAAAGAATATTTATGTTTCGAAAAGAATTAAATTCCTACAAATTTACATAAATAAAGAAAAGGACATATTCGTTTGATTTGTTTAAAGAATATTTAACCAATGATAACAATTATTTTTACCAAAAAAAGACAGAATATTTATTTTTCGAAAAGAATTAAATACCTACAAATTTGCATAAATAAAGAAAGGGACATATTCGTTTGATTTGTTTAAAGAATATTTAACCAATGATAACAATTATTTGTACGTTAAAAAGACAAAGAATATTTATGTTTCGAGAAGAATTAAATTCCTACAAGTTTACATAAATAAAGAAAGGGACATATTCGTTTGATTTGTTTAAAGAATATTTACCTAATGATAACAATTATTTTTACGGAAAAAAGACAAAGAATATTTATGTTTCGAAAATAATTAAATTCCTACAAATTTACATAAATAAAGAAAGGGACATATTCGTTTGATTTGTTTAAAGAATATTTAACCAATGATAACAACTATTTTTACAGATAAAGACAAAGAATATTTATGTTTCAAAAAGAATAAAATTCCTACAAATTTGCATAAATAAAGAAAAGGAAATATTCGTTTAATTTGTTTAAAGAATATTTAACCAATGATAACTATTATTTTTACGGAAAAAGACAAAGAATATTTATGTTGCGAAAAGAATTAAATTCCTACAAATTTACATAAATAAAGAAAAGGACATATTCGTTTAATTTGTTTAAAGAATATTTAACCAATGATAACAATTATTTTTACGGAAAAAGACAAAGAATATTTATGTTTCGAAAAGAATAAAATTCCTACAAATTTACATGAATAAAGAAAGGGACATATTCGTTTGATTTGTTTAAAGAATATTTATCCAATGATAACAATTATTTTTACAGAAATAGACAAAGAATATTTATTTTTCGAAAAGAATTAAATTCCTACAAATTTACATAAATAAAGAAAGGGACATATTCGTTTGATTTGTTTAAAGAATATTTAACCAATGATAACAATTACTTTTACAGAAAAAGACAAAGAATATTTATGTTTCGAAAAGAATTAAATTCCTACAAATTTACATAAATAAAGAAAGGGACATATTCGTTTGATTTGTTTAAAGAATATTTAACCAATGATAATAATTATTTTTACCGAAAAAAGACAAAGAATATTTAGGTTTCGAAAAGAATAAAATTCCTACAAATTTACATAAATAAAGAAAAGGACATATTCGTTTGATTTGTTTAAAGAATATTTAACCAATGATAACAACTATTTTAACAGATAAAGACAAAGAATATTTATGTTTCGAAAAGAATTAAATTCCTACAAATTTACATGAATAAAAAAAAGGACATATTCGTTTGATTTGTTTAAAGAATATTTAACCAATGATAACAATTATTTTTACGGAAAAAGACAAAGAATATTTATGTTGCGAAAAGAATAAAATTCCTACAAATTTACATAAATAAAGAAAAGGAATTATTCGTTTAATTTGTTTAAAGAATATTTAACCAATGATAACAATTATTTTTACAGAAAAAGACAAAGAATATTTATTTTTCGAAAAGAATTAAATTCCTACAAATTTACATGAATAAAGAAAGGGACATATACGTTTGATTTGTTTAAAGAATATTTAACCAATGATAACAATTATTTTTACAGAAAAAGACAAAGTATATTTATTTTTCGAAAAGAATTAAATTCCTACAAATTTACATAAATAAAGAAAGGGACATATTCGTTTGATTTGTTTAAAGAATATTTAACCAATGATAACAATTATTTGTACGTTAAAAAGACAAAGAATATTTATGTTTCGAAAAGAATAAAATTCCTACAAGTTTACATGAATAAAGAAAAGGACATATTCGTTTAATTTGTTTAAAGAATATTTAACCAATGATAACTATTATTTTTACGGAAAAAGACAAAGAATATTTATGTTGCGAAAAGAATAAAATTCCTACAAATTTACATAAATAAAGAAAAGGACACATTCGTTTAATTTGTTTAAAGAATATTTAACCAATGATAATAATTATTTTTACAGAAAAAGACAAAGAATATTTATTTTTCGAAAAGAATTAAATTCCTACAAATTTACATAAATAAAGAAAGGGACATATTCGTTTGATTTGTTTAAAGAATATTTAACCAATGATAACAATTATGTTTACGGAAAAAGACAAAAAATATTTATGTTTCAAAAAGAATAAAATTCCTACAAATTTACATGAATAAAGAAAGGGACATATTCGTTTGATTTGTTTAAAGAATATTTAATCAATGATAACAATTATTTGTACGTTAAAAAGACAAAGAATATTTAGGTTTCGAAAAGAATTAAATTCCTACAAATTTACATAAATAAAGAAAGGGACATATTCGTTTGATTTGTTTAAAGAATATTTAACCAATGAAACAAATTATTTTTATGTTAAAAAGACAAAGAATATTTATGTTTTTACGGAAAAAGACAAAGAATATTTGTGTTTCGAAAAGAATAAAATTCCTACAAATTTACATAAATAAAGAAAAGGACACATTCGTTTAATTTGTTTAAAGAATATTTAACCAATGATAACAATTATTTTTATGTTAAAAAGACAAAGAATATTTATGTTTTTACGGAAAAAGACAAAGAATATTTGTCTTTCGAAAAGAATAAAATTCCTACAAATTTACATAAATAAAGAAAAGGACACATTCGTTTAATTTGTTTAAAGAATATTTAACCAATGATAACAATTATTTTTACCGAAAAAAGACAAAGAATATTTAGGTTTCGAAAAGAATTAAATTCCTACAAATTTACATAAATAAAGAAAGGGACATATTCGTTTGATTTGTTTAAAGAATATTTAACCAATGATAACAATTATTTTTACGGAAAAAGACAAAGAATATTTATGTTTCGAAAATAATTAAATTCCTACAAATTTACATAAATAAAGAAAGGGACATATTCGTTTGATTTGTTTAAAGAATATTTAACCAATGATAACAACTATTTTTACAGATAAAGACAAAGAATATTTATGTTTCGAAAAGAATAAAATTCCTAGAAATTTACATGAATAAAGAAAAGGACACATTCGTTTGATTTGTTTAAAGAATATGTAACTAATGATAACAATTATTTGTACGTTAAAAAGACAAAGAATATTTATGTTTCGAAAAGAATTAAATTCCTACAAATTTACATAAATAAAGAAAGGGACATATTCGTTTGATTTGTTTAAAGAATATTTAACCAATGATTACAATTATTTTTACCAAAAAAAGACAGAATATTTATTTTTCGAAAAGAATTAAATACCTACAAATTTGCATAAATAAAGAAAGGGACATATTCGTTTGATTTGTTTAAAGAATATTTAACCAATGATAACAATTATTTGTACGTTAAAAAGACAAAGAATATTTATGTTTCGAGAAGAATTAAATTCCTACAAGTTTACATAAATAAAGAAAGGGACATATTCTTTTGATTTGTTTAAAGAATATTTACCTAATGATAACAATTATTTTTACGGAAAAAAGACAAAGAATATTTATGTTTCGAAAAGAATTAAATTGCTACAAATTTACATAAATAAAGAAAGGGACATATTCGTTTGATTTGTTTAAAGAATATTTAACCAATGATAACAACTATTTTTACAGATAAAGACAAAGAATATTTATGTTTCAAAAAGAATTAAATTCCTACAAATTTGCATAAATAAAGAAAAGGAAATATTCGTTTAATTTGTTTAAAGAATATTTAACCAATGATAACTATTATTTTTACGGAAAAAGACAAAGAATATTTATGTTGCGAAAAGAATTAAATTCCTACAAATTTACATAAATAAAGAAAAGGACATATTCGTTTAATTTGTTTAAAGAATATTTAACCAATGATAACAATTATTTTTACGGAAAAAGACAAAGAATATTTATGTTTCGAAAAGAATAAAATTCCTACAAATTTACATGAATAAAGAAAGGGACATATTCGTTTCATTTGTTTAAAGAATATTTATCCAATGATAACAATTATTTTTACAGAAATAGACAAAGAATATTTATTTTTCGAAAAGAATTAAATTCCTACAAATTTACATAAATAAAGAAAGGGACATATTCGTTTGATTTGTTTAAAGAATATTTAACCAATGATAACAATTACTTTTACAGAAAAAGACAAAGAATATTTATGTTTCGAAAATAATTAAATTCCTACAAATTTACATAAATAAAGAAAGGGACATATTCGTTTGATTTGTTTAAAGAATATTTAACCAATGATAATAATTATTTTTACCGAAAAAAGACAAAGAATATTTAGGTTTCGAAAAGAATTAAATTCCTACAAATTTACATAAATAAAGAAAGGGACATATTCGTTTGATTTGTTTAAAGAATATTTAACCAATGATAACAACTATTTTAACAGATAAAGACAAAGAATATTTATGTTTCGAAAAGAATTAAATTCCTACAAATTTACATGAATAAAAAAAAGGACATATTCGTTTGATTTGTTTAAAGAATATTTAACCAATGATAACAATTATTTTTACGGAAAAAGACAAAGAATATTTATGTTGCGAAAAGAATAAAATTCCTACAAATTTACATGAATAAAGAAAAGGAATTATTCGTTTAATTTGTTTAAAGAATATTTATCCAATGATAACAATTATTTTTACAGAAATAGACAAAGAATATTTATTTTTCGAAAAGAATTAAATTCCTACAAATTTACATAAATAAAGAAAGGGACATATTCGTTTGATTTGTTTAAAGAATATTTAACCAATGATAACAATTACTTTTACAGAAAAAGACAAAGAATATTTATGTTTCGAAAAGAATTAAATTCCTACAAATTTACATAAATAAAGAAAGGGACATATTCGTTTGATTTGTTTAAAGAATATTTAACCAATGATAATAATTATTTTTACCGAAAAAAGACAAAGAATATTTAGGTTTCGAAAAGAATAAAATTCCTACAAATTTACATAAATAAAGAAAAGGACATATTCGTTTGATTTGTTTAAAGAATATTTAACCAATGATAACAACTATTTTAACAGATAAAGACAAAGAATATTTATGTTTCGAAAAGAATTAAATTCCTACAAATTTACATGAATAAAAAAAAGGACATATTCGTTTGATTTGTTTAAAGAATATTTAACCAATGATAACAATTATTTGTACGTTAAAAAGACAAAGAATATTTATGTTTCGAAAAGAATAAAATTCCTACAAGTTTACATGAATAAAGAAAAGGACATATTCGTTTAATTTGTTTAAAGAATATTTAACCAATGATAACTATTATTTTTACGGAAAAAGACAAAGAATATTTATGTTGCGAAAAGAATAAAATTCCTACAAATTTACATAAATAAAGAAAAGGACACATTCGTTTAATTTGTTTAAAGAATATTTAACCAATGATAATAATTATTTTTACAGAAAAAGACAAAGAATATTTATTTTTCGAAAAGAATTAAATTCCTACAAATTTACATAAATAAAGAAAGGGACATATTCGTTTGATTTGTTTAAAGAATATTTAACCAATGATAACAATTATGTTTACGGAAAAAGACAAAAAATATTTATGTTTCAAAAAGAATAAAATTCCTACAAATTTACATGAATAAAGAAAGGGACATATTCGTTTGATTTGTTTAAAGAATATTTAATCAATGATAACAATTATTTGTACGTTAAAAAGACAAAGAATATTTAGGTTTCGAAAAGAATTAAATTCCTACAAATTTACATAAATAAAGAAAGGGACATATTCGTTTGATTTGTTTAAAGAATATTTAACCAATGAAACAAATTATTTTTATGTTAAAAAGACAAAGAATATTTATGTTTTTACGGAAAAAGACAAAGAATATTTGTGTTTCGAAAAGAATAAAATTCCTACAAATTTACATAAATAAAGAAAAGGACACATTCGTTTAATTTGTTTAAAGAATATTTAACCTAACCAATGATAACAATTATTTTTATGTTAAAAAGACAAAGAATATTTATGTTTTTACGGAAAAAGACAAAGAATATTTGTGTTTCGAAAAGAATAAAATTCCTACAAATTTACATAAATAAAGAAAAGGACACATTCGTTTAATTTGTTTAAAGAATATTTAACCAATGATAACAATTATTTTTACCAAAAAAAGACAAAGAATATTTAGGTTTCGAAAAGAATTAAATTCCTACAAATTTACATAAATAAAGAAAGGGACATATTCGTTTGATTTGTTTAAAGAATATTTAACCAATGATAACAATTATTTTTACGGAAAAAGACAAAGAATATTTATGTTTCGAAAATAATTAAATTCCTACAAATTTACATAAATAAAGAAAGGGACATATTCGTTTGATTTGTTTAAAGAATATTTAACCAATGATAACAACTATTTTTACAGATAAAGACAAAGAATATTTATGTTTCGAAAAGAATAAAATTCCTAGAAATTTACATGAATAAAGAAAAGGACACATTCGTTTGATTTGTTTAAAGAATATGTAACCAATGATAACAATTATTTGTACGTTAAAAAGACAAAGAATATTTATGTTTCGAAAAGAATTAAATTCCTACAAATTTACATAAATAAAGAAAGGGACATATTCGTTTGATTTGTTTAAAGAATATTTAACCAATGATTACAATTATTTTTACCAAAAAAAGACAGAATATTTATTTTTCGAAAAGAATTAAATACCTACAAATTTGCATAAATAAAGAAAGGGACATATTCGTTTGATTTGTTTAAAGAATATTTAACCAATGATAACAATTATTTGTACGTTAAAAAGACAAAGAATATTTATGTTTCGAGAAGAATTAAATTCCTACAAGTTTACATAAATAAAGAAAGGGACATATTCTTTTGATTTGTTTAAAGAATATTTACCTAATGATAACAATTATTTTTACGGAAAAAAGACAAAGAATATTTATGTTTCGAAAAGAATTAAATTGCTACAAATTTACATAAATAAAGAAAGGGACATATTCGTTTGATTTGTTTAAAGAATATTTAACCAATGATAACAACTATTTTTACAGATAAAGACAAAGAATATTTATGTTTCAAAAAGAATTAAATTCCTACAAATTTGCATAAATAAAGAAAAGGAAATATTCGTTTAATTTGTTTAAAGAATATTTAACCAATGATAACTATTATTTTTACGGAAAAAGACAAAGAATATTTATGTTGCGAAAAGAATTAAATTCCTACAAATTTACATAAATAAAGAAAAGGACATATTCGTTTAATTTGTTTAAAGAATATTTAACCAATGATAACAATTATTTTTACGGAAAAAGACAAAGAATATTTATGTTTCGAAAAGAATAAAATTCCTACAAATTTACATGAATAAAGAAAGGGACATATTCGTTTCATTTGTTTAAAGAATATTTATCCAATGATAACAATTATTTTTACAGAAATAGACAAAGAATATTTATTTTTCGAAAAGAATTAAATTCCTACAAATTTACATAAATAAAGAAAGGGACATATTCGTTTGATTTGTTTAAAGAATATTTAACCAATGATAACAATTACTTTTACAGAAAAAGACAAAGAATATTTATGTTTCGAAAATAATTAAATTCCTACAAATTTACATAAATAAAGAAAGGGACATATTCGTTTGATTTGTTTAAAGAATATTTAACCAATGATAATAATTATTTTTACCGAAAAAAGACAAAGAATATTTAGGTTTCGAAAAGAATTAAATTCCTACAAATTTACATAAATAAAGAAAGGGACATATTCGGTTGATTTGTTTAAAGAATATTTAACCAATGATAACAACTATTTTAACAGATAAAGACAAAGAATATTTATGTTTCGAAAAGAATTAAATTCCTACAAATTTACATGAATAAAAAAAAGGACATATTCGTTTGATTTGTTTAAAGAATATTTAACCAATGATAACAATTATTTTTACGGAAAAAGACAAAGAATATTTATGTTGCGAAAAGAATAAAATTCCTACAAATTTACATGAATAAAGAAAAGGAATTATTCGTTTAATTTGTTTAAAGAATATTTAACCAATGATAACAATTATTTTTACAGAAAAAGACAAAGAATATTTATTTTTCGAAAAGAATAAAATTCCTACAAATTTACATGAATAAAGAAAGGGACATATACGTTTGATTTGTTTAAAGAATATTTAACCAATGATAACAATTATTTTTACAGAAAAAGACAAAGTATATTTATTTTTCGAAAAGAATTAAATTCCTACAAATTTACATAAATAAAGAAAGGGACATATTCGTTTGATTTGTTTAAAGAATATTTAACCAATGATAACAATTATTTGTACGTTAAAAAGACAAAGAATATTTATGTTTCGAAAAGAATTAAATTCCTACAAATTTACATAAATAAAGAAAGGGACATATTCGTTTGATTTGTTTAAAGAATATTTAACCAATGATAACAATTATGTTTACGGAAAAAGACAAAAAATATTTATGTTTCAAAAAGAATAAAATTCCTACAAATTTACATGAATAAAGAAAGGGACATATTCGTTTGATTTGTTTAAAGAATATTTAACCAATGATAACAATTATTTGTACGTTAAAAAGACAAAGAATATTTAGGTTTCGAAAAGAATTAAATTCCTACAAATTTACATAAATAAAGAAAGGGACATATTCGTTTGATTTGTTTAAAGAATATTTAACCAATGATAACAATTATTTTTACGGAAAAAGACAAAGAATATTTATGTTTCGAAAAGAATAAAATTCCTACCAATTTACATGAATAAAGAAAGGGACATATTCGTTTGATTTGTTTAAAGAATATTAAACCAATGATTACAATTATTTTTACGAAAAAAGACAAAGAATATTTATGTTTCGAAAAGAATAAAATTCCTACAAATTCGCATAAATAAAGAAAAAGAATATTCGTTTAATTTGTTTAAAGAATATTTAACCAATGATAACAATTATTTGTACGTTAAAAAGACAAAGAATATTTAGTTTTCGAAAAGAATTAAATTCCTACAAGTTTACATAAATAAAGAAAAGGACACATTCGTTTGATTTGTTTAAAGAATATTTAACCAATGATAACAATTATTTTTACAGAAAAAGACAAAGAATATTTATTTTTCGAATAGAATTAAATTCTTACAAATTTTCATAAATAAAGAAAGGGACATATTCGTTTGATTTGTTTAAAGAATATTAAACCAATGATTACAATTATTTTTACGGAAAAAGACAAAGAATATTTAGGTTTCACAAAAAATTAAATTCCTACAAATTTACATAAATAAAGATAGGGACATATTCGTTGGATTTGTTTAAAGAATATTTAACCAATGATAACAATTATTTTTACGGAAAAAGACAAAGAATATTTATGTTTCGAAAAGAATTAAATTCTTACAAATTTACATAAATAAAGAAAGGGACATATTTGTTTGATTTGTTTAAAGAATATTTAACCAATGATAACAATTATTTTTACGGAAAAAGACAAAGAATATTTATGTTTCGAAAAGAATTAAATTGCTACAAATTTACATAAATAAAGAAAGGGACATATTCGTTTTATTTGTTTAAAGAATATTTAACCAATGATAACAATTATTTGTACGTTAAAAAGACAAAGAATATTTAGGTTTCGAAAAGAATTAAATTCCTACAAGTTTACATAAATAAAGAAAGGGACATATTCGTTTGATTTGTTTAAAGAATATTTAATCAATGATAACAATTATTTGTACGTTAAAAAGACAAAGAATATTTATGTTTCAGAAAAGAATTAAATTCCTACAAGTTTACATAAATAAAGAAAGGGACATATTCGTTTGATTTGTTTAAAGAATATTTAACCAATGATAACAACTATTTTTACAGATAAAGACAAAGAATATTTATGTTCTGAAAAGAATAAAATTCCTACAAATTCGCATAAATAAAGAAAAGGACATATTCGTTTGATTTGTTTAAAGAATATTTAACCAATGATAACTATTATTTTTACAGAAAAAGACAAAGAATATTTATGTTGCGAAAAGAATAAAATTCCTACAAATTTACATAAATAAAGAAAAGGACACATTCGTTTAATTTGTTTAAAGAATATTTAACCAATGATAATTATTTTTACGGAAAAAGACAAAGAATATTAAGTTTCGAAAAGAATTAAATTCCTACAAATTAACATAAATAAAGAAAGGGACATATTCGTTTGATTTGTTTAAAGAATATTTAACCAATGATAATTATTTTTACGGAAAAAGACAAAGAATATTTAGGTTTCGAAAAGAATTAAATTCCTACAAATTAACATAAATAAAGAAAGGGACATATTCGTTTGATTTGTTTAAAGAATATTTAACCAATGATAATTATTTTTACGGAAAAAGACAAAGAATATTAAGTTTCGAAAAGAATTAAATTCCTACAAATTAACATAAATAAAGAAAGGGACATATTCGTTTGATTTGTTTAAAGAATATTTAACCAATGATAATTATTTTTACGGAAAAAGACAAAGAATATTTAGGTTTCGAAAAGAATTAAATTCCTACAAATTAACATAAATAAAGAAAGGGACATATTCGTTTGATTTGTTTAAAGAATATTTAACCAATGATAATTATTTTTACGGAAAAAGACAAAGAATATTTAGGTTTCGAAAAGAATTAAATTCCTACAAATTTACATAAATAAAGAAAGGGACATATTCGTTTGATTTGTTTAAAGAATATTTAACCAATGATAATTATTTTTACGGAAAAAGACAAAGAATATTTAGGTTTCGAAAAGAATTAAATTCCTACAAATTAACATAAATAAAGAAAGGGACATATTCGTTTGATTTGTTTAAAGAATATTTAACCAATGATAATTATTTTTACGGAAAAAGACAAAGAATATTTAGGTTTCGAAAAGAATTAAATTCCTACAAATTTACATAAATAAAGAAAGGGACATATTCGTTTGATTTGTTTAAAGAATATTTAACCAATGATAACAATTATTTTTACGGAAAAAGACAAAGAATATTTATTTTTCGAAAAGAATTAAATTCCTACAAATTTACATAAATAAAGAAAGGGACATATTCGTTTGATTTGTTTAAAGAATATTTAACCAATGATAACAATTATTTTTACAGAAAAAGAGTCAGGTTGTTTGTTAATAGTATTTACCCTGACAGACATTTGTTATTTCAAAAGGAAATATTATCATCCTGTTTTATTCTTTAGTCTTCACATACCATAAGCGATGTTTCTGACAAAGGGGGAAGAATTGCTGTTTGATAATTAAGAGTAAATTGTGGAGATTGATGCAGAAAAAACAGTGGAATTTCCACAGGTCCCACTGCTTACTAATTTTTGAGTTTTAAAAATGAAATTATTTCGGATATGTTTCATTCACAGGGAAACATAGATGGCTTCAATGAATATGTGATCTATGAAAATCGGCGGTCTCTAATAAAATACAGGATTGTGCTGGAAGACGCCGAAGAGGAGGTCAAAAAGGAGGACGAAGAGGACGAAGAGGTTGCGAAAAGAGAAAAGGAAGAAAACGAATTGGAGTCATGGAGAGGTCACGTTAATTTCATGGGTAAATACTTTCCCCTTGTCAGCTTTTTGTGAAACTTTTCCAAAGAACTTTCCATCTGTGAACACATTATCATGAGATTGCTTTTTTGCAGACTACAACATGGTCGTCTTCAAATCTAATATAAACAAATACTTATCATAATTTGTGCTAATAAGTTTTATTCATTTCATTCGTCCTTTTAAATCCTCTCTTAATATTCTTCATCATTCAACTGACAATACATCCACTGCATAAGCTACAGCTTACACAGATGCTGCTGATTATTTCAATGTCTTACAGCTTACACAGATGCTACTGATTCTTTCAATGTCTTACAGTTTACACGGATGCTTAAAATGTTAATTTTGGCATGAAGGCTAAGACTTCAAGCAATTTATGAAGAGGATAGGGTAGTTAGATGACTTTTGTTTCATCAAAGAATGACTTCCTGTCTTTTTCTCCCTACATGCTGCGACCCTAATACAACTGAGTGTCAGACCATCAGACCAATCCAACTTGTGTTTCCTGGCCAGAAACCAAAGTTTCTGACGGCATAGTTCTGACACTACCCTTTACCAAGCCCCTGCCATGTTGAGAAGGGATTGAACTTTAGGGCTGTGTTGTTGTTGTTTAGTTATTAATTTGGTTTATTTTGATTTTGCAGTGAACTCGTGCAAACATGATGTCAAGGAGGATAAAGAGACCGAGCAAGAAATTCGAAATATCGAAAAAGTCCGACTTGAGGTTCGCTGGAGACGTGAGAGAAATGCAGGGGGTCCAATGACAAAAATTACTTATGTAAGTAAATTTTAATAAAACAAATCTATATAATTAGAAAACATACAAAATTTTGATTGCAGATCTAGTATGTCTAGAAGGGATGGTGGAAGGGTGCAGAAAAAAGTTAAAACCACTGAGAATATGGTGTGGTAGCACACGTGATTTTATATTTGTTTGTTTGGCTTTATTTTCAGCTGTTTTAAATTTATTTTTGGTACTGATCAAGCTTTTCAACCAGACAAAACCGACTTTTCGTTCAAATTTTTCCGACTGTTTACGTAAACAGCCAGAAGATTGTAAACATGCATTAGGCTGCATGTTTTTTAGTTGTGCATGCGAATGGCAGACGTTGCAGGTGATAGATATTCGGCCTAAGGAAAGTGGGGGGGGGGGTTACAAAGAAATTGAAAATGGCTCTGATTTTGAGTCAGGCCACACAGAAGTTGTCTTTTGTTTCTCTCTCTCTTCTTTTTCTCTCTCTCTCTCTTTATTTTCCACCTCATGCTTTCTCTTTTACAGTTTAATGTGTGCCAGCTGGTGAATCTTGAGAAATTGTGCACTATTAAATTTGTTCCCTGTGCTATGGTTGACAGTGTAAGAAAAAGGAATTTTAAAAATTGTTAATATTTTTAATTTTTTTATTTTTTAGGATTTGCTGAAGAAGGAGCGACAAATTTGGAAAAGCCGTCTTGAAAACTCCAACAGAGTGAGTTTTCATAATATTGTATTTATACACTACTAACAGGGATATCAGGGTCCTAATTTCTGTACATTACACAAGGATGTAGCGGACATCCGGTTTTTTTAATGATAAATGTGGATGTCTGCTTAAATCACTAGAGCCTCCCATTTATGTGACTTCTCCATTTTCTTCTTCCATGAGTCTAGAGTTAGACAGAATTTCCATGAACTGAGCTTATTTCTTTTGAATTAGTGAAAATTATGGGTTAAACCATGTAAAGTATCTCCTTCTATTTTTCGTTTTCATTTCACTATTTCTAATTGATTAAGTAGGTTCGTTTAAATTTTCATATTAGACAGTGCTATAATTTCTAACATATTACAACATAGTCTGTATTATTTAGCTGGATGTTATTACAATAACTCGTATTCAGATATCATTCAGAGGTGTGAGTTCTTCGCCCTTTAGCCGAATTTCGCTTTTTCTTTTAATTCCAGAAAAAGTGCTGTTTAAATCGCTGTTAGGTCGAAATCCGTTTTTTTTTTCCTACCAAATTGCTAGAGCCTTCCTTATTTTTCTTTTTTCTTTCTATTCTCTTCTTTCTCTCACTTTATCTTTCTCTTTTCCTGTTTTTCCTCTTGTTTTGTCTTTCTTTCCTTTTCCCACTTATGAGAGTTCTCTCTGAAAACTGAAAATATTAATTTTGCCGTGAAAGCTAACACTTCAAACGATGGGGGTAGGGGAATTAGATGATTTCAGTTTCATCAAAGAATAACTCCTGTCTCCTTCTCCCCTAACCCTAACATGCAGTATCTGTTCTGATACTACACTTAATCTTTTCTGTTCTTGATACGTGAGGGAGAGATTTTTCTAAAAATACTGACTTTATGTCTAACTTCCTTCCTGAGGAGACAAGTAAATTGGGACTATAAATGAAGCTAAATTGCAGAAAATAGATGCAGTTATGAATAGCAAATTTAGATGGGATTGGTTGGGGAGGGTGTGATGCTCCAGGTGGGAAAATTGGTGGAGGAGGGGGGGGGGTCGTGGCTCCGTTATGTTGGGAAATTCATCTCAATTTTAGCTTTTTTTGCCATTGGTAACTCACATCTCTGTATTTTGTTGTCGATGTCCCCTCTCCCCTTGCATCAGGTAACACCAGGTAACCATGCTAGTTTATGTAAAAGAATAAGTTTTGAAAAAAAAATCCTTAAACTATTATTTTTTTTTTTCATAAATTGATTGCACTTACTAATTAACAGATCATAAGACCGAAACACTGAAGTGGAATCTCTAGTCTTGAGGCCTGGCTTCTTTCAAATAAAAAAATAATTTAACTATGCCGGGTAACCATGCTGGTTTTATGTAAAAGAATAATATTTTTATTACAGACTCATTCGCCGCCGCCTCCTCCTCAATCTCCTGAATATTCCGCTAGTTGTGGAGACCGGATGTTTGCGGCAAAAAATTATCCCGATGAAGGTGAGAGTATTTTTTGTTTCTATGATGAGTGTGCGTGTGCGTGTGTGTGTGTGGTCCATGATGAGTTTAATTTCTGGTGGAAACGTTCAAGGCATAAGATTGTAGTTAGCGCAGCACGGAAGATTTGCACAATGTAACACATGTTTTGTTTTTTGTATTTTTTTATGTTTTTATATGTATTTTTTGCTACTGAATTAAAAAATCACATTCGTTTTGGCATAACATCGATATTTTTTTATTTTTTCTAAATGTAATATTTTCGCGTTTTATACACAACCTTTCTCTACGGCAGTATGTTGTAAAGATAATTACACAGCATTTAGTACTTTTTTCATATATTGAATGGTATTTAGTAAATACAATGTTAGTTAGAACAAAACAAACCATACAACTTTGCAATGTAAATGCTTTGATAACTCTTTTCTTAAACTTAGAAGTGCTTTGGCGATCGAGATTTTCTAAAGTGCACATTTTCATCTTTTCTGACAAGAGACCATATATAATCTCCCATCATCGCAGTATCCCATCGTCCTTGATATCTTCTTTCCATTGTAGCGATGTCCTGATGAAATCTCCCACCATGTTCTTCACTGATATCACCCAAGTTTTCGGGGAAGAAATCTAGATGAGAATGTAAAAAATGAACTTAAAGGTTCATTTTTTGCATTCTCATCTCATTCTCATCTCATTCTCATACGACAACCCAGTTTCCTGAAGTTCTCAATAAGCTTTGATACCAGTTGTTTGTAATTAGGATCCTTGTGATTTCCTAAGAATCCACGAACTACATCACGAAATGTGCACCAAGCTTCTTTTTCAACTTTTGTCATCGCTCTTTCAAGTTTCTCTGACTTCAACATTGCATTTACTTTGGGTCCAACAAATATACCACCTTTGATCTTAGCATCTGATAGCTTTGGAAACATGAGACAAATTTCTTGAAAAGCTTCTCCTCCAAAATCTAAGGCCTTCACAAACTATTTTACTAATCCTAGTGGAGTGCCACTCAGTCGAGTGAAACTCAGTCGAGTGACAGTTATCATAGAAATTGTAGCATGACATCTCAGTCACCTGTTAGCAAGTTATTTCCTGGTCACCGAAAATAGAGTGTGTATGCTATCCACAATTTGGACCTGCTTTTTTTTCAATATAATAACCACACACATAGCAAAATGTATCCGGAGAATTTTTACATCCTTTAGTAGCCATCTTAATAAGAACAGAACTTAGTAATTGATCTGAAAGAGAAAATTAGATATACATTTAGTAGCGGAACATATAGCATTTTCCAATATATGATGACATTGAAAGGCGATGTATTTCTATAACGGTCGATGATACAGGAAAAATAATAACATTTTTGGAATCAGCAGAGAAAATTGATTAAAAAACAGTAAAAAAAATACAATAAACAAAACTTTTGTAAAAAAATGTTACGTTGTGTTGGTAGTTCTGTGGATCTCGACAAATTTTCAATATTCCTTCAAAAAGATTCATCTCAAAGTCTATTTTTAAAATGTTGTGTGACTACTCTCACTCCATTTCTCTGCTTTGTCTGTTGTATTTTTTCAGTATGTCTACTGATACATTTCCCTGCATAAGTTACATCATCATGGCCGTCACTCGAATCGAGTATGCGGGTTTCCAGGGCTTCAATTGTGGGTTCTCATGTGAGAAAAAAGTCCACTGCGCGATCCACATATTCTGTCACATTTCGGGCATGCGTTATTGTTTGGTAATTGTGCACGTGGTTGGTTTTCGCGGCGTACTATTCTTGCTGTTCTCAGGTTTTCGGCATGACGATGCCGTTCACCCTCAAACCTATCCACACCACCTCCCACTTCATTCCTCCACTCTGTTCTTTCGAGTGCTCTCGCTTCCCATGTTGTGGGATCAATCCCGCAGATCCTCATGTCCTCCTTCAAACAGTCCCTGTGCCGTTTCTTCGGTCCTCCAACCCTCCTAGCTCCCACATTTAGCTCAGAGTAGAATATTTTTTTGGATGGGACTGGTCGCTCATCCTTACAACGTGACCAGCCCATCTCAAACGACTCCTAACAATCAAAGCCTCTACACTAGAGCAACCAGACTCTTCCAGGACACTGGTGTTGGTCCGACGATCTTGCCAGGTGATTCTTAAAATTTTTCGTAAGAGTCTTTGATGCAGTTTTTCGAGTGCTTTGATATTTATTTACTCCTTCGCTAGGAGTTAGGCACAAGGCCAGTTTTATCTTACTCCCACAAGTAAGATGTGACCCAAGCTCGGATCGAGCAAGTGGGGTTAAAAGCCAGCGCTCGAGAGGTGAGCACTCTGGCCATTTAAAAATTGCCTGGGCAGCCCCGTCGGCATTCCCTGGTAGGGGCGCCTCAGACAGTAAGCAATAAACTTACTCCTCCCCAAAGAGGGGAGGCGAAGCCTGGGAGGTTAGGGTTAGGCTATTGATAGTAGTGTGATACCTCAATAATTTCCACACTCAGTTCTTTCACCTTTCTTCTTGAAGATTGTTGTAATTAGGCCATCCATTAAGTCAGTTGGTATTTCCTCCTGTACTCATATTTTGACAATAAATTGATGCAGTTGTGAATGCAGGAGTTGTCCACCATATTTATAGATTTCGGCAGGGATGTTGTCCATACCGGCAGCCTTATTATTTTTCAAAGCAAGGACGGCAATCGTGGCCTCTTCAGGAGATATGATTCTGTTCAGTGAATCGTCTACAGGTCGTTGCGGTATTTTATGTATCGCATTGTCGTCAACGATTAGGTGTCGGTTTAAAAGATCTTCGAAGTGTTCTTTCCACCGGGCCAAGATTTCTCCACTATTTTTGAGAATTCGAGAGCCGTCCCTGCTTCGCAAAGGTGTTAAACCTTGAGTGCTGGGACCATAGAGAATTTTGGTTGCATTAAAGAAATTCTTCATGTCGTTTTTATCAACATAAAGTTGTATCTCTTTAGATTTGTTCGTCCACCAGTTGTTTTTAATGGCTCTTGTAGTTGTTTGTACTTTGGCTTTTAATTCTCTATGTTTTTCTCTTTTTGGCTTCTGAGTTTGGGTCGTTAAGATATGATGCGAGCGCTTTCCTTGTTTGCCTGATTAGCTCTTTTATTTCTTGGTTATTTTCGTCGAATCAATCTTGATTCTTGTATTTCTTCAAACCAATCGAATCTTCACAGGCGTCTAAAATGGCGAACTTCATTTTTTGCCAATGTTCTTCAGCCCCAGTGGGGTATTGGTTCGGCAGATGCTGAAGAAGTGATTGTTGTAGCTGAAGCCGCCTCGTCGGATCCTGCAGCAAGTTAGTGTTGAGTCTGAGCCTCTTTGGTGTATTGTGGTTTTTCCTCCTACACTGCAGTTTGATTCTCATTATTGAGAAAACTAAACGATGGTCTGTCCAGCAGTCCTCGGTGAATGGGGCAGCTTTTGTAATTAGAACATCTCTCCTATCACGTGCGCGAATAATAACATAGTCAATAAGATGCCAATGTTTTGATCGCGGGTGTTGCCAAGTGGTCTTGTATTTGTCTCTGTCTGAAAAACGTGTTAGTGACAATGAGATTGTATTCAGCACACTTTGAAAGTAGAAATGTTCCATTTGGGTTTATTTTACCCACGCGCTCTTTACCAATGGTTCCCCTCCAAATTTGAGAATCCCTACCAACTCTCGCATTAAAATCACCAAGAAGAATGATTTTATCTTCAGTCGGGATGGCAGAAAGTAGTATGTCAAGGTCTTGGTAAAATGTCTCCTTGGTTTGTTCATCATCACCAAGGGTGGGAGCATATGCACTGATTACTGTGGCATAGGAACTTTCCCCTGTTGGTACTTTAAGGGTCATAAGGTGTTCATTTATGCCGACAGGTAATTCACTGAGTCTCAGCATCAAAGTGTTCTTTATAGCGAAAGCGACCCCGTGTAGTCGCGGCTTGTCAAGTTCGTAGCCCTTCCAGAAAATAGTGTAGCCACCACTTTCTTCATGCAGATGCCTTTCACTTGACAGGCGGGTTTCTGAAAGCGCTGCAATATTGATGTTGAGTCTCTGAAGCTCTCGTGCAACAAGAGCGGTTCTTCTTTCGGGTCTTGAAAAGTTTAAGTCTAGTAGGGTACGGACATTCCATGATGGCATTTTTAATTTTAATTCATTGTTTCGACCGCAATTAAGGTGAAACCCCTTGAAAGCGGTTTTCCAGGCAGGTTAAGATGAAGCAAACTATTTTTAGGGCACCTTTTCTAGCCCCCTCCCTATTTAGGGTGAGCAGAGTGGATCCTAGAAAGGGCTGCTCAGTCACAGATGCCACTGCCGAATCACTCTCTTGCTTCGGATCCAAGAGTGAAGCGACTGAACTAAACATCTGCCGTTGGACGTGCCGGTTGAACACTAAAGACTTCCAGATATCACAATCTTGTCCCCACCGCGTTCTTCCGATCGCCACCAGACTTTCTTCCATTTTCTCCTTGAACTCTTATCCCACTACTGGTGTCTCTGGAGACGCCTGTGCGTGGATTTGTTTAACATGGATAAGTTGGTGCACAAACAACAGACCCATCATCTTGGCCAGGCAGGTTTATGTTCAGTGGCACGGAGACCGAGACGACCAAACCCCCATCCACCATCGCAGCCTGACATACAGACTACTCCGCCGTTGAGGGATTTGTTTTGCCCTGTTGGGCTCCAGTACTTCACCGTATCCCTGGCAGGGTGGCTTCCGGGTACTATGCCTTGCCAAAGGGCAACCCGCGATTTTGTCCGGCACTGCTTATTGGATATTCACAGCTAACCTTTATATTTAAAGGCTGTTCCCCTATCCGCAACCTGGGGAGCCGATGGATGGGAGTTTTCCTTCACCACACCATTAAAAGTTAGACATGGCTCACCAGGCAGGGATCGAACCTTTGATGTTAATATTCGTAGACAAGCGTTCTAACCATTAGACCACAATAACCTTACTCTCACATGCATCCTTGTTTCCAACAAAAAATATTTCTGGTCGTTTCAATATTCCTTGAACAAAAAAATTCATGACTTTGTCCTTTCCCCATACTTTATTTTATTTGTGTCTTCTCTTCTTCAACAATAAATTTTGTAAGTATTTTAATTGTCTTCCCTCTCTCATGTTGTTACACATAACTGCCAAAGAAAAAAGATAGAGAAACAACTGACAGCATGTCATCAGAACTATTTTGAGTAGAGGTAAGACTGACCACATATCAATAAAACTAGTCTGGATAGAGATACGACTGACTGCATGTTAACAGAACTAGTCTGGATAGAGGTACAACTAACCACAGGTCAACAGAACTGGTCTGGGCATGGGAATTACTGACCGCGAGTCAACATAACTCATCTGGATAGAGGTTTAACTGACAGCATATCAACAGAACTAGTCTAGATAGAGTTACAACTGACCATATATCAACAGAACTAGTCTGGATAGAGGTATGACTGACTACATGTTACACTTTTTCCATTTGTAGCCTTGTGGCTAAATCAATCAATGGTTGATTGTCCTGTCGTCATGCAATAAATCAGGTTGTGTTGATTTTTAATTTGATGTTTTCTTTAAATTTCAGATAATTTAGACGCGGACTTGCAGGTCATCTTCGATAGCAACCTGTCGAGTTTTATAGATCTGACAATGTGCGAAAACATGGACTTTGCTCAATCACTTCTGATGAAGCACAATGGTATTCTGGACAAAGCAATAGACGAATATTATAGTATGATGTGAAACATTTTCCCCATTTTCATCAAGAACTACACGATCCATGACCCGTTGGGTCACAACCAATACCATGATTTGTTCCACTTTGATTACATTCGAAATTAATAACTTATAATGTATCTTGGGACGGCCAACAAAAGTGAAAAAAATTGGTTCTTTTTTTGACAAATGTTTTGTAATTCGGAAAAGGTAGATTTCCATCTGAATCTGCTTTTTTTTTTAATAAGAAAAGACTGATTTCTGTGAAACGTCCCTATTTTTTTTTTGTAATTTGACTCGACTTTATTTCTCTTTTACTTTCTTCCTCTCGCTTGTATTATCTTTCTTTCTCTTTTTCTGTGTTTTTTCTCTTCCCATTCCATTTCTTTTATCCTTCTAATCTTGTCTACCACTACTTTCATTTCTTTATATATATATATATATATATATATATATGCCTCTGTGTCTATTTATATATGTACTGTATGTGTGGGTAGGTATTTTATATAAACATATGTATATGGTATATATGTGTATATCCGTGTATAGATATATGCGTATTTATTTGTGTTTGTTATTTTTTATATATATATATATATATATATATATATATATATATATATATATGTTTATATATTTTATGTGTGTACTTGTGTATCTATTAATTTGTGTGCACGTGTGTATTTTATATTAAGACCAGATATTTATGCTTGAAAATGAATATATGTGTATATCTGTGTATGGATATTTGCGTATATATTTGTGTCTGTCATTTTTTATTTTTTTATTTATGTATATATATATATATATGTTTGTTTATATATGTACTTGTGTATCTAGTAATTTGTGCACATGTGTGTATTTTATATAAAGATCAGATATTTATGCTTGAATATGTTTGTAAATAGATTAAAACTTTGAAGTGTTAAATAGAGAAAAAAGGAATCCAGGCTAAGTTGGTAATAAAACAATAGAAAAAGGAAATAATTAGAAGGCATGTAATAAAAATGATAGAAACTAATTGAAAGAGTTAACAAGTAAAGAATGTTACCCGATACTAAATTATAAAAAATATCTCATCCTCAAAAAAGATTTATTTAAAGGGAAAGATTTAAAAATTCATCTCACTTCTCTGTCTTCTTTGGTCTGAAGAGGTTGCTCTCTGTGAAGAGTACAACCGAAACATGTATGCACATATGTAACCAATAATGTTTGTATAAATAAAAATGTATACTTAAGAACAGCTCTACTTTTTGTTGAGCACTTTTTATAAACACTGGAGTTTTAACGGATTTACATCTAGAGAAACTAATACGATACATGTACCATATATATATATATATATATATATATATATATATATATAATATAATATTTATAAATAAATATTTATTAATTATTTTAATACCTACAGACATCGATGTTTCATGCTAACGCAATCTTCAGTGTAGGAACTAATTCTCAACGGTCGGTGGGCGCGAACCCCGATTACAAATCGCCACTGATTCGTAGTCGAGAGTCATTGTTAGAAATAATTTTTTATTTCTAACGCACCTATTTTTTTTTCTTCTGTTAATTCCTTTTTATCCGAACAACTTCGTCAATTTAGAAAAATAAGTAACACCAACAAAATCCTTGTACTTAAAATTGCATATATTTTACAAGTAAAACGCAAAAAAGGTAATGTATATGTCGGGTTAAAGTTTTCCAAAACAGTTGTTCTGGAGGGATTTTCCTTTTGTTACAGAAAGAAAGAATAATATATAAGAAGTGCTTGCTGTTAATTTTTTCTCTTCTTCTCTTTATTGTTGCAAGCAACTCCTCAAGTAATAGTGGGTAATTTGCATAAGTGACTTTATGCAAATTACCTTACAAAGTTGGAGTACAAAAATAATTCTAACACACTCCCTCAACGAAGATTGCAATATGTTTATTGCAATAAAAAAGCAGAAGGTGAGTTGTCTCTCAAAAATATATAAATGATTTATAAAAAAAAATAGTTTTCTTTTCTTTATGTCTTTATTTTTTATTTGTTTTTTTTTTTAGGTTGTTGGTTGGTTGATATATTTTTTTTATGGTATCAACCTTTTTAGGTAATTTAATTCTAAGAACAATCTTTTTATAAACGTTTTTTTTTTACAAAGTGAATTCTTAAATAAGGAAAGTTGAATTTGTTTACTTATTATAGATAATCAATATTATCTTTCATCATTTGATAGAACTTGGCAGAGGCTTTGCGTTTAGGTCTAGTCCTGAGTTGAATGGACACCTCTTTATTACTATCACTTATTTGCAGTGTTTTGTCCTTAAGTCCTTCACTAGAATCATTTTGGAAAGGCTTACTGGTAGATACTTCCATTTGAGTATTACTTTGGGGACATGATATCTCCATAGGATATAGGTTAGAAATGGAGTGATACTCTATTGCCCCATTACTTTGCTTTAGTTTAACAGCTCGTATTTTATTGTCAAACCCTATTACATTTTCTAAAACCTTGCCCAACATCCAGAAGGGTCTCGATTTAGTTATGGATTTGATCAATACGACATCCTCTACTTTTATTCTATTTTCCCATTTATTTTGGTAAATATTCCTGCCATGTTCTCTTAAACTTAGCAAATAGCTTTCATACCACAATAATTTAAATTTTAATAATATTTCTTCTTGAAAATTTAAAGTTTTATTTAATGAGTCTGAGTCAGGTTGTTCCTGCCAAACCTCTTCCTCTTCAGTTTTTAGAACTAAAGAGGAATTTCCATATATTCTCAAAAAAGAATTAGGAGTTATAATTTCAAGATTAGGAGAGCTTAATCTATAAGTTAAAGGTCTAGAATTTATAGCCAACTTAATATTTGACAATGTTGTCAAAAGTTCAAAATAGCTAAATCTAGATCTTCCTATGACCTTGAATAGACAACTTTTAAGAACTCTTATCAATCTCTCCCAAGCCGAACCAACCCACGCAGAATATAAAGGGATTTTGATATGTCGGATATCTGATTTATCTAGTTCTTCCTGAAACTCCTTTGACTGTAGAGAGCTTTCAAGAATACAACCCGCCTTCTTAAAGGTTTTAGCATTATCACTGTATAAAAATTGAGGTACAGAATACATGTTGCAAAACCTCTGAAAGGCAAGTACAAAATTTCGGGTGGACATATCGGGTAGCAGTTCAAAATGGACTGCCCTTATGTTAAGGCAAGTAAATATTAAAACAAACATTTTCACTGTACCTCCATCCAATTCATTCTTTACCCACAAATGACCTGTGTAGTCGATTCCCACATGATTAAAAGGTTTCACTAAATTGACATGATGCTTAGGCATATCCACTACTTTAGGATATTTATAAGCCAAAGCATTATACCTTTTGCAGGTTGAACAATTATTTATTTCTGTCTTTACAACAGTCAAACCTTGGGGAATCCACATACCTTGCTCTCGTAAATAATTTAGTGTTGTACCTATTCCCATGTGCTGCACTTTAGCATGGCAATAGTTAATGAATAAGTACGTAAATTTATTTCTTTTAGGTAATAACACAGGGTTATATACATCATAATTGAAATATAAGCATTTGCTTATCCTTCCTTTAGATCTCAAAATTCCATCAGAGTCTAGGAATAAATTTAAATTTGAAACCAAAGTGGGGACATTTTTATTACCTTTGTCTTGTGATTTTAAAAAGTCAATCTCCTTGAAGAAATGCTCATTCTGTATAAACCTTATCCAGTACATTTTTGCTTTCTTCAATGGATTAACACCATCCCCTTTCTTACAAAACGGTTTGAACAGTATACTTGTTATTCTCAATAATTTATTGTAATCAGAATATTTTTCAATGTCCAAAATGGCAGTTTTTGTTTTAATTATCTGATTACAATTAACATTTACTGTTCCCTTATGATCAGATGAAATACTCATTAAAGGGTATTTAGGCCAATTTTTAAATTCGTTGGTAAGCCAACTTGGTCCTTCCAACCATAATTTTCTATTTCTCAAATATTTATCATAAGATATTCCCCTAGTTAACATATCAGCCGGATTTTGATCTGTATGAACATAGTGAAACATTATTGGTAGTTTAAATTCATCCTCAAGACCCTTTATTAATCCATTTACTTCGGATATTCTGTTTTTAACAAATTTAGATTTTACTTTACTTTCTTTTGTGATTAACCAATTTAAGACTACCTGAGCATTTACGCATATATTAATAAATTGATACTGAATATTTTTATAAGTTTCAATTAATGTGGGAAGACATTTTAATGCCAGTAATACTCCCATTAGTTCCAAAGTAGGGACACTAAGTTCATTACCTTTCCTTAACGGGGACAATTTAGACTTAGCAAATAAAAACGAACTTGCTTTTTTATTTGAGCAGGCATATATTACGAACCCATAAGCTTCTGTTGAACTATCACAGAATATATGTAAACCATAAAGTTCATTATCATTAATTGCAGCTCTTGGAAAAGACAACTCTGGCAACATTTCGAAATCTCTAGTTATTATTTTCATTTCATCACTTGTTTCCTTAGGCACCTTTTCATCCCAATTTATATTTAATTTCCAAATTTTCCTCATTAATACCCTGCCTCTTATGCTTACAGGCAAGGTAAAATTTAGGGGGTCATACACTTTGGAAATCTGTGAAAGCACTTGACGCTTTGTGTAAGCTTCCTTTAATGTAAAAGGTGCTAAGCTTAAACTATCCTTCTCAGTGTTGTATCTATATCCCAACACGTTTTCATCATGACAGCCATGTTCTACCAATTTACCTTCAGCCTTCATTAGGTTTCTTAATTCATCAGAATTGGAATTCCATGACCGTAAGGTGAAGCCTCCTTCCTGCATTCTATCAAAACATTTTTTATACAAATCCTTCATTTCATCTATATTGTTGCCAGTTACTACTAAGTTGTCCACATAAAAGTTATTGCCCAATATTTTGCTGCATTTATCCTCAGGGTAAGACCTAACATGGTGGTTCATTACATAATGGAGTATAAAAGGCGATGATGTATAGCCAAATACTATCGTTTTATATCTATAACAAATAAGTTTGTTTTCTCTTTTCCAAAAAAAACAAAACCTATTTTTGTCGTATTCACTACTTAGTTTTATCATTAAGAAGGCCCGTTTAATATCTCCTAACATTACATATTTGTTGCTTCTTAAGTAGAACAACAACTTCAATAAAGAACCCATTAAATCTATGCCCGTATAGGCTGCTTCATTAATTGAAGGTAATTCCTTGTTTGTCTTTAACGAACAATTAAAGACGGGCCTTATTTTCGTTGTCACTTGTTCCGCAGTTTTTAAAACGGGTCTGTGGGGAATCCATGTATATTTATAGTAATTTGAGGGATTAACTTCTATTTGTTCGATGATTCCATCTTCTAGTTGTTTGCTGAAGATTTCATCATATTCTTTAGTTAATCCTCTTAGTCCATTGTTCGGTCTAACACCTTCAGAGCTATGAAATGGTTTGATGGAACTTTTTCGATCCTATCAGGGTACCAGGGCAATTCTACATAATAATGCTCATCTATCTGTTTTATTCCCTCCCTAAATTTACTTATTTGCTTGTTGTCAAAGGAAATAGATTCTTGATCATTGGGCCTTATTCCCATAGATTCAAGACTAAAGAGATATTCTAAGCCGTTATCTACTTCGCTGTCGGATAAAATATTTTCTAAAGGATTGAAATACGATTTAAGGGGGTCCATTATTAGGTTAATTACTGTTTTATTATTTTTTTTAATTGGTTTTAATTGAGTGTTAAGCAGATTTTTTCTCTCGGCTGAACTGAGAAAATTTAAAATGTTTCCAATAGGAGCTACCTTATCATCTATGATAAAGTTATAACCACCCCCTATCTTTTTTATTGAAAAGGAAAGATACTGAATTATGTCTATCCCCATGAACATGTCTATTTCAATTATGTTGTGTTCTTTATTTAAGTAAAAAGACTCATCAAGCAAATTTACACCCTGTAATTTTAATTTATTAATTACATCTTTCATTCTGTGTATTGTGTAATTTATATTCATGCTTTCGTCTACTAATAGTGGAACAAAAACCATTCTATTCTTTAATTTTACACCAGTAGACATTTGTTTAAATTTCTTAACTTGCCATCCTAAATAACTATGTATCTCATGCTCTGACGAGAACAATTCATTATAATTTGGGGATAATGCTAAAGCAGCTTCTTTTGTTATAAAAGATCTTTGGCTGCCACAATCTATTAAGCACCTAACTTTTCTTTGCTTATGACCACGTTTTAAATTAGGTCATATGTTAGTAACATGTTATAGGTGTCCGTATTTTTCAAGGCGTAACACAAGTTTGTTTGAACAGCCTTTTGAGTAGGACACAAAGAAGTTACATGTTCTTTTTTTTTACATGTGAGACATGGAAACTTTAATAACCCCCTTTTTCCATAGCATTCTGATTCATTGTGACCTGAACCAGCACATCTGGTGCACAAAGATAGTTCTAAGATTCTTGCTAGTTTAGCCTCATAACTAGGATAAGTTTCACACTTTCCGAAGTAGTGTCCTTCCGAGGCACATAGTTTACATACGGATTTATTAATAGCTCGTACCTTAAAATTTTGCACCGTTGGTACTTTATTTTTTGGATTTATTTTAAAACTATGTTTAAAGTCATAGCTACTAGAATTTTTCTTATCCCTAGTAATATTTTTTTCAGTTAAAGTCCGAGTTAGAGTTTTTAAAACATCCCTATAGTTGTCAAATATTTGTTTTAAGTTGGAATAATTATTATTAACTTTATTAATTAACTCTTTAATAACTACTCGGGGAAGTTTAGTCATAATAATGTGACTTATTAGAATATTTCCAGAAGAACCCTCTTCCAAAAAATCAATTTCATATTGTAATAGCTCATATAAGTATGCCCTTATTTCCGATATATAGTATTTAACATTCAAATATTCTGGACTATATTCCTCACCAGGTTTAGCTTTTAATATATTTTTTAATGTTTCGTCGATAATATAATTTTTATCTAAGAATTCTTCTTTCAATAAATCTAAAGCAATTTTATAATTCGTATCGGTTATTGACAAATGTCTTATTTGTTTTAAGGCATAATCCTTTAAGTAACCGACCAAATAAGATAGTTTGGCGGAGTCCGACAATTTCCTTCTAGAATCAATCACATTGTTGAATTGAATTAAAAAATTGTGAAAAGCGAACTTATCTTTTTCATCTCCCGAAAAAGTGCTGCAATTTAAAGGAGGAGGTTTTCCCTCACTTAAAGTTTCATTAATAGACAACGTTGGAGGAGTCTTGTCATCTTTACTGGCTATATAGTCCTCGTATTTGTCTATACCCACTAAGATATAGACATTATATTCGGTTTGACTATCTAATTCTATATTCAAGGCTTCTTCATCTTTACTACTATAATCAACCCTTTGCAAAAAGGTATTAATTACCTCATTCCAATAATTGATTTTGGACACTTCATCATCAATGGCTTTTAGCTGTTTTTTACACAGGGAAGTTGTCAGTGTAAGATTGTCATGCATGTTCTCCAGGCTGTTAAAGTACATTGTTACTTTTCTTTTATGTATAGCCCTGTTTCGCTTAAAAGAGAGTAATTTTTCTCGTATCATTTCAGTAGTAAAATCCTCGGCCTCTTGTTCTCCCAGAAGGTTTTTAAGAGTTTCCTCCATGGTGAAATCTTCCTTAATAGCCATTTATTTTCAAAATTATATGTATATATATCTAATATATAAAGTAGAGACGATTTTTCCCCTGTACCTTCTCGGAGAATAGGAAAATAACCACATGCATCACAGGCTACTAAACTCACCATTACATTACACTTATTCACTCGAGCGTGTTTTAGTACAGTTGTTATTCTTTTTTCCCAGCTTACACTAAATATTACATTTGGCCCGCCATCCACGACTCTCTTAAAAACCAACTCCATATAGGTGGTAGCAAAAACTTTTCTCTCTAACAATTCTGTACTGTCACTCTACTCATCGACACCGGGAACTAATACACACAGTTTAATTTTCACAAAGCACCGGTTCTTATTTATTATTAAGTTAATTGACCTATTTTCACATCTATTTTGACCCGAATGCGTGGTGCTGTCGGTAAGAAGGCAGGATTCATAATCACCTGTTTTAGCGTTCGATCCCATTCTACTCTACCATTTTTTAAATTTTTTTTTAATTTAAAACATTCGCCAACACAATGGACGGGGGGAGGAAGAAAAAATAGGTAATTTCCTTTTTTTTATTTGACGTCATGCAATAGGTAGTACTTTCTCCCGTGCAACGCCGGGCGACGGGTTCCGCTAGTAATTATTATAGTTGGTATGAATAAGTACCGAAATTTAAATACAAGGCAGTTATATATATTTTTTTAGGACGTTTGTGTAATACGTCAATTTCTATTTAAGTCATCCAAACTATTTTACATACATTTTTGAATGTTCCATAAAAGTTGGGTTTTTTTTTTCAGAAATTTTACATGTTTCACGGAATAAATTTCTTTTTCCATGTTAATTGGAATTAGTTTTTCTTTCGGTATTTCCGAGTTTATACTGGCTGTCTAAACCAAATGTCAATGACATTTTTGGGGATGTTTATTTATTTTTTTTAATATGTTATAGTATACCGTTATTTTGGTCTCTTGGTCCCACTGGATCCATAACAATAATTCCCATCTTGTGGAGTATCCATTCTTGGGCTGCTACTTGAGGTAACATCACTTGGAGAAGGTTCATTCCTCGTTGGGTGTCCATATTAAAATATTATGGCTGCAAAACTCTGTTTTGGAAATATGTTAGAAATAATTTTTTATTTCTAACGCACCTCTTTTTTTTTCTTCTGTTAATTCCTTTTTATCCGAACAACTTCGTCAATTTAGAAAAATAAGTAACACCAACAAAATCCTTGTACTTAAAATTGCATATATTTTACAAGTAAAACGCAAAAAAGGTAATGTATATGTCGGGTTAAAGTTTTCCAAAACAGTTGTTCTGGAGGGATTTTCCTTTTGTTACAAAAAGAAAAAATAATATATGAGAAGTGCTTGCTGTTAATTTTTTCTCTTCTCCTCTTTATTGTTGCAAACAACTCCTCAAGTAATAGTGGGTAATTTGCATAAGTGACTTTATGCAAATTACCTTACAAAGTTGGAGTACAAAAATAATTCTAACATCATATCCCATCGGCCATAGCCAATTAGTTAGTAAATAGAGAGGAATTTAAATGTAAATAGCGAGTCGGCGGCTAGATCTACCAAGCAACTTAGAGTGATCTACGAACGGCGTTCGGATCGTGCATGTAGCTATTTGCACTGCTTGTTATTAAAGTCACTCAAGAGTGCCCGGCCTTTGTTGGAGGGGGCTGATAAATAATAATATTTATAAATAAATATTTATTAATTATTTTAATACCTACAGACATCGATGTTTCATGCTAACGCAATCTTCAGTGTAGGAACTAATTCTCAACGGTCGGTGGCCGTGAACCCTGATCACAAATCGCCACTGATTCGTAGTCGAGAGTCCTATCCCATCGGCCATAGCCAATTAGTTAGTAAATATAGAGGAATGTAAATGTAAATAGCGAGTCGGCGGCTAGATCTACCAAACTGCTTAGAGTGATCTACGAACGGCGTTCGGATCGTGCATAAATATATATATATATATATATATATATATATATATATATATATATAAATTGATGAAAGTTCATTTTTTTAAGCATCTTTAGAATTTTAAACATAAAGAGAGAGGCAAAATGCCTTCATAAAAACCATGTGTTACATGCAGATACTTTTTATTAAAATCAAAATAAAAAATCAAGAGTTTTTTTTTTCATCTTCACTTTTTTATCTAATATTTCGCTTGATAAGCTTTTTAATCCTGCCTGGTCTTCTAAAAGTGACGTCCGATGTTGTTGATTAACGGTACAAATCTCTCTTTTAAATTGAACTTAAATCGCGCACGGTCGCTGGTGTGACAATGTGTCCGGGGCTCCATGGAAATCGGGCATCCTGGTTACGCGCTAGTATGCATCTTGGTGATGATGCTAGGCCCTGCATAGAGACAAGGTGGAGATATAAAACTAGTATATATTCGACGTGGAAACAAGCTTATTCAAACAATAGGAAAAAGGCACCGGTCTGTCTTGCAGAGTCGTGTTTTGCAGTCAGAATTTGTTGCCTTCCCAGGTGAAGAGTGTCCAGATGTTAAGTTAAAGATTAAGAAAAATACATGATCTTAGCATTAATTCTAATAAATGTCAACAAAGGCATATAGTTGTTTGAGTGAGAAATACGCTTTGGGTTTGCAATTCGGAGGTCTTCTTTGATTTAGCATATAATCATTTAGGCCTGTCATCATTAATTACGGCAGAGAGCCTTTGGCCCACACAGCGAGAAGGAAAAGGTAATTGTTTTATGATAACGCTAAGCCAGAAAGGGAATTCCATTTTATTTTAGGGGCAAGGGAGTAAGACGCCCATCCTCCTAACCCCTGAGAGAGGAAGAGACGCAGAGAGAAATATGGCAGAGTAAGGGGGTGTAACGATAGACATCTTCAATAAGAGACTATGCGTTTTGACGGACGACAAGTCAGAACCACAAGAGCGGAGAATGAGTAGAGACGGCGTTAGAGTCGGATGTCGCCGATGATGGCGTGCGACAATGAATAGGAAACCAGACGATTGCCACTATCGTTTTCTTAGCCAGTTAATTTGTGACTAAACAACCACTTGTAAACGAATTTACACACATACAGAGAACCAGCGAGATGACTTAGAGCAACAACTTTTACGCGCGCAGTAGACATTAGTCTACTTTAAAATCGACTCAGTTGTTGGACATTGTTTTTTTCCCTTTGTTTTGCTTTGAATAATCTTTCGCCCTCACAGAGCCAACCGATTGCTGTTTGTCCAATGATCGCTCACTGATACAAACAGTTTCAACGTGGGAGTTGGACGAGACGACAAGATCGACGAAGTCATCATCATCATCGCCGCCATCAACATATTTTTTTTTTATTGCCACTACGACGATCGGCTGAAGTGTGTTCACGTTCTGGCAAGACTGTGTGCACGCATGGGGTTCACAACTTGGCACCACAACCAGGATATCATACACCTCTGTGTGCGGTTGCCAAAGATCCTCACGGTGAAGAGGCGCATGTGGGGTTTACATATTTGGTGCCGTGACGCAAGATCAGTGTACATTTTAATAGTACCTGGTAACCTCGGGTAGAAAAACAAACAAAAAAAAATCCACGGGTACAACAAAATTTTTTTTTTACCTGCAGAACACTTTTAGAAAAGAAAAAGAAAAGAGAGATAGTCTAACGGGTACCCAAACCCGTGTTGAAAAAAAAAAAAATAGAAAAAAAGAAAGAAATAAACCGATAGAAAAACCGTTTTTTTTTTTGTGAAAGTCTTTGAGAGCCGACCAAGATCGCGAACTTTAGTTAATCGACTATAAGGTTTGGACGAGCTCGGAAAAAAAACAAAAAAACACAAAAAAAAACACCCGACATCAGTAGGCCACAACAGGAGCAGACCCCGGAAAGAGCGGGTAAGTGACTCTTTGATTTCCCTTGTTCATTTTGCTCAGTTTTGTACTCCGTCAGTATATCAATTGCTGTTCAACTTTGTACGTAGTTGAGTATTTCTGTTGTTGGGGTTGTATCTTAGAACACAAAAGAAGGAATGAGTTCGGAAGAAGGTATAGTAGGAAGTGTAGCAGAGATGGGTGGAGAGGAGACTAGGAAAATAGAAAGACCGATCGGAGGAATAGGTATACCCTCATATAAGGAAGATTCTGCCGGCCTAATGGAATGGTTGGCAGTAATCGAAAAGAAAAGGGTAATCTACGGAATAGAAGATTATTAGATAGTGCTGCTTGCTCTGGATGGAGCGATGGGCCCAGCATCGAAATTTATTGAGGGGGTGTATGAAGAGAGCCCGGGGATGGTTTGGACGGAGCTCGGTGAGCAGCTGGTGAAGCGATATGCCAACGAGCGGACTGCGATTGAGGCCGTATGCAAGCTAACCCGGCTAAGGTTAAACAACGGCGAGGGACTCGACGAGTTAGTCGAGTGGATCCAGGGGTTGGCAGTTCAAGCCTTCCCAAATAGGGCGATTCGAAATACGGGTCCTATTCAGGCCATCCTGGTGGACGGGTTGAGTGATAAAGAGACCCAGAGAGAGGTACTAAGAAGTCACCCGCTCACACTAGTGGAGGCCCAAGGATTAGCGAGAGATATCATAAGGCTAGGGGAACGCGTAGAGAGGGGCGATAGCAAAGAAAAGCTGCTAGGGAGAAGGAAAACGGTGGGGAGCAGGGCGAGTCCGGGGCTCCGAATGGGAAGAGAGGGCATAGAGGATTGGGAGGCAGACTTCAATCCTAGAAGGAAGGCACGAGACCTCCAATACAAGTACTATAGGCCCGCTCTGGCTAGACAGGTATCAGTCTGCTGGACCTGTAGAGGTGATTGGCATCGAGCAGCAGAGTGTCCCACAAATTATGGGCCCCCACGCAGCTCGTTTGGATCAGACTTGCACTAGGTGTGGTCAGTTCGGACATGAGAGTCGGTGGTGCACAGTAACGGGAGATTGGAAGTTAGGGATTAGGATGCCGAACCTTAGTGTGCCACCTGATGCTAGGGTAAGAGACAAGGGAAACGCACAGAGGTCACCCCGCAGAGAATAAAAGGCAGGGTGGCCCCCAAAATTACAAATTTAGTGAAGGATAGTGAAACTAAATGGTTAGAAGACGGGCTTGGGTTTTGTTCGCTGGTTTATGAGAAACCGCAAGAAGCAATGAACCCCCTCGTAGAAAGAGAGATCGAATTAAACCCGACTGCCAGGTCGGTTGATGAGTCTAGTGAGTGGGAGGAGGGCGACAAAATACCCCTGGCCCAGCTCCAGAAGAGACTGAGAGAGAATCAGTTAGCCAAAAAGGTAGAGGAAGTGCCTATGAAGTTAAGGTTGAGGGGAGCAAAACGCCCCACTACAGAATAGTAGGAAAGCCAAGCAAAAGATAGTGAGGGATTTGGGGGAGAAGCCGAGGTTGGGTTGTGTCGCATCTGTTGGCTCTGCCATGTGCAGGGAGGGCCCCCATACATGTGCAGTGCTGGTGGTTGTGGCACGGACTGTTATCTTGGATGTCCCCTCGGAGATAAACAGATAAATAAGGATAGCGAGAGATGCATAACTGGGACCAATGGGGGTCGTCGTGGTTAGATCCAAATGGTTGATCACGTCAGTAATAGAGCTGCAGCTGGATAGGCTGCTGCCGAAACGACCAGGCAGGTATATAGTGAGTTTTAAAAAAAAGGTTGAGGTAATCGACAGATATTCAAACAACCAAGAATATGCTTGATTGTAGTGCGCCTTACGAAAGAGCACAGAAGTAGTGATAAACGAAGGGAAGAATAAGAAAGATAGTGTTGATACAGACGAGGCAGAAGAAATCAGGGACAGTTTCGGGAAGCGATGAGAGAATGATCATGAAGAAATTGGAAGTGTTAAGGAAGAACCAAAAGGGTTACTGTCGCATGCAGCCAGAGAATGTGCATCGATATCGAATGTCACCGGACTGGAGTGAGCCAAGAAAGTGCTAGTCTGAGAGAACTGTTTTCCCAGGTACGGGAACATAGAAAAGAAATGGCCGATGTGGCCGACGCAGTGACAGTAGAAGGTGCTGGTCTGATTGAAATGTTTTCCCAGGTACGAGAACGTAGAAAAGACGTGGCCAGTGTGGCCTACGCAATGATAGTGAAGGTACGTGAACCAGACGGGTTTGTACCAAGATAATTTCAGTTGTTGACACTGACGAGTGAGTGCACCAGACATGGCAGCCGTTGATGAGGCTGTTGGAGCATGTGCGTGCACAGTTGGATACGCTATCACTGAGACACTTGTCGCCAAGGATAATAACCTCGGCAGATTAAGAGAGGTGCTGTTGCAGATATAGGCCGAATTACCTGATCGTTTGAGATTACCGGTCGACCTCACTGAACAGTTATGGAAGCATTATAATGTGTTAAGATATGTTGCATAATCAGAAGGTAATAAACTATTATCTTTGGAAAAAATTGAAAGGCTCGATTAAGCCCTGCGGGAAGGGAACATTGATGTTAGAAAGTAGAAATTAGACACGGGTACAATAGTGGCTTGGCCGATGTTAGTGATAATTTTAAACATAAATGATAGGGTTAGCTTTTGCAAAAAAAAGGGTGCAGGAAAGACATAGGGAGAAATTGGACGGCGCGAATACACTGACAACCAAGTGCATGGGCAAAGAAGGGTTACCCTTGAGTACACTGCACCCAGATCACGAGCAGGTTCAGGAATCGCTGCTCTTGTTGGAAATCCAGGTGGATGACCCACCTGTGGAGAAGAAGTTGGAGGGAGCAAGCATCATACCAGCATGCGTAGATAATTAATTTTGTCATCTATCCTCTTCCAACACAAAAACCACAAAATGCATACACACATCCATGCATACGTAGCCCTGATTTTTTAATAGACTGAAAAAAGAAAAAGAGGAAAAAAAAAGACGGACAAAAGAAAAGAAAAAGATAAAAACTTTTGGTTCGCATTTTCTAGTTGCAGTTTTTTTGTTGTTTGATTGCATTGTTCGTTGTTCTCTCTGTAAGTGCGGGGAAGGGTGACGGTCTGGAAGATATAAATATGAGTAAATGACACAGAAAAGGAAGGGGCGGATGTGACAAAGTGTCTGGGCCCCATGGGGATCGGGTACCGTGGTTACACGTTAGTATGCATCTTGGTGATGATGCTAGGCCCTGCGTAGAGACGAGGTGGAGATATAAAACTAGTATATATTCAACGCTAAGCCAGAAAGGGAATTCCATTTTATTTTAGGGGCAAGGAAGTAAGACGCCCATCCTTTCAACCCCTGAGAGAGGAAGAGAGAAATATGGCAGAGGAAAGGGGGTGTGACGATAGACATCTTCAATAAGAGACTGTGCGTTTTGAGGCACGACAAGTCAGAACCACAAGAGCGGAGAACGAGTAGAGATGGCGTTAGAGTCAGACATTGCTCGGCGCGTGCCGATGATAACGTGCAACGACGAATAGAAAACCGAACGATCTCCACCATCGTTTTCTTAGCCAGTTAATTTATGACTAAACAACCACTTATAAACGAATTTACACACACGCAGAGAACCAGCGAGAGCACAACCTTCATGAGCACAGTAGACATTAGTCTACTGTAAAATCAATTCTTTTTTATTTTTATTAATAATTACTCTTCCATACAAAAACCCAGACCGAGTTGTTGCACATTGTTCTTTTCCCTTTGTTCCGCTTTGAATAATCTTTCTCCCTCACAGAGCCAACCGATTGCTGTTCGCCGAACGATCGCTCGCTGATACAAACAGTTCTACGTGGGAGTTGGACGAGACGACAAGATCGACGAAGTCATCATTATCATCGTCGCCATCCCGGCCTAGAGGACCTTCGATCGACATATTTATTTTTATTGCTACTACGATGATCGGCTGAAGTGTGTTCACTGTTTGGCAAGACTGTGCGCGAGTGGGGTTTACACATTGGCACCGCGACCAGTATATCATACACCTGTGTGCGCGGTTGTCAACGATCCCCACAGTGCGAGAGATGTGTGGGGTTCATACTGGTAGGTATAAATTTGAGAAGGTTCATTTTTTTAAGCATCTTTAGAATTTTAAACATAAAGAAAGAGGCAAATTGGCTTCATAAAAACCATGTGTTACATGCAGATATTTTTTATTAAAATCAAAATAAAAAATCAAAACCTTTTTTTTCTTCATCTTGATTTGTTATCTAATATTTCGCCTGATACAACAAGCCTCGACAGAGCTTTAGACAAATAAAAGGTATTAACGTGTATATATATGTATTTGTATATATGTGTATATATATATGTGTCTGTGTGTGTATGGATATGCGTATGTAGGTGCATATAGCTGTATATGTGTGTCTGTGTAGACGTATGGATTTTTGTATTGAATATACATCTAGAATATATTTATTTTTGTATTGAATATACATCTAGAATATATTTATAAGCACGTATGTATATTGAATATATGCCTGATTGATAGTGGATCTGTGTGTGTGTCCATGTTTAGATGTGTATGTATATCAATGTCTGTTTATTTATTTGTATTTGGGTATGTATCAGAGTTTGTTTATATATGTGTGATTCTTGATATATAGATAAGATATTTATACTGAAGTGAGTTTGTAAAAACTGGGTAGGCTAAAGAGTTTAAAGAAACTCAGAAAGTAGTGAGCAATAAGATAAGGAGAGGAAAAGGTGATGGAGACGCCATAAAGTGTAATAAAAGGGACAACCACTAGCAAAAAAGGTCAGCAAGTAGAATAGGTAATCCGATACTAATTCATAAGAAATAGAAAATGACTAAACCCCAAAAAGATTTATTGAGGAGAGAATATTCTTCAAATCCATCCATTTCTCGAAAATTCTTGGTCTGATGAGGTTGAATTTCTGGGAAAAGTGCAACCGAAACATGTATGCACATATGTAACCAATAATGTTTGTATAAATAAAAATGTATACTTATATTCATATATATATATTTTTCCCCACTCATTTTCTTCAACATTCATTTTTATTCTCCAACAAGTACGGACGTCCACCCAGTAGTGGCCATTATTTTCATTTTATTTTTCCTCCCAATATGTCTACCCTACATGTATCTGTACTTGCATGACATTTTTTCTCTATATCATCATCCTGATGAAGTCTTATAAATAAAGACGAAACGTTGATGTACACATAAAAAACATCCATTTTTTGGTTTTCCTTTTTCATTTTCCCATCACGTCGGATTACCTTCATCCTTCTCTTCCCATATATATATATATACATTTATATATATATATATATATATATATATATATATATATACATATATATGAATATATATATATATATATATATATATATATATATACATATATATGAATATATATATATACATATATATGAATATATATATATACATATATATGAATATATATATATATATATATATACATTTATATATATACATATATATGAATATATATATATACATATATATGAATATATATATATATACATATATATGAATATATATATATATATATACATATATATGAATATATATATATATATACATATATATGAATATATATATATATACATTTATATATATATACATATATATGAATATATATATATACATATATATGAATATATATATATATATATACATATATATGAATATATATATATATATATACATTTATATATATATATACATATATATGAATATATATATATATATATACATATATATATATATATACATATATATGAATATATATATATATATGTATATATATACATATATATGAATATATATATATATACATATGTATATATATACATATATATGTATATATATATATACATATATATGTATATATATATACATATATATGTATATATATACATATATATGTATGTATATATGTATATATATATGTATATATGTATATATATACATATATATGTATATATATATGTATATATATGAATATATATATATACATATATATGTATATATATGAATATGTATATATGTATATATATATGTATATATGTATATATATACATGTATATATATATATGTATATATATGAATATATATATATACATATATATGTATATATATGAATATGTATATATGTATATATATATGTATATATGTATATATATACATATATATATACATATATGTATATATATGAATATATATATATACATATATATGTATATATATGAATATATATATATACATATATATGTATATATATGAATATATATA
>OY744519.1:159113234-159243234 GCA_963556195.1 Sepiola atlantica
TGCCATAAACACTTAGGCAATTTCACACATAACACATTAAAGGCTTATAACTCATTTTAAAAAATAACAGTCTAAAATGAACAGAGGTCTTCGGTTATAAAACATCCAATTGCATATAGAAATTTTATGGAGGTCTGTACTATCTTTTTTATACAACACTGCCAGTAATAATTCACACACAACACGGGTAAATTGTTTTAATTCTGACCATCCATGATTATCGAACATTATTCAGACAACCGCAAAACATCAGAATATATTATTATTTTTCTTTCCGATGGTTTTTTTCCCTTCATTATTATACAAAACTTGAACATTTTGGGGGGATTTTACTTTTGTTATAAGTCTTCCACTTAATATATAACTGTTACGTAATCTCTTCTCGGCCAGTGAATAAGAAATCTTTCTAGACTGCAGCAATTCTTTCGCCTACTTCACTATTTGTCGATTTTACAATTCATTTCTTTGTGGTTTATTACTAAGTGTTATGATACTATACTTATTATTTTCCCTCCTCGGTCAGTTTAGAAGAAATCCTTCTAGACTGTGGCAATTTTTCTTTTTTTACCTGGATAGATTTGGGACTCCCACCCCCCTGCACACACACACTCTCTCACTTTATGGGATAAACAAAAAGGTCAATTTAATTAGGTTTATTCTTACTTTTCAAAATATACTTAACTTTACAGTGTAGTATCTGTTATGTAATCTCTTCTCGGTCAGTGAAGGAGAAATCTTTCTAGACTGCAGCAATTTTTTCCTCTACTTAACTAGTCGATTTTACAATACATTTCTTTATGAATTTATTTTATTCTTCTCTCTCCTCTGTCAGTGAACAAGAAATCCTTCTAGATTGTGGCATTTTTATATTTTCTCTCAGGAGCTGGATTCCTCCTCCCTTCTCTTTATTTACTGTACTACAATAAACAAAATGGTTAATTTAATTAATTTTTGTTTATTTATTCATTCTTACTCCCAAAATATACCTAACCTTAAAATGTAGTATCTGTTACTTAATCTATTCTCGGTCAGTGAAGGAGAAATTTTTCTAGACTGCAGCAATTTTTATTTTTCGGATTACTTTTCCTCTATTCAACTATTTGTCGATTTTACAATTCATTTCTATTTTTGTTTATTTTTATCTTTTACTAAGTGTTATGATACTATCATTATTCTTTTTTCTCCTCTGTCAATGAAGAAGAAATAATTCTAGACTACGGCAATTATAATTTTTCCCCCAGGAGATAGATTTTCAACACATTAAAAACCACAATTGTTTTTAATGTTGGTAAATTTAATCTCCAACTGGGCACTATAGATTGGGATAAAAATTGCCTTAGTCGAGAAGGATTTTTCCTTCACTGACCGTGAAAAGCTTCACGCATAGTTTTGGATAACAATTACTTATCTTTTTTTGGAGGGGGTTACAGTGGTTTTTATTTTTACAAATAACCCGCTACTTAAAATCGTAGGGAGGGGGTGGGGGGCGACTACATCAAAAATTGAGAAATCTCTTTTGCTTGATTCAGAACATTGGTAAATCCTATTTTAATCACCTAAATTACCTACAGGGTTTTTTTCGACTTCTTTTTTACGAATTAATACTTTAATACTTATATATTTCTCCCGCGTAACACTGAGGCACGGGTCAGCTAGTATATTATATTATAGAAGGTAGGAACAACATGGTACCGTCAGTTTCAATCAAGTGATCGACAAATAATAGTCTCATTGATTGCTGTGATTAATTTTTTTGTTATTAACGTCGGGTCCGAGCAGTGTTATTATTATTATTTCAACTCTGATTAATTATTAATTGATAAGGAAATTTATTTCGAATTATGGCTTCCACAACTTTTTCAAGAACATGCTGAATTAACCCTTTATAAAGAAAAAATTAAGCGAAATACTAGTAGAAAAAATATAGTTCGGTTGAACATTACATTATTGGATGTGTTTCTACCAGTAATTTGTTTAATTTTCGATTTTTGAGCTATTATCAAGCCTCCTCCTGCAGAGCATATGGGTAGCATTTCACTGACTTCAAGCAAGGAATAAGAGAGAGAGAGAGAGAGAGAGAGAGAGAGAGGGGGGGGGCAGTGTGTCAAATTTTCTATTCTATTGTAGCCTGATAATAATTTACAGAATTTTCCAGATCAAAGTCCTGCTCTCTGATAATCAGCTGTGCCAACTCCACATCCTCACAATTGGTTTCTTTCATAAATTGCTGCAGAATCGGCTCAAATTTACCATCCAATTCATCTGAAATTAAGAAAAAAAATCAAATTAAATAAACAAGGCAACATGGAGTCACCACTTATCAAGACTAAAATCCACTCGAGGATAAGGGTTAATGAGATGAATAGATTGTCAGTTGAGTGATGATGACTATTATGAGAGGATTTAAGATAATCAATGGAATAAACAAAATTTGATTACCTATGATGACGGTTTATAACAAATATTTTACATTGGATTTGAACTCGACCATATTGTAGATTGCAGGGAAGCAGTCCCATGGTAATTTGTTCCACAGATGGGAAGTTCTTAAAAAGAAACTTTGTTTATAGAAATTACGTTTGATGTTAGGCACGAGGAGGAAAAAAGGAAAATTTCTTATAGTGGTAGTAGGACGACGAGTTCTTGCTGTGAATGTTTTACAGAGAGATTGAAGCTGAGTGGAACGCCTTCTATAGAAATAATGATAGAGTAGAAAAAGACTAGCAAAGAGGCTTTAGGGTTAGGGTTTTCAAATATACTCAACTTTCAAACTTTAATTCTAGTAATAATCACTTTCTCGCCGGCAATTAAAAAAAAAAAAAGATTCTACGTTTTTTAGGCGATTACATGTGAACACCCTAAAAGTCTTCGCGGGAAAAAGGAAAAAGGACAACAAAAAAATAATTTAGAATTTAGAATGGGGGTGGATCAGTTTCGCATATAAATCTTACATAAAATGATCTCCCATTTCTTGGCCATTCTGTCCTTTTAGTACAATTTTAAAAATATTCTTTCAAGCTGAAAACTTGATATAAAATGAATAATTACCCTACCACTAACTCTAGGTTCAAGTGACAAGCCCACTTCCTAAAAATGCCTTCTCTTGAACTTGTCATATCATTAACCTTAAATTTGAGTGACAAGCCACTCCCTGCAAAAAAAAACTCCTTTAACCCTAACTCTAAGTCCAAATGGCAACCTCCATCCAAAATACAACCCCACCCATAACCTTATCATTAACCCTAAGTCCAAGTTGAAGCCTTCCATGGAAATAATGAAAGAGTAGAGAAAAACTAGCAAAGGGGCTGTAGAGAAGAAGAGAGATCTTCACCCACTTGCAAAGTCGATTTTGTATGATGCCAAGGTAAAAGCGAGTGCTCTGAACGACACCTCCACAGATGTGGGGCGATCACAGCCAGCACAGTGAATGCACTACATATATATTCACGTTTCTAAATTTTTGAGATGAGGATTGATAATTTGTATAATTTTGATTATTCAGACCATAGTTCTCATCTTGAGTGTTATTCTCACAACGTAACCTCCAACCTTCTTCAGGTGTATAGTTTCGAACTGGGGAATATTTCTGTCGAACTCAGGAATCTGGACGGAATTTCGAACGGAACCCTTTATTTAATCCACGGGGGTAGCATGCTCTCGTTCCTTTAGCCATGACTGGGAGAAGTCTTCAGGATATAAAGTAGTGATATATAGTGATATATAGTGATAAGTAGTAAGACTGCACATTAAAAAAACAAGAATAGGTGTAAGGCTCCTGTGGTGTTTTACTTTACTTGTTAGTCATAAGTAACGAACGATAACACGAGGTATAGATTTACCATGTTTATTGTTTCAGCCATATTGGAGAACTACACCGATATTAATACAAGGGGGAGAGAACTCTTATTAATTGAAGAGTTCATCATGTCACATCCCTCTTCTCAGATAGATGTTTTCGATTTGTATTGATTTATTTATTTTGTCTTTTATTTATACATTATGTAGTCCTTGTACTTGAGGGGGGTTCGCCGTGTTCTTGTGGGTCGTTGGTTTGCCTCCACTGGTTGTCTTTGGTTGGCTGATGGAATTTCTCTGTCGTCGATATTAGATAGAGTGTCGATTTCTGATGAGTTTGTGTGTTGTTGGGGGAGTGATGTTACATTTCATATAGGTAGAGTCAATTACTTTCTGGAGTGATAGAATGATCAAACCATTTTCCAAGCATAAGGATAGGGGTTAATGAGATGGCTAGATTGTCAATTGAGTGATGAAGAATATCATGAGAGGATTGAAAATGGTGAATGGAAAGGACATAATGTGATCACTTATGAGGACAATTTATGACAAATATTTGTTGCCATTGGATCTGATAATGATGGTGATGATGCTGCTGCTGCTGCTGATAATGATGATGATGATGTCTATGAATGCTGAGGAGTTTCAACTTAGATTTTTGGGAAGGGTGCTAGCAATCATGGCAATCGGTGGTTGGAAAGATTTGCATAATCAAATCCATTCTGCTCTACTATTTAAGCCATAGTAGGAAGGAGGATATATGGGTTCACGTTTAATTGAGTGAAGATGCTTATCAAAAAGGGAGGAGAAGGAGGTCGAACACGATAGAGTAGAGAAAGACTAACAACGTCTCTTTCATGAGCAAACGGTTGTAGGGAAGAGAAGAGATCATTGCTCATTAGATTGCAAAGTCGATTTTGTACTCTGAGCGACCCCTCCCCAGATGTGGCAACAGTACTCCATCTTGGGATGTATCCGACTCTTTTATAGCTTATATAGATTGCATCAGGAGTAAAATACATTCTGGAGTGGTAAAATGATCCAACCATTTTCCAAATGTAAGGATAGGAGTTAGTGAGATGGATAGATTGTTAATTGAGTGATGAAGAATATTATGAAAGGATTGATCATGATAAATGGAATGGACAAAATTAACTTTTCCTCGGATTGTTTCCAGTTGTCCTGGATTCCTAATTATTACTCGACTCAAGCAATGTCGCTTCATGAGAGGTGTGGTGATGTAAAAGATGCAGTAGGCTGCATCTTTTAGTAGTGCATGCGAACAACAGACGTGCAGGTGATAGATGCTTGACCAAAGAAAAAAAGGGGGGGGGCACAGAAGAAAGTGAAAATAGCTTTGATTTTATTTTAGGCCACAAAGAAGTTCATTTCTCTTTAAAATGAAATGAGTGCCTCATAAAAACAGAGAACCATGCTGATACCCAAAAGTAATGGTCGCAGATCGGCTCCCTGATAAGCCCCTTTGAGTGGACTGTCTGACAGTTATCTCTGGTGGATATCTCAAGTGGCCAGTGCTTTGGTGGTCAGATGGATGGTGACTAGTGAGAAAGACTGGAGAATCCAAGATTTCCGGTCAGGAGGAAAGGATTCCAGATGGAAAGGGAGGGGGAGCCCTGGCCCTCTGGGCATTACAAGAAGTTTGCTTCCCTGAGAGTTAGAGATCAGTTGGAGCTGGATGCCTCTTCACGCAAGATGGGCTATTGGGGCTCTTAGCTAAAGGATTGAATTCATGGAACTTTTATTCTGTTTCGCCGGGATAGAAAGATCTAATTTTCTGTAACGGAGAGCGGCCGATTGAAGTAGATGCAGACACTTGTCGGCGCCGTTCAAAGAGGCAGCGTCTGCTATGCTGTGTGTGTGGGGCGAACCCGAAAACCCTCGTTGCCGACATAAAAAGAAAGAGGAGTGGGAGGAGAGAGGCGTCAGAAAGTGAAATAAGATTTTAATTATTTCATTTGTCCATGCAAATTAGGTTGTTTGCATGCGTGGGATTATCGTTTTAATAAGAGAGCGAAAAGTTAAGAGTCAGTCAGTTTTTTCATGGATATCGTTCTAAACGCGTATTGGAAAGCAAGCAAAAGAAAAGAGTGCTGGATTTTCTTTCATGTTGATTTGAAGGACGTTTTTTTTATATACAGTTGAGAGAGACAGTTTTTTTCCCCTGCCATTTGGACTTGATCTTGGTGACATCTCTATTTAAAGATTAGTTCGTTATTCTTTTTTTTTTACTACATTTTGCAAGTCTGAGAACACAAGTATCATTTATTACCTACAGCAAATGAAACTGTTACTTGTTATAAACTAGACTCATGGTTTGAGAATTCTTTGTTGCAGCACTGGCTGAGTCGAACAACAACTTTGGACCTGCACAACATGTGGGGCGATCACAGCCAGCGCAGTGAATGCACTACATATATATTCACGTTTCTAAATTTTTGAGATGAGGATTGATAATTTGTATAATTTTGATTATTCAGACCATAGTTCTCATCTTGAGTGTTATTCTCACAACGTAACCTCCAACCTTCTTCAGGTGTATAGTTTCGAACTGGGGAATATTTCTGTCGAACTCAGGAATCTGGACGGAATTTCGAACGGAACCCTTTATTTAATCCACGGGGGTAGCATGCTCTCGTTCCTTTAGCCATGACTGGGAGAAGTCTTCAGGATATAAAGTAGTGATATATAGTGATATATAGTGATAAGTAGTAAGACTGCACATTAAAAAAACAAGAATAGGTGTAAGGCTCCCAAAATTCATACTAGTATTGTCTGCAAGAATATAGTACTAAGTAAAATTCAGTTCTAAGTGATAGTCATCTGAAGGTTGAAAGTTCAATCCTTGGTGTGGGCGATACGAAGAATTGCGAATTACTGAAGACTTCTCCCAGTCATGGCTGACAGAACGAGAGCATGCTATCCCTGTGGATTAAATAAAGGGTTCCATTCGAAATTCCGTCCAAATTCCAGAATTTAACAGAAATATTCCCGAGTTCAAAAAATACACCCGAAGAAAGCCGAAGGTTACAGCGGCCGAAACGTTGTAAGATGAGAACAGTAGTCCGAATAATCCAAATTATATATTCACAGTTGGAGATTGCCCAACCTTTATTCAATGAGACTGAAATATTTACCTTTGTCATGTTTATGAGGTTCTTCTTCTTCAACATCATCTGCTTCTTCAACATCATCATCTTCTTCTTCATCTTCTGCATCTTCCAGCACAATTCTGTATTTAATTAGCGACCTGCGGTTTTCATAGATAACATATTCATTGTAACCATCTATGTTGCCCTGAAAAATAAATTTTGTCAACAAAACAAATCAAAAATAAGTTTCATATATTCTTATTCTTTAATATATAAAATTAAGTCACTCAAATTTTGACTTTTTTGGTTCGGGTCGCTGCACCATAGAACATCATTATCATCATGTTGAAAATTAGGCCACCATTTTTTTTTTTATGGAAATCGCTCCAGACAAGGCATGAAGCTACTTGATGTAAGGAACTAAAAGAACAAAACAATTACCACTTCAAGGTAAAAAAACTAGTCAACAATAAGTGTTAGATGGATAGATTCTCACCCAGAAAACAGTAATTTTCCCCCTTTGTCAGAAACATTGCCTAACATAAAATGCCCTGTGGCTGGGGATTGGATTATTGAGTTTCGGGACATGTCCACATACCAGCAGGTCCTGCACACTGCACCTCTAGGGCTCTAATTTACTCCAAGATCACTAGTCAATTAGCCTGGGGCCGCAAGGTACCCAGTATCTATGATGTACCAGGAGAAGTTTGGCCAGAGTCTTGTCGGCGGAGAGGTTATATACTAGCAGGGAAGACTTACACACTCGGCTTCCTTTTCATCCAAGGACTAGCTGGTGGATGAGGCATGGATAGCTTTGAATATGACAAATCAATATTTGATTCAGCCTAGCTAGTCAATAAGAAAATTATCGAAGTTAGACATGGATAGCTTTGAATCTGACAAATCGATATTTGATTTTGCCTAGTCAGTCAATTACGAAAATTATCGAAGTTAGACATGGATGGCTTTGAATCTGACAAATCGATATTTTATTCTGCCTAGCCAGTCAATTATGAAAATAATTGAAGTTAGACATGGATGGCTTTGAATCTGACAAATCGATATTTGATTTTGCCTAGTCAGTCAATTACGAAATTTATCGAAGTTAGACATGGATGGCTTTGAATCTGACAAATCGATATTTTATTCAGCCTAGCTAGTCAATAAGAAAATTATCGAAGTTAGACATGGATAGCTTTGAATCTGACAAATCGATATTTTATTCTGCCTAGTCAGTCAATTACGAAAATTATCGAAGTTAGACATGGATGGCTTTGAATCTGACAAATCGATATTTTATTCTGCCTAGCCAGTCAATTATGAAAATAATTGAAGTTAGACATGGATGGCTTTGAATCTGACAAATCGATATTTTATTCTGCAAGATTACAAGGCACATGTCTGTTCTTTACAAAAATAAATGTGAAAATATAGATTAACAATAACTGGGTTGTGTAGGCCCTGACGAATTCACTTACCATCGGATAGAGATACCACCATGTTCCTATAATGAAGCATACAAGATTACAAGACATATGTCTGTGCTCTTTACAAAAATAAATTTCAATTTCAATCGATTTCCTTGATTACATATTCTATTCGGTCTGAACAGATAATTCCTGGGATTCCCTATTATTTTTTAATTGGATAATCAACAGATATGATTATCCAATGAAATCACTTGTTTTGTTAACATTGAAAATTGCAAATGGTGTTGTAATGCACTGGGTAATCTTTACTATCATTTCATTAATATAATCATTAACAATTTTTTTAACACAAGATCTTAATATCAAGCAGATTGTTTAGTTTTACAGTTTTCCCCCTGTAATCATTATAATTTACGTACATTAGGAAAATTCGTTTTTCCATAGTTGTTTCCCTTTGTTTTGTTTTTATAAATAAGTTATGATAAATAAAATTACCTTGACAGAATGATATCTTTCTCCGTTCTCTTTTTCTGGCTCAGTTTTAAGATTGACGTTTGGTACTTTGTCAGGATATTCCTGAAAAGGATGAAACCCTTTCAATAAGTTTTCAAAGACAAATCATGATTTTATGTTAATTTTTTAAAGAAGAAAGACTTTCAGAATGATAGAGGGGGTGAGGGAAAAAAATTTTTTTTAATGGAAATTGCTCCAGACAAAGCATGAAGCCACTTGATGTAAGGAGCTAAAATAAAAATACTACTCCAAGGTAAAAAACTAGCCAACGATAAGTGTTAGAGGGATAGATTCTGATCAAGAAAACCCCTTTGTAAGAAATATCGCTCATGGAATGTGAGGACTAAAGGACAAAATAAGGGAAACAAGAGTTACGAGACTGACGAAAGTAAACCCAAAGTTAGTCACTTTCTACTCTTTAGAGCAGAGAGAGAGAAAGAAAAGAACGAGAAAACAGTTTTAGAGATGAGCGAGCGAGCAAGAAAGAGGTGAGACTAGTTTTTTTTAAATATTGCATAAAATACTTTCTTTCTATTGAAAAATATTAATGTACACTAAAATTTACGGAAATTTATCCAGTAGATGTTTAATAATAAAAACAAGGAATTACTTGTTAATATTAACATGTTTTTTTTTCTCTGGTTTGATGCCATTTTAAATCTCTATTTATGAAAAGGTATATTAAGGGGAGTTAAGCTGTGACGAAATTCATAATGACGACGATAATGACGTCGACATTCCAGCTACGGATAAAAGTAGAATTTTGTAAATAAAAACAAAAGTACTATATTAATTTCCATAAATTTTGGTGAATGGTATTTTTTTCTCCATCACAAGTAAGTACTTCATAACGGTTTCTTGTTATTTTCGTTTTAACAGCAATATTTCATATGGGTGTAAGCATGAAGAAGTACCCTTTTTCTTTAGAAAAAAACTTTTCTCTAGAAAAACTTTCTTAGAAAAATGAAAGAAAAGAAAAAATTAACGTAAAAAACTGATGAAACTGATAAAAAAAATGAATGAAAATGAAAAATAAAATGAAGCACTTATATTATACAGGGTTTATCATTCTTATTTTCGTCACTCTCTCTCTATATCTCTCTCTCTCAGTTTAAACTAACTATAAAACAGAAGCTCAATGGGTCACAGTATATTCTTTTAGAAAAATGAAAAGTTAAAAATGAAAGAAAAAACTGAAAAAAAAAGAGAAAGAAAAAAAAAGAAACAAACAAAGAAACAAACAAACAAAAAGTGAAAAGAAAAAAACTGAAAGAAAAAGTGAAAACAAAATGAAGGAAAAAAAAGTTGAAAAAAATATTAATTAGAAAAAGTGAACGTAAAAAATTCAAGAAAACAAAAAATAAAAGGGAACGAAAACAAAAAAAGATCATCGGGAGAAAAAATAAATAAAGATAAAGAATAGAATGCAGCACTTACTTTCATGTCCCCAAGAATGACGGAGCATACATAAATGGAACCTCCATTTTTCTCGGATAAATATTTCTCACATTTCTTCACATTATCGCTGAAACAATATCAACAACAAAAAAGTGTATAAAGATTTGCTGGGGATGGTCTACAGGTGGCCCCGTTTTGGGGGAGGAGGGGAGGGACAGTCGGCAAATGTGTAGCCTCGCCGACAGGCTAGTTATTTTTTAGTTGATTTTAAAATAGCATGATACAACAATAACGAATGAAATTTTAAAAATAAATTGTAGCTAAGAATGTTATTATATTGCCAATAACATGGTACAACAATAACAAATGAAAATAGTTTTAAACTTTTATTTGTGTGCACATAAAGTAGACAACTCACATTATATTAAGACTCCCATTAGGAGAGTAGAAAGTGGACCTTGGGTTTATTTTTGGCAGCCTCGTAACTCTCAATTCCCTCATGTCGTCCTTTAGTCAATGAGCGATGTTTCTGACAAAGGGGGAAGAATTACTGTTTTCTGGGTCGGAATATATCAATCTATCACTTATCATTGGCTAGTTTTTGATCTTGAAGTAGTATTCTTTTTAGCGCCTTACATCAAGTGGTTTCATGCCTTGTCTGGAGTGACTTCCATAAATATATATATATATATACTTTAATCTAAAATATGAGTTATCTCCCTTGCTCATATTTTTTTTGGGGGGGGGGCTTTTTTTTTTTACATTATTATATTTCCAATAACACAGTAAATCAATAACAAATGAAAATTGGCTAGTCAGAAGTTTGATTTGTCAGCTTAAATGCTATTTGGGTCTGACTATGAAAATCCACAAGATAACTTCATATTTAACTATGTGTTCTGGAGATACACCGTCAGGGTTGACATTCCTTCATCAGTTATTTGTGAATGACTCTTCATTATCTATACCTATATATATATATATATATATATATATATATATATATATATATATATATATATATATATATATATATATATATAATAATGGTAATAATCCAGGTGAAAAATATCCACAGGGTGGTAATCCAGAGAATTTTAACCGGGTTTATAAAAAGTGCTCAATATCAAAATAGAGCTTTATATATGATAATTTTATTTACACAGACATGTACAAAATCTGCGACACTGGCATGTCGATGTTATCGATCAACAGTTATGTTTATAGTAACTGTTGATCGATAACATCGACATGCCAGTGTCGCAGATTTTGTACATGTCTGTGTAAATAAAATTATCATATATATATATATATATATATATATATATGTATAGCTTTATTTTTTATTTATTTTTTAATGCGACTTTGATTCCTATATAATTGTATTGCTAGCTACCATATTGCAGAATGGTTCTTGGATATAGTGTTTAGATAGTATTATTATTTTTATATTTTTTTTTTACTATTGTTATAATTAATGTTATTTGATATGCAAATTACTATATCATACGGTAGTCTTAAGGGTAATATATTATTATTATTATTATTATTTTATTATTATTATTTTTTTATGTATATATTAGTGATATTTTGAGCTGAATTATTTCGACACTTGATTATTGGGGAAATGGTCGCATAATCAGTACCATTGGAGAGCCATGAATATTATAACTGTCCTGTTTTTTAAATCTCCGAAACAGTTACATGGTAAACAGCTGATGATCCCCGTGTTAATATTAGACGCTTAAGGTCTCCTGTTTTTGTTTCACCCTTAGATAATTAAACCCCCCCCCCTTTTTTTTTTTTTTTTTTTTTTACACTTATATTTTTTCATTTATTAATTTTCCAACGAATGTTAAGTCTGCAATATCTTGGATTTAGTTGGTTTGTCTGGGAATTTGAACTGCATTTTACATTTTTTTAAATGACTCAAAGCTTCTTTAGACTATATATATATATATATATATATATATGTATACTAGCGTTGGGACGATTAATCAGAACTGGAATCGAGAATCAGAAAAATCAGAAAGTTTTGTGTATCGGAAAGATTTGTGCCTATTTTCTGATGTCAAAAACGATTCTTTTAATTATTTTTCTTTTGTTTATTTTTGTTTAAAACTTAATTTTTCTATTACTGGTACTAATGATAAAATGATAAATATTTATTGATTTTAAACTACCAGTAAAACAAAAATCTATAGATCAGCCCCACAAGTGTATTTTTACGTTTTCAAAAATATATGCACATATTACATGGGTTGTTATGGTAATCTGATATAATAAAAAAAAAAAAAACCCACTCTATAATTGTATCGGAATCGGAAAAAATATTGAAATCGTCCCATCACTAATCTATATCTAAAGATATATATATATATCTACCTACACCTATATATATATCTACTTATACCTATATATATCTACTTATACCTACATATATATCTACCTATGACTATATATATATATATATATATATATATATATATATATATATATATGATAATTTTATTTACACAGACATGTACAAAATCTGCGACACTGGCATGTCGATGTTATCGATCAACAGTTACTATAAACTGAGATCTCATCAGGCGGAGTTAGAATCCGATCTTAACCTCAGATCATATTTGGAGAGAATGAAGTGGAGGGATAGAGAAAGAGAAGAAGAAGGAAAGAAATTTAACATTTCAAAAATTAAGGCCGTTAAAAAATTAAAAATTAAAAATTAAAAAATCTAAAAAACAAAAACTAAAAACAAAAGATCTAAAATCTAGAATCTGAAACAAACAGGGCAAATAAATAAATAAATAAATAAGGTGGAAAGAGGAACAAATAATGATGAGGGGAGAGGTGGTGGGAAGGTAGACACATAGAGGAAAAGAAGGAGAAAGAGAGGGCGTCTGTTGATTCAGATCGAGAGGGAAGGAGGGGGGTAGACATGCACGAATCAAGTGTCAAAAAACAGTCGAGTTTATAAATGTATTTTTTCAAGTGAACTGTAATATTGTGTATATGTGCGTATGCGTGCGGGCAAACCGGTCAGATGCGTCTGATTGTTGTGGTGGTGGGGCGGTGATCAAATGTGTCGCGATTCTGGGTTTAAATTGTCTTTATAATTTGTCTGGAGTTAATTTGCTTACTATGAATAAATAAATATATTCGTTAAATATAACAGAAATAGTAATAATAATAATAATAATAATAATAATAATAATAATAATAGATACCCCTAATAATTGAGGTAAAATAATTATATATATATATATATATATATATATATATAATCACAAGCCTAACGTCTATGCCCACGTGGCCACGAGAAATCGCCACAGACGGTAATTGAAATTAACGTACACTTATTCGAGAGGTGGGGACAAGCGTCATTGTTGTCGAGAGTGTTCGATGCCTGAGCGAAACTTTGCATAATATATATATATATATATATATATATATATATCAACTTATACCTACATATATATCTACCTATACCTATATATGAAATGACAGAGTCTACGATTTGGCAGGATTTTTCCTACTTGTTGATTATTGACATCCGGTCTCCTTGCTTGTATGAGTTTATCTGTTTGTACATCCATATCCCAGAGGATTTTGTGTTTTCCGTTTTCCAGTACTATCTTTGATTTATGTTTGTACCATTTGTCTGCATGTTCGAAATTCAATCGTTTGCATAGTTCCCAGTATACTGATTTCCCCATACAATCATGTCTGTTCTTGTATTCTTTTGGGGCAAGTTTGCTACATTCACTTATTATAAGATTTACTGGTTTGTCTCTTTATCCACACAGTCTGCATTTATTGTTTTCCTAGGTTTTATCCATTTTAGCTTTAATGTAGTTTGTCCTAATCACATTGTTGTGCAGCCGTCAGTAAAGATTCCGTTTCTATGTTCAAGTGTCCTTTTCTTAGCCATGCCCAGCTATTTTCGTTGGTTTCTTCTATTGTCAGTCTTATGAAGCGTCCATGTAGTTGTTTTTCTTCCCACTTTTCTTTTCTTGTCTTACTGTTTCTGGTTTTGGTGCTTCTCGAGTTGTTCATTGGGACGGTGCCTCTTGCTGCAGCGATCAGTATTTCTGTGTTCTGTATTTCTCCAGCTCTTTTTTTTTGTGTCTTCCACACCACAGTCTTCTATACTTACCAGTTCTCTTCCCCCTTCGTTTGTTTTCATGTAGAGTCTGTCCGTATCATCTTTTGGGTGTAGTGCGTTGTGCAAGGTCATTAAATTTCTAATCCTCTGGTCAAGTTGCCGGAGTTCTTTAGTCCAGCCTATGAATGATCCAGAGTATCTTATTAGTGATATTACCCAGGTCTTTATTCCTTTTACAAGATTTCTGCTATATAATTTCGTTTCTAAGAGTTTTTCGTTCTTCGCAAATATTCTTTTCCAATCTTCCCTTTCATTTCTGTAGATTTGATGGTATCTGCTTCAAATATTTATAGCTCTCCTGTTCACCTAGCACCCTCATCTCCTCTTGGTTCGGCAGTTCCATACCATCCGTCGTCTCCAGTTTTTCTCTCTAGCAGTGCACACTTTTCCATTCCGAATTCCATTTGAATTTCTTGGCTGAAGATTCTGGTCATATTGATCAGCTGTTCCAGTTTTTTTTTTTCAAATAGTTTCAGCTCGTCCATGTACATCGGATAGTTTATTCTTTGTTATGTGTTTGTTAACTTGTATCCGGCATCACATTTTCTGAGTATGTAGTTGAGTGGCATCATGGCTATTATAAACAGTGATGGTGATAGTGAGTCTCCTTGGAAAATGCCTCTCTGTATTTTTATCTCAGTCAGGTGTTGCCCTCTAGCTGTCAGTTCTAGTCTCCATGTTTCCATTGCTTTCTTAATAAGATCAATAATCATTATTATTATTATTATTATTATTATTATTATTTATATTATTTCATGAACTTTTGGATGTTTTTAGTTGTATTTTTTCTGGAACATCAGGTCAATTTTATTGACTTTAGACATTCAAGCTGTACTTTAACACTTTCGCCATTCCTAACAGGCAAGCATTTTGCAGAATTGGAAAAGCAATTGTTTTGTCAATCTGTTTAAGCCATTTATGGTGGCTTTTAGTTATTGTCGTATTCCAATTATTATGTATGCACTAGGAGCTCTTACCAAGGTCATCATCAATGATTGATCACTGTTAATAATCGGTGGTATTCACTGGGGTCTGAATGACAACAAGTCTACCCAGATTTCCAGTATTTTCCAACTCTTTCAATACTATTGCAAATGACTTTGTGTTATCACATTTTATTATTATTATTATTTATTCTTACCTAAGTACCATCTAATTTACATATGTTTGTGGTGTGTAGAGACACATATGTAAAGTAGACAGGGCTTTACTCGTTACACTAGTTTGGGAGCGGCTGCTAAAAAAAGGAACCACCTCTTTTCCTCGCTCGATCTGCATCTTAAAATAACCCGTTGAAAAATTCAACACATTTCCAACATTATTTCCAAATAAGTTCCTATTTACTTGCCTTTCTTTCTGAAATTAGATGCCAATGTATGTCACTCTTTGTCTAAATGCCCACAGAGACATTAAGAAATATTAGAGAGTGGTTGAATCAACATAGAGTGGGAGGGGCGAAAGAAATACATCGATAAAACTTTAATTACATTTTCAAAAACTAAGATGAAGTTACCAAAATATTTTGTCGGAATTTTCAACTCACACAATCTAAGTAATGTTTTTTGTCTACTTACCTAAAGTAGATTCCACTGCCGAAATCTCCTTTGCGACTTAAACGCACATCTAGTCCATGAGAACAGATTAATTTGTTGGAAGTATTGGTGCTGTGGTACAAATCTTTAAGATTCAGATCAAAGTCTTGATAAAAATTAAAAAAAAATGAAAATTGAAATCATGAAGAGTTTAAAATACACGCGTCTAAATGAAAATTCTGTGAATCAAATGGAGATAAAATACTAAAAACTTGAAGTAAATTTTATTAGTAGTAAAAGTAAATCCCTATGAATGCCATATTCTATATTGTAAAGTAAATTCATATGAATCAGAATGATACTGTTGCATACTACTCCTGCCTGGACCGCGGCAGTACGCGTTTCGTATACTCGTTGTGCAGAGGGTTGGTCGCGTCGTCCAGTGGATGGTCGTCCGTTGGTGAATTCTCTCTTCTCCGCCATCGTCCGTTGTCTGCAATAAAAGTCATGTCGCCCCCAAAGAAAAACTCTGCTTTTAAATTTAATTCATTTATTCAAGTGTTGTTATTTCATCTGGGGGAAATTCACCACGCCGAGAGAGACTAAGAGAGCAAACCCCACGTTATCGTAGTTAGTTATTAATGTTTTCTTAACTATTCCTAGAGAGGGGGGGGGACGATTCTCGCGCTTGTCTTCCCTGAAGGGAAATATTCCGTATCTTTACATTGTGAATTGCATGTCCTCTCAGTTCGCTTTCCGAAACAGACTGAACGAAATTTGCTTCTCATAAGAACGAGTGACGTCACAGATACCTTTGTTTCCCACGCAAGGCCTGCGAAGTCACAGAGCCTCTCGCAGGTGTAGACTGACCCTTGAACTGGGGTCTCGTTACATGGTAACCTTGTCACGTCTGTCAGCTCCTACTGTGAGAACAAGCCCTGTTCTGCACTCGACTGCCCCGCGTTAATTCGTGCAAGTCAAACCCGATCTCCCACAGATACGTCCATTCCCATAGGGCCATTATCTAACAATACAACTTTCTGGACCAGTTTGATTCTTTTGCCGGCATTCTTGTAGGAAGGACCACGCAATGGTTGCTAACATCCCTAAGTGAAAATGGTCTTATGGAATCGACTGGATTCGAACTTGGCACATCCAGGTTGTCAGTCCATGTCGTTATCCACTTAACAACCATCACCTCCCTTAATCTTTATTACAAAACTAGACCACCCGTGACCCGTTGGGTCAGTTTGTTATATTAGCTATGGAATTCATGTATGAGCGTGACACTTGTGGCATAAAGAAAATAGGTTTTTTTTACATAACAGAAGCATTTCTATGAAAGTATATTAAAATGAAAAAAGAATATAGATAGATTTCTATGAGTCGTTCTGTTTATTATAATTGTTTTTTTTTTTAAATTACAGTTACTGAATTATAAGTGGTTGGCCATACTTATAGGTAAATATGCACTGAACAGGTACCATAATACTTATTATAGTTAAATTCAAATTTTGATATATCATCTTTTAAATGAAATTGTTAGTTGAAAGTACAGAATAATAAAAGGGCGATTTGAGAAAGGAAGGGGGTACAACAGGCTTTCTCGCGTACGTAACGAAAACAGAGGGAGTAGGAGTGGTGAAATCTATGAGAGGGAAAGTGGGAGGTGGTTTCGTTCACCGACCGCTAATAATGAGTGTTGTTTTTTTGTTTGTTTGTTTTTGTTTTTTAAAAGGGAGGAGTTTTTTTGAAACTGCGACAGACTTTACGAAGTCCTCCCGTTGAATGTTTTTAGCCGTGGAGAAAACAAAAAAACTATTTGATGAAATTAAATGAAATTGTTTAGATTAAAAGCGATATAAAAATTTCCAGAATGAAAAATTTCATGCGTTCGTTAATCATAATAGAGAATAACGGAATTGGAATAACAGATTGAAGACGATGCTATTTACGCATGCGCAACCGGATGTTGAAAACCGGAAAGCTGAAAGCTGATTGCAAACAGACAAGAACAATAGAGTTTTAGTATTATATAGATAAATTGGAACCAAGATTGGGAAAAAGACAAGATATAAAAAATAAATAATAATAATAATGATAATGATAATGATAATAATAATAATAATAATAATAATAATAATAATAAGAAGAAGAAGAAGAAGAAGAAGAAGAAGAAGAAGAAAAAAAAAGAAGGATTTAATCTATTTTATTATCGCTATTATTTCTATGAAAATTAACCATGAAAATGGACATGGATACTGTGATTTATCAGCAGGATAAAGCAACACTGCATTGCTCCAATGCTTCACTCAAATACTTCCATCACTACTTTACTGATAGAGGAAAACTTCTTAACAAAAAATCAGAAAGTTCAATTAATTGTAGACATAATAAAGTTTAAATGCTAGACAATTTTCAAATAACCCCATAATTCTGAAGAACGTACTCCTTGTCAAATAGAAGGAAAGATTGACAGAAAATAGATTCTATATAATACAGGAAAAAAATACTTTCAAAAACGATTCTACAACCAGAAATCTTTTTGAATAAGAAACATGAAAACAAAATGCCACTTTCTAAATATTTCTGATCTCTACTTAAAAATAATAAAATGCCAATAGTTTAGCTTTTTTTTAAATACACAATGTTACCTATGACTTAATGAGAAGTTAGAAATGATAAGATTTAGTGGGAGAGGAAAAACCTCTGAACAAAAAAACAGACATTTCAATTAATTGTAGGCATAATAAAGTATACATGCTAGAGAATTTCCAAATAAGCTTGTTACTCTGAGATGGGAGGAAAAGGCTCTGTTTTTTTTTAACTTGTGAGTTTATTAGTAGCTATTACATACCAGGAATCATTTTCTCAAAATGTGTATGTAGTTGCACCTTAGAGATTATGTTTTTGTTAATCTCTTATGCTTACTTTGTAAGTTCCGCAAGTGTTTAGAATGATATGGGTTCCTATATTCCTATATATCTGTGTATATGAGTGTACCGTTTGTGTGCTAAGTAGGGTTAGGGTTATGTAGATATGTATATGTATCTGTGTCTGTTTGTGTCTGTACAGATGGTTGTGTACATGTGTGTGTATATTTAGGTACATGCATATATATATATATATGTGTGTGTGTAAGTATGTGTATTTATGTATATAAATGTATGTGTTTATGTACTTATATGGATGTAAAATATGTATTTTATACATATATCTGTATGTGTATAATTCTGTATGTGCCTATATATATATGTACATGTGTCTATATATATGGATTAATTTAAAAAATTACATTATTTTAATTTCTAATTTTTATTTATTATAATTTATATTGTTAGATTTTATATTTATTATTATATTTATTACATCATTTCTAATAATGTTATAAATATGGAACTAAAAATGTATCAACATTGTATGCTGAATAAAGCTTTCCAAAGTTTTATTACATACATATAATGTCAATTGCCATTCATTTGCCACCATATACATACATTATATATATATATATATATATATATATATGTATGTATGTATGTATGTATGTATGTATGTATGTATGTATGTATGCATATCAACTTGTAGGGGCAACTTTAACACCTCCCCCTCCATTATAACAAGAGTTACGAAAGGAAAGTGAATAAAAATGTGCCTCACCATCTGCATTATGAAACTTCAGGAACTGCTTCTCATCTTCGAAGGACTTCTTCTGTTTTTCGTTCTCAACAATTTGAATTGATTGAATATTGCTTTGAAATTTGCAATTTTTAAAGTCTGCTGAGATTTGCAGAAAGACAGGATCTTCAGAACTTAATGGTTTCAATTTAAAGATTTTATTTTTGGCAGAACGGGTTGATTTTTCTTGAAGGTTTCGCGGTTTTCGGTCATTTGTTGAATTTGGCAGATTATCATAGATTGCAGTGTTAGCCATTCTTTCACTTGAAGCTCCAACTGCACTTTCAGATGCTTCCCCTGTAGATAATAGTTGTCTAAATTTATTTCCTGCCTCTCGTTCATTTAAACCAATTGACCAGTTCTTATCAAGAAGCCCAAGGGCTATCATATTTTTAACTTCTTCATTCATATCATCATCTTCGAAATATCCTGTTTGATGTTCCAAAGATCTATGGGAATATTTGCTTGGAGGTACTTTCTCTGCGGAGTTTAATTCATATCTGTTCTCTGCCCATTTCTTTTTGAGAAGATCACGGGCTATCATAATCTTGACTTCATCATTGATATCATCATCATCCTCCAATTGTCTTGGATCCATTTTAGATAGTCTAAAAAATGAAAAAGATTTAATAATAACAAAATAAAAATTTCCAATTATAAAGAACAGTTTGATTTTTTTATGTGTTAATAAAAAAAATGGTGAAAAACAATTATTAAAAATGGTGTTGTTAAAGTTTAGGGTTAGGCTTTTTTTTTTACTGAAAATTATTTATTTTTTTTGTAATCAATTAAAAATAGCGTCGTTAGGATCTAGGGTTAGGTTTTTTTTTTTTTTATTGAAAATTAAAATTATTTTTTGCTTGTAATCAGGTAAAATGGCAGCGTTAGGGTTTAGGGTTAGGTTTTTTTTTTTTTACTGAAAATGAAAATTATTTTTTGTTTGTAATCAGGTAAAAATAGCGGCATATAGGTTTAGGGTCAAGTTTTTTTTTTACTGAAAATTATGTTTTATTTGTAATCAGATAAAAATGGCAGTGTTAGGGTTTAAGGTTGAGATTCGTTTTTTTTTTTTACTAAAAATTATTTTTTGTTTGTAATCAGGTAAAAATGGCATCGTTAGGTTTTAGGGAAAGGTTTGCATTTTATACTGAAAATTACTTTTTTTTTTAATCAGCTAAAAATGGCGTTGTTAGAGTTAAAAGTTAGGTTTTTATTACTGAAAATTATTTTTAGTTTGTAATCAGGTAAAAATGGTGTCGTTAGGGTTTAGCATGAGGGTTGTTTATTTCACTGAAAATTATTTTTTTTTGTAATCAGGTAAAAATAGTGGCGTTAAGGTTTTGAGTTAAGTTTTTTTTATTTTTAGTTTGTAATTAGGAAAAAATAGCGGCATTAGGGTTTAGGGTTAGGGTCTGTTTTTTTTTAATGAAAATTTTTTTTTGTATGTGATTAAGAAAAAATGGCGGCTTAAGCTTAAGTGTACTGTTTTTTTTTTTACTGAAATTTAGTTTTTGTTTGTAATCATAGAAAAATGTAGCCGTTAGGGTTTTAAGTTAGGGTTTGTTTTTAGGTACTGAAAATTATTTTTTGTTTTTAATCAAGTAAGAATGACGTCGTTAGGGTTTAAAGTTAGGGTTTGTTTTTATACACTGAAAATTATTTTTTATTTGTAATCAGGTAAAAAATACCTGTGTTAAGGTTTAGGGTAAGGGTATGGTTTTTTTTTTAGTGAAATTTTTTTTTTTTAATCAGCTAAAAATGGCGTTGTTAGAGTTAAGAGTTGGGTTTTTATTACTGAAAATTATTTTTTGTTTGTAATCAGGTAAAAATGGCGGCGTTAAGGTTTAGAGTTAGGATTTGCATTTTATACTAAAAGTTATTTTTTGTTTGTAATCAGGTAAAAATAGCGGCATATAGGTTTAGGGTCAAGTTTTTTTTTTACTGAAAATTATGTTTTGTTTGTAATCAGATAAAAATGGCATCGTTAGGTTTTAGGGAAAGGTTTGCATTTTATACTGAAAATTACTTTTTGTTTGTAATCAGGTAAAAATGGCGGCGTTAAGGTTTAGAGTTTGGTTTTTTTTATACAAAAAATTACTTTTTGTTTGTAATCAGGTAAAAATAGCGTCACAAGGGTTTTGAGTTTGTTTTATTTCCTGAAAATTATTGTTTGTTTGTAATCAGGTAAAAATGGTGTCGTTAGGGTTTAGCATGAGGGTTGTTTATTTCACTGAAAATTATTTTTTTTTGTAATCAGGTAAAAATGGCAGCGCTAGGGTTTTGAGTTAAGTTTTTTTTTAATTTTTAGTTTGTAATTAGGAAAAAATAGCGGCATTAGGGTTTAGGGTTAGGGTTTGTTTTTTTACTGAAAATTATTTTTTGTTTGTAATCAGATAACAATTTTGGCGTTAGGATTTCAAGTTAGTTTTTTTTTTATTGCTGAAAATTATTTTTTGCTAGTAATCAGGTAAAAATGGCAGCGCTAAGATTTTGAGTTAAGTTTTTTTTTTATTTTTAGTTTGTAATTAGGAAAAAATGGCAGCATTGGGGTTTAAGGTTAGGGTCTGTTTTTTTTTAATGATAATTTTTTTTTGTTTGTGATCAAGAAAAAATGGCGGCGTTAAGCTTAAGTGTACTGTTTTTTTTTTACTGAAATTTATTTTTTGTTTGTAATCATAGAAAAATGTAGCCGTTAGTGTTTTAAGTTAGGGTTTGTTTTTAGGTACTGAAAATTATTTTTTATTTGTAATCAGGTAAAAATACCTGTGTTAAGGTTTAGGGTAAGGGTATGGTGTTTTTTTTAGTGAAATTTTTTTTTTTTAATCAGCTAAAAATGGCGTTGTTAGAGTTAAAAGTTAGGTTTTTATTACTGAAAATTATTTTTTGTTTGCAATTAGGTAAAAATGGCGGCGTTAAGGTTTAGAGTTAGGATTTGCATTTTATACTAAAAGTTATTTTTTGTTTGTAATTAGGTAAAAATGGCAGTGTTTGGGTTTAGTGTACAGGTTTTATTTATTGAAAATTATTTTTTGTTTTTAATCAGGAAAGAATGGCGTCGTTAGGGTTTAGGGTTAGGGTTTGTTTTATATACTGAAAATTATTTTTTGTTTGTTATCAGGTAAAAATGGCGATGTTCGGGTTTAGAGTTAGGGTTTTTCTTTACTGAAAATTTTTTTTGTTTAAAATCAGGTAAAAATGACGTGGTTAGGGTTCAGGGTTAAGGTGTGTTTTTTTTTACTTAAAAGTATTTTTTGTTTGTAATCAGATAAAAATGGGGTGTTTAGGGTTAGGGTTTTTTTTTACTGAATATTATTTTTTGCTTGTAATCAGATAAAAATGGCCTATTAGGGTTTAGGGTCAGGTTTTGTTTTTTTTACTGAAATTTATTTTCTGTTTGTAATCAAGGAAAAATAGCGTTGTTAGGGTTTAGGGTTAAAGTTTTATTTTTTGATACGTCAAAATTATTTTTTTGTTTGTAATCATGTAAAAATGGCGTCGTTAAGATTTAGGGTTAGGGTTTTTTTTCACTGAGAATTATTCTTTGTTTGTTATCAGGTAAAAATAGCGTTGTTAGAGTTTAGAGTTAGGGTTTTTTTTCACTGAAAATTATGTTTTGCTTGTAATCAGGTAAAAATGGTGATGTTTGGGTTTAGCGTACGGGGTTTGTTTTTTTACTAAAAATTATTTTTTGTTTGTAATCAGGTAAAAATAGTGCCATTAGGGTTTAGGGTTAAAGTTTTTTTTTTACTGAAATGTAATTTTTGTTAGTAATCAGGTAAAAATGGCGTCGTTAGGGTTTTGCGTACGGGTTTGTTTTTTTTACTGAATATTATTTTTTGCTTGTTATCAGGTAAAAATGGCGTTATTAGGGTTTAGAGTTAAGGTTTTTTATTGAAAATTATTTTATGTTTGTTATCAGGTAAAAGTGGCATCGTTAGAGTTTATGTCGTTGTTAGGGTTCAGGGTTAAGGTGTGTTTTCTTTTACTTAAAAGTATTTTTTGTTTGTAATCAGATAAAAATGGGGTGTTTCGGGTTAGGGTTTTTTCTTACTGAATATTATTTTTAGCTTGTAATCAGGTAAAAAAGGCACGTTAGGGTTTAGGGTTTGGTTTTTTTTTTTTACTGAAAATTATTTTCTGTTTGTAATCAGGTAAAAATTGCGTGGTTAGGGTTTAGGGTTATTTTTTTTTTTTTTCTGAAAATTATTTTTTTTTTATAATCAGATAAAAATGGGGTGTTTAAGGTTAGGGTTTTTTTTTACTGAATATTATTTTCTGTTTGTAATCAAGGAAAAATACGTTGTTAGGGTTTAGGGTTAAAGTTTTATTTTTTATACTTGAAATTATTTTTTTGTTTGTAATCATGTAAAAATGGCGTCGTTAGGGTTTAGGGTTAAGTTTTTTTCGTACTGAAAATTATTTTTTGTTTGTAACTAGGTAAAGATGGTGTCGTTAGGGTTTAGCGTACTGGGTTTTTTTTTACTGGTAATTATCATTGGTTTGGTTACGGTTACGGTTAAGGTTTAGGGTTAGAGTTAGGGTGTAGGGTTAGGTTGTAAAGTTTTGTTTTTTTGCTTGAACACATTGCAGTACTATCGCGTTTCAATCAGTTGAAATGTTGACATGTCGTCTGCTTATTCATTTCAATCAGTTGAAATGTTGACATGTCGTCTGCTTATTCATTTCAATCAGTTGAAATGTTGACATGTCGTCTGCTTATTCATTTCAATCAGTTGAAATGTTGACATGTCGTCTGCTTATTCATTTCAATCAGTTGAAATGTTGACATGTCGTCTGCTTATTCATTTCAATCAGTTGAAATCGTTTGCTCATTTTCTTGCAGTTTTATTGGCTAACCGCTTTGCTACTACCAACACCAGGTCGCTTTTAGCGTGGGTCCTAATCTAAGAAAGTACTAACTTTATGAAGTACTTATGGAAAATGATTCAGTAGAATTTTAATAAAAAATAATTTCGTGATTTTACGCTGTTTACGCCAATCAATGTTGATGATTAACTAGGACGCAAATCTGATAATGGCGGATAATGGCAGACTTACATAGTTGCTTCAGCTGTTTGCTCGGCTGAAGCAGAACTGATTGTGGCTGAAGACCCATGCAGGAACGGCAGTCTCTGTTGCAAAGGTCATTAACATGTGTGGTCTCTGGACTGTTAGCATTGATGTTTTCCTTTTTGTTCGCACTTTACTACAGAAACGTTTATCAGTTTCTCCTCCCTTGCTTTTAGATGTTGGTTCAGGGTTCCTTTCCATCTTGAACTGTCATCTGCAATGCTCTCTCAAGACCCAATGTAAATGTCGATCGCCTTCATTTCTCGCCTCACAACATCTTCTTATTGGAGTTGGGGACGGCCAGTGGATCTCCTTCCAGACAGCAGCTCTCCATACAGGATGTCCTTTGGAATGCGCTCATCCTCCATGCGGATAACATGGCCCAACCAGCATTGTCTGGGGAGGGTGAACATGTTGGGAAGGCTTGTGAGGGATAGAACCTCTGTGTGGGACGTCTTATCCTGCTTAGATATGCCAAGGATGCAGCAGAGGCTTCACAAGTGGAAGATGTTGAGTCTCCGCTTCTGTCTGGCATAGGTAGTCCACAACTCACTGCCATACTGCAGTGTGCTGATGAAGCAGGTGCTGTACACTGCCATCTTAGTCTTCACTGTAAGCTTGGGGTTCTTCCACACTCTGGATGTGAGGCGAGCAAGGGTTGTAACTGCTTTCCCGATCCTCTTGTCAGTTTCAGTGTCAAGGAAGAGGTTGTCGGCTATGGTGGAGCCAAGGTACGTGAACTGGTAAATGACATCGATTTCATATTCATCAATAGTGATGGACGGTGGTACCTCGGTGTCTTGCCCCCAGGACGTTTGACTTTTCAGGTTGATGCTAAGACTGAAATCCTTGCAGGCCTGTGAGAAGCAGTTCCAGCTGAGTGCGCGTCGCAACTGCTGCATCGTCAGCAAACAGCATGTCTCTGATGAGAACTTCACGTACCTTTGTTCTGGCTCTGAGGCGGGCAGGGTTGAATAGCCTGCCGTCTAATCTGGTACGCAGATAGATTCCCTCAGTTGCACAGCCAAAGACGTACTTCAGGAGGACGACGAAGTAGATCCCGAAGAGTATATATATATATATATATAATGAAGAAGAATGGAAAGGAATTAGAGAAGCAAAAGTCAAATCATAATTCAATTCAATTGCTCAGAGCAAAGTATATTCCGCAAAAAAGGCAATTTATTCAAGTTAAATTTTCCTTAAGCCAGGCTTTTCAAAGATCAAAATCTTATCATCAGAGGAAGTCGCTGGGATAGATAAGTTGGCAAAGGCCAAGATTTTAAATTTGAAAAAATAAAATAAAAGTTGTAGGGGGAAGAAACACAGGGCAAAATTCTGCCCGAATGCAAGCAAATGTCCGATTGCTAAAAAGTCCGGTGTCGAAAAGTCCAGCGGAGAGAATGAGATGTAGATAGGTAGGTCGTTAAAAGGCCCGAAAGGTTGTGAGAGAGGAATAAAAGTTAAAATTCCAAGAAGCCACAACTTCAGGAGCGGCGAAAATAGAAAATCCAAAGGGTAAAATGTCCAATAAGTGCAGGCAGGCAGGCTCAGAGCAATTGAATTGAATTATGATTTGACTTTTGCTTCTCTAATTCCTTTCCATTCTTCTTCATTCTACCTGCTCTATCCTGGATATTGAGCTATATACTCTTCACAATAGGTTTCACTTTTCCTAAAAGTTCGCTTTTAGTACACCACTTTATATATATATATATATATATATATATCGCCTATACACTAAATTTATTCGAATTTTCCAAGAAACTGTTCAAGCATACGATCTTATCTTTTACCCAAAACAATTATCCAAAGAAATTGTTTTAGGCTATTTCATTAAAAAAAACAAAAAAAACAAATTACTATTCACCAACATATTTTTTTTTGGGGGTGGGGTAATTGTAGGGGGTTAATCTACAAATTTACCTCCCCCCCCTTCCCCACAAATGAAAACAACGTAAATAAATCCGTGTTTTTATTATTGTATTTTATTTCCCATAAAAATCAGAAAACAAATTTTTATTCGCCGGTTAGGGGACATACTTCAGATTTACACCACTCGCAAAGTGCTGACGACACATTGACGTCACAGCCTGCAGCCATCATGAGTGAAAAAATTAAATTTTATCACTAAAAATGCTTATATCTCATATTACATTTTTAACGCAAATAGGTCACAAATAGGCGATTGTGCAGTATAGTTAAGAAAAAGTGGGGGTGGGGTTATAGACAACAAATAACTGTTGCCAGACGCAAGAAAATTTACTTTTCTACTTGTATAATGTTCACGTTTATTTACTTATTGTAAGATTTATTATCTCTGCATTTGTTATCGTCACTTTTACTTAGCCGGCAATTTGGGGGGTACTTGATAACAAATTTCAGGCTTAAAAATAATAAGAAGAAGTAGAATAATAAATTGCTACGGTACTACACTGGAATATATGCAAACTCTATGAATTGGACCACAATGAGAAGTGGTATGAGCATAAGCAAGAAGTGGTACAGGAGAACGACAATGTCAAACTTCTTTGGGACATGCGCATACAGACTGATAAGGTTCTTGAACATTCCAAACCCGACTTAATCTTTCTAAACAAAAACAAAAGAACTTGCTTAATCATTGACATATAGCCTGCTCCTTTGACATTAGAGTGCAGGAGAAAGAACATGAATAAATAAATAAATATTAAGATCTAAAATGGGAATTAGTTAGACTATGGAAATGTAAAGAAGTAACGGTTATTCTCGTTGTAATTGGAACGCTTGGAATCATAACGAAAAGCCAGCATAAATGGCTTAAACAGATTGGCGAGACAATTTCTTTTCCAATTCTGCAAAAGGATTGCCTGTTGGGAACAGCGAAATTGTTTGAATGTTCAAAAAAGGTTAAGTAAAAGTGACAATAACAAATGCATAGAAAATAAATCTTACGTAATCACACGTAAACATTATACAAGTAATTAGAAAAGTGCGATGTTGAATTTTCTTACTGAATTAGTGGTCGTGGGCCGCCATCAGTGGACTATTTCTCTTGTCATTAAAATTGGTTGATTTCCTGAATTTTGGTGAAATTTAAGTGAAGGGACGGGTCAAAATGTTTTTATATTTTGGGGATCAATCATTCATTTTGCATGTACTTAAGTCGTTTTAAGTTTAATTTGCTTATTTTCGGTATAGGAGTCCCTCACAGGTAAGATGGTGCCTGTCAGGCAAGATTCCTTTTTTTTAAATAAGTTTTGTTTGTTTTTTGCGCATTTTTTCCCAAACTTTTATGTTAGTTTTTAACATTATATTTTAATTTCAATGACTTTTTTTGGGGCGGGGGGGGGGGGGGGGGTAATTAAAAGTTATTTAAACTAAAAAGAAAACAAAGAACAAGATTTATTAAAAACCAAGAAACAAGATTTATTTTAAAAAAACAGGGAAAGGGAAAGAAAAAGGTATACTTAACAAAAAATCGGGACAAGGAACAAAATAATTAAGGGGTTTCATACCACGCAGAAAGGGACGGCCACCATCTTGCCTGTGAGGAACTCCTATACAGAAAGTAAGCCGTTTAATTTAGATGGTTTCAAGTCGATATTGTAGCAGTTACCTCCTCCTTTCAAAACATAACTACACCGGTTTGCCGGTAGGTGGCGCTTTTTCACCGACAGGTGGCGCCGTAAAGCGACACCAGAGTTATCTGCCCTTCGGACTATAAGAGCCGGTGCAAAACGGAAATTCTCTCTCTTGTTCACTGACCAGCCTCGACAGAAGTATGCTGGCACCAGCTCTCTCTCTCTCTCTCTCTCTCTCTCTGGTCGACAGAACGACGCTAATACACTAGCGTTTCGTCTCACGCTTTTCTCTTCACATGGCATCGGATTAACAACTACCAACACACGTGGGCAAACAACGGTAAGAGTTCTCAACTCGTTTTCTTTGTGTGCGGCTTTCAAAGACTTTTCCTACGCCAGATTCATTTCTTCTTATACCTTTTCAAGAACTGTTTTTCCATCGACACACATGCATACATCACACACTTCACCATTCCACGTACACACACGTTCAATAAACCTTATTTGAACTACTTCATTTTTGTTTGTTAATTATTACTCTGCCTTTGCATGCAACATTGCTTGATTTACTGAACACGTTTATAATCGGGGGGACACGACCCTCGATCCGAACATTGGTGACCCGACGTTCAAGCTTTGTTGTATGTGGCAGGGTAATTAATTTCGTACAAAAACAAAAAATATATATATATCATTTCTCGTTTTTTCTTTCGTGGTGAAACGAATTATGCACCCATCTTTTTCCTTTTTTTTTCTACCCACGTGGTAGAAATATACAAACAAACAAAAAAAAAGAAGCCACCGTCTCCATTTTTCCTGGCCACGCGGAAATACCCAAACAAGAAAAACAAAAACATTTCTCGGCTTCTCCGAGTATAAAACAAATTACAATTTCATTTTTTCTTCTCTTTCTTTACCCACGTGTCAGAAAATTATATACAAAGAAAAAGACAAACTTTTGCCAATCCTTTTTTTTTTCTTTTTCGACGAACAAAAGGACCTTACAAGACGCCACTTCCTTTGTTTTGAACACGTGGAGATAAAAAGAAAACAAAAGAAAACAAACGCTCACGCTGCCCATCTTTTTCGTGGCCACGTGTTGATAAAAAAAATTCAAAAATGCCGTCATCTTTTTCCGGACCACGTGTTGATAAAAAACTTCAAAAATGCCGCCATCTTTTTCCGGACCACGTGTTGATAAAATAAATTCAAAAATGCCGCCATCTTTTTCCGGACAACGTGTTGATAAAATTTTTTTAAAAATAACGCCATTTTTTATCCCTCGGACCACGTGGAAATGAAAATTCAAACAAAAAAAAAGAAAATACGAATTTTTTTTTCTTTCTTTTCAACAACAAAGGAAAGAGAAGCCACCATTCTTTCTCTACGTGGAAACGAACATTCAAACAAACTAAAACGAAAACAAAAAAAACGTCATCCCGTGTGTGAAACAAATTACGGCTCTATTTTTTTTTTTTTTTCTTTTTCCTTTCTACCCACGTGTTGGAAATATATATATAAAGGAAAAGAAAACTACAAAACGACCAACACATGACGACAAACACGAACAACATCACCGAGCCTTAAGACTTAATACTGGTTGTAAAAAGTCAGGCTCAGCAAGCATCAACATCACCCTTCAAGGCCAAACCAACTCTCTTCAACAACTGGACGTTCATTGATCAACAGGAGGACACATCAACTTGAACAACCACATCTTCCCGGACATTCATCAAGCACCAAACATTTCCGGACATCACTGACGACACTATGAAAAAAATCACACCAGTTCAAAATGAGTACAACTGCACAAGCACGACTAAATACTCAACTGGACGTTCGTTGATCAACTGGGGGACACATCAACTCGAACGACGCACCAACACCAGTACAGACCCACTTGTACCTGGACCTGCTAACTCACTTGCAGACATTTGTGCATCTGATTTTGACCATAGTGTACCACCAATCTCAACAACTAGATGTTTGTTCATCAGCTCCACAACACGGACTAATTAACATGAACAACATCAACACCTGCACAGACTCACTTGTGCTCATTCATCAACACCGCACAGACTCACTTGTGCTCATTCATCAACACCTGCACAGACTCACTTGTGCTCACTCATCAACAACTGCACAGACTCACTTGTGCTTATTCATCAACACCGCACAGACCCACTTGTGCTCACTCACTCATCAACACCGCACAGACTCACTTGTGCTCATTCATCAACAACTGCACAGATTCACTTGTGCTCACTCATCAACACCGCACATACCCACTTGTGCTCACTCATCAACTACCGCACAGATTCACTTGTGCTCACTCATCAACAACCGCGCAGATCCAAGCACCAAACATTCCCGGACAACACTGACAATTCAACGTTTGTTCATCAGCTCTGCATCACGCAGACTAATCAACATGAACAACGCCACCAACAAGTGCAAATTCGCTTGCACTCACCATTTTTCGACCGCAGACTCACTTGCGCTCAAACTTGATGCAGACCCAATTGCATGCAAACAACACGCAGATCCACATGCGTTACAAACACTCAATTCCGCAGACGCACTTGCGATCAATCATTCAATACAGATGCAGAAATAAGTAGCGTGCACACTACTTTTTCTAATCTTCAACAGCAAAACAGACATACCCACAAAGAATGCTTTTCATCTACAACTGTACATATTGAATAATATTTTCATATTTTTCAATCTGGGGGGGAGTCCTTGTAGCAGTTACCTCCTCCTTTCAAAACATAACTACACCGGTTTGCCGGTAGGTGGCGCTTTTTCACCGACAGGTGGCGCCGTAAAGCGACACCAGAGTTATCTGCCCTTCGGACTATAAGAGCCGGTGCAAAACGGAAATTCTCTCTCTTGTTCACTGACCAGCCTCGACAGAAGTATGCTGGCACCAGCTCTCTCTCTCTCTCTCTCTCTGGTCGACAGAACGACGCTAATACACTAGCGTTTCGTCTCACGCTTTTCTCTTCACATGGCATCGGATTAACAACTACCAACACACGTGGGCAAACAACGGTAAGAGTTCTCAACTCGTTTTCTTTGTGTGCGGCTTTCAAAGACTTTTCCTACGCCAGATTCATTTCTTCTTATACCTTTTCAAGAACTGTTTTTCCATCGACACACATGCATACATCACACACTTCACCATTCCACGTACACACACGTTCAATAAACCTTATTTGAACTACTTCATTTTTGTTTGTTAATTATTACTCTGCCTTTGCATGCAACAATTGCTTGATTTACTGAACACGTTTATAATCGGGGGAACACGACCCTCGATCCGAACAATATAAATGATTGCACACTAAAAAAATTTAAAAAGCATTTTTTTTCGAGTTATTTGATAATTTTTAGTAATCAAGTAAAAATTTTAGTAATCAAGTAAAAATTTTTAGTAATCAAGTAAACATTTTTAGTAATCAAGTAAAAACTTTTAGTAATCAAGTAAAAAATTTTAGTAATCAAGTAAAAATTTTAGTAATCAAGTAAAAATTTTTAGTAATCAAGTAAAAATTTTTAGTAATCAAGTAAACATTTTTAGTAATCAAGTAAAAACTTTTAGTAATCAAGTAAAAATTTTTAGTAATCAAGTAAAAATTTTTAGTAATCAAGTAAAAACTTTTAGTAATCAAGTAAAAATTTTAGTAATCAAGTAAAAATTTTTAGTAATCAAGTAAAAACTTTTAGTAATCAAGTAAAAAATTTTAGTAATCAAATAAAAACTTTTTAGTAATCAAGTAAAAATTTTAGCAATCAAGTAAAAATTTTTAGTAATCAAGTAAAAATTTTAGTAATCAAGTAAAAACTTTTAGTAATCAAGTAAAAACTTTTAGTAATCAAGTAAAACTTTTAGTAATCAAGTAAAAACTTTTAGTAATCAAGTAAAAACTTTTAGTTATCAAGTAAAAATTTTAGTAATCAAGTAAAACTTTTAGTAATCAAGTAAAAACTTTTAGTAATCAAGTAAAAACTTTTAGTAATCAAGTAAAAATTTTAGTAATCAAGTAAAAATTCCATTGTTACTTGATATTACATTTTCATTTAAAAAAAATATTTCAGCAAATTTTTTAATTACAAAATTTTCCCTGAAAAATATTTTTGTCTTAATTATGACCGTTTTGTGCAAGAGAGTCAGCCCACGAATTTGGAATAGGGGCATGTGAGCAAGAACATTCAATATCGCCTAGTATTACCAGCGAGAAATCAATGGTAAGAGACTGTTGCGATACCGCATCGTTATCGAAAAGAGGTGAAGAACACTGGAAGTCTGGGGAGACTTGTTGTCACTCAGACTCCAGGAAATACCACTGGTTGTTGTCTACGTGAAGAGAAACATGCATTTGGTAACAATTATTGGTTAATGATGAGTTCGAAAGGGCAAACATAATGCGATAAAAGAATTAGGTGATTTTATGCAATTCATTCGTTATTGTGGCTTCCGGTTTCCTGCTGAGACGTTTTGACCGGATAAACAGCCGGTGTAACGTTTCAGAAGTTCCTTTTGATTAAATTTTAAAATATGTTGTTGTTGTTGTCGTTGTCGTCGTCGTCGTCGTCGACGACGACGACGACGACGACGACGACGACGACGACGACGACGACGACGACGACGACGACGACGACGACGACGACGACGACAATAATAATAATAATAATAATAATAATAATAATAATAATATGGAAAAGTGTGCATTGCTAGAGATTAAAAAGGGAAAGTTGGAGACGACTGAGGGCATGGAACTACCCAACCAAGAGCAGATGAGGGCGCTAGATGAACAAGAGAGCTATAAATATTTGGGAGTTTTGGAAGCAGACACAATCAAATCAACAGAAATGAAAGAGAAGATTGGAAAAGAATACCTGAGAAGAACAAGAAAGCTCTTAGAAACAAAATTATATAGCAGAAACCTAATCAAAGGAATAAATACCTGGGCAGTATCACTAATAAGATATTCTGGACCATTCATAAACTGGACTAAAGAAGAACTCAGGCACCTTGATCAGAGGACTAGAAAATTAATGACTATGCACAATGCACTACATCCAAAAGATGATACAGTCAGACTCTACGTGAAGAGAAACGAAGGGGGAGAGGACTGGTAAGTATAGAAGACTGTGTGGACGACACTAAAAAAGAGCTGGAGAAATACATAAACCAGAACACAGAAAGGCTGATCACCGCAACAAGAGATACTGTCCCAACGAACAATGCAGGAAGCATCGAAACTGGACACAAACAGACAAGAAAAGAAAAATGGGAAGAAAAACAACTACATGGACGCTTCATAAGACTCACAAGAGAAGAAACCAACGCAAATAGCTGGACATGGCTAAGAAAATGAAACTTGAACATAGAAACGGAATCTTTACTAATGGCTGCACAGAACAATGCGATTAGGACAAACTACATTAAAGCTAAAATAGATAAAACCCAGGAAAACAATAAATGCAGACTGTGTGGACAAAGAGACGAAACAGTAAATCATATAATAAGTGAATGTAGCAAACTTGCTCAAAAAGAATACAAGAACAGATATGATTGTGTTGGGAAAGTAATACACAGGGAACTGTGTAAACAATTGAATTTCGATTATGCAGACAAATAGTACAAACATAAACCAGAAACAGTACTGGAAAACGAAAAACACAAAATTCTCTGGGATATGGATATACAAACAGATAAACTCATACAAGCAAGGAGACCTGATGTTATTATAATAGACAAAAAGGAAAAATCTTGTAAAATCGTAGACTTCGCCGTTCCAGCAGAACACAGAGTGAAGATCAAAGACACGGAAAAACGAAGTAAATACACAGAACTAGCCAGAGAACAGAAAGGAATATGGAGCATGAAGAAAGTTAGTATAATACCAATAATCGTAGGAGCACTAGGAATAATCCCAAAAAACCTGGAGAAAAGACTGGGAGAAATTGGAATCAAAGGGACTATCGAAACCATACAAAGGACGGCAATGATCAAAACAGCTGCAATCTTAAGGAAAATCCTCGAATGCGGAAACTAACACACATAAGCTACAAAGGCTAACCAGTCACAAAGAATTTACAACGGAGAAAACAAGACCACATGAAGAACACCACAACAAGAGCCAAGGAACAGAAACTGCAAGAAACAGCACTTCATAATCTCCCCCCCCCCAATAAATTACACCGGCCTCAGCTATCACGACACACAAATGAACCAAGAAACAGAAATTACAAGAAACACTATAAGCTCCTCCCTCTCCCCCACCCACCCACCCCAAAATAAAAAAGAATTAAAAAAAGGAAAAGAACAAAAAGGAAAAGAACAAAAAGAAAAAGAAAAGGAATTGAAAGGAAAACCTTTTTAAATTAAAAAGAAAAATTGATTTAAAAATTTTGTTTTTTTTAATGAATTTAAAGAAATATTATTTAATTTATTTATTTATTTTTTTAACTGGTGCCGGCCTAGGCTGGCACCAGACAACATATTTGTAGAGGGTCGAGGAGGATGAGAAGATCGAGGAGGGACAGCACAAACCAGACCTCCACTGGAAAAGTGCAGAGAGTGCTGAGACCTTGGGGAGGCTTGTTGCCACCCAAATCCCAGAGAAGACCAATTGTCCTTACCAGCGAGAAATCAATGGTAAGAGACTGTTGCGATACCGCATCGTTGTCGAAAAGAGGTGAAGAACACAGGAAGTCTGGGGAGACTTGTTGTCACTCAGACTCCAGGAAATACCACTGGTTGTTGTCGGTGAGCAATCACTGACGATGATCTGTGTGAGAACTCCTAGTGAGTACAAATAATAAACTCATACAAGCAAGGAGACCTGATGTTATTATAATAGACAAAAAGGAAAAATCTTGTAAAATCGTAGACTTCGCCGTTCCAGTAGACCACAGAGTGAAGATCAAAGACACAGAAAAACGAAGTAAATACACAGAACTAGCCAGAGAACTGAAAGGAATATGGAGCATGAAGAAAGTTAGTATAATACCAATAATCGTAGGAGCACTAGGAACAACCCCAAAAAACTTGGAGAAAATACTGGGAGAAATTGGAATCAAAGGGACCATCGAAACCATACAAAGGACGGCAATGATCAAAACAACTGCAATCTTAAGGAAAATCCTCGAATGCGGAAACCAACACGCATAAGCTACAAAGGCTAACCAGTCACAAGGAATTTACAACAGGGAGAGAAAAAAAACACACGAAGAACACCACAACAAGAACCAAGGAACAGAAACTGCAAGAAACAGCACTTCATAATCCACACCCCCCCACCCCCCAATAAATTACACCGGCCTCAGCTATCACTACACAAAAATGAGCCAAAGAAACAGAAATTACAAGAAACACCAGAAGCTCCCCCCCCCCCCCCCCCCCAAAAAAAAATAAAAGAATCAAAAATTATTTTTTTTAAATAAGGGAAAAGAAAAGGAAAAAATTCAGGATTTTTAAAAAACATTTAAAAAATTTTTTTTTAATTTTTTAAATTTTTATATATATATATATATATATATATATATATATATATATATATATATATAAATTTTTTTTTTTTTTTTTTTAATGGTGCCGGCCTCGGCCTGACACCAGACAAAATATTTGTAGATGGTCGAGGAGGATGAGAAGACCAAGGAGGGACAGCACAAACCAGACCATCACTGGAAAAGTGCAGAGAATGCTGGGACCTTGGGGAGGCTTATTACCACCCAAATCCCAGAGACGACCAATTGTCCTTACCAGCGAGAAATCAATGGTAAGAGACTGTTGCGATACCGCATCGTTATCGAAAAGAGGTGAAGAATACTGGAAATCTGGGGAGGCTTGTTGTCACTCAAACTCCAGGAAATAATACTGGTTGTTGTCGGTGAGCAATCACTGACGATGATCTGTGTGAGAACTCCTAGTGAGTACAAATAATAATAATAATAATCTTACAAGTAATTAAACAAATGTTTTTATTTTATTTCTTAACAAATCGATAATCAATGCAATACCGAATACATTGTATTAATAATTTATTTGATTTTTTTTATATTGTTTTCACGGCACTTCTGCACCTAAGGGACGGGGCAAATTTATTTGTTTTCATTTCAGAAGAGCTACAATAGTGTAAGGAGCAGGAAACGCTCTTTCTTTCACTTATGTGAAAAAAGAGGTGACGATACTCACGTGAAGAGAAGGTGAAACCTGATGACTTTGAACCTTTTATACAAGTAGAGAAGGCAGTCGATTGTTATAAAATCTTCCTCACTACTAGAGAGTGACATTAACATTGGGACTTGCTCTCAGCCACACCTCTGTTAACCTGTTCTAATACTATATCTTTATTTTGTTACCAAGCTTACAGCTACTCCCCCACCCCCAAGGATTATCTGTCATTAGTTACAACTGTTAATTGACTCCTCGATTTCGGTGGGAAGTCGCGAATCGGCAGTGTTGTAATCCCATGCGAACGCACGTGGGGCTTTCTCTCTAGAAATTCATAAAGTGAAATATATGAGACATGGATATAAATTACTGCTTACTGGTTCTGGGATATAATGCTTTAATCCAATACTAGTTGTTCCAAGAGATGCATAATAAAAGAGACAAGATGTATGTAGATTGGCAGAACATGAGTATGTGTTTGCTGTCTTTTATTTATCTTTCATTCCGTGTTACACATGCCCCTAGCACCGGTTTTTTAGATTGCCGGTGCTCAGGTCTGAATTCCCCTATTAATATTATAACATCCCCCTTATTACGAAAAGAAAGATGGGACGAAAGGGGATATGTGGGAAGGGTACTTATGTGTATTGTTCATATCGTGCAGGTGGAACAATTCGTCTACCTGAACGGGTAGTGTATGGTTGCTTGCAATTCGGATCTGGGGCTAAACTCTCAGCTTGATGGTTGGGTGGTGGTTTGTCTGAAGACAGGATGCTCTCATTATCATATTCTGGTTGGATGTATATGTTTTCTTTCGTTTTGAGCAGGTGGCACCAATTACGTCTAATCTTGGTCCCTTTTTCCGTCTCTACTAGGTACGAACGGGGATATATGAGTTTCTCAAGCACTCTTCCTTTTATTTTCCATTTGTTGTCTGAAAGGACACGTACTGAGTCTCCGGGATTGAGCTCGGGTAATTCACGAGCTGAGCTGGTTAGTGGATTCTTTTGTTTGTTCTCATATTGGTCGTCTATATGAGGCAGTATGGTGCGGAGTCTACGACCCATCAATTGGGTGGCTGGAGGTGGTGCATCAGTGAGTAGGGTTGTTCGTAGCGCAAGCAGAGCTAGGTATGGATCTTGGGAACTACTCATTGCCTTTTTCAATGTGCGCTTGACTGTTTGTATAGTCCGCTCGACGAGACCATTAGATTGGGGGTATAGGGCACTTGACCGGTCATGTTGGAAGTCCCAGTCTTGAGCAAATCTTTTGAAGGCGTCAGAATTGAATTCGGGACCACCATCGCTCATTACTATCTGTGGAATCCCAAATTTTGCAAAAATACTTTTTAAGTGATTGATAACGGTGGTCGATTGTTTATCTGGAAGGGAGTGTATGTCAAAGAACTTGATGGTGTAGTCGACGACGATTACCTAAGACTTACGATGCAAGTCTAATATGTCTGCCCCGATTTTTGTCCATGGAGTTTCAGGGATTTCATGTGGTTTGATGGGTTCCGGGGATTGCCTGTTGCGTTCGTCCAGGCATGTGCTGCAGTTGTTGATCATGTCTTTAATTTCTGCTGTGACACCAGGCCAATAGATGTGTTCTTTGGCTTGGGCTAGACATTTTTCTATCCCATGATGTCCAGAGTGGATGAGATTCTTGACCTCTCTGCGTAGTTCATTGAGAACAATGATGCGTTTTCCTTTTAATAGCAATCCTTTGAACAGTGTTATGTCTTCTCTGGCGTTATAGTATGGTGTTAGGGAAAGTTCAACTTTGTTCTTTTCAGGCCAGCCATTTAGAGTGTATTTTTTTAGAAGTTGCAGTGTTTTGTCAGTAGATGTGGCTTGGCGGTATCGGGTGAGCTTCTTATCGCTCATGGGCATTTCTACTTCAGTTAAGTGTACATGGGCTTCCATGTCTTCGGTGGAGATCTCAGGCTCACATTCATTAAGGAAGGCTCTTGACAGGGTATCAGGGACCACCGCCTCTTTACCAGGAATGTATCGAAGATCAAAATCGTAGCGCTGCAGTGCTAGCATGAAACGTGGTGCCTTTGCAGTTTTTTTCTGGAAGATTGATGGTAGAGGTTTGTGGTAATTTTCAACCACAAAATGATGCCCTTAAACAAATTTGTGAAATCGTTTGCAGCCAAAAAGCACACTGAGGGCTTCTCACTCTAGAGGACAGTAGTTTTGCTCGGCTGGAGTAGTGGCACGTGATGCATATGCTACTGGTTGCCAACCACTATCTCCCTTTTGCTGAAGGATGGCCCCTAACCCGAGTTTGCTGGAATCCGTTGAAATCTTGGTTGGGAGTGAGGGATTGAAAATTGTAGAATTGGTTGCTTAACTATGAAGTTCTTTAGGTCGTCAATAGCCGTATGTTGAGGCTGATCGAAAGACCATTCCATATCGTTTTGAAGCAATAGCCGCAGTGGATCTGTGACTTCCGAGTATTTGGGTAGGAACTTGCAGAGGTAGTTGGTCATGCCGAGGAAACGTTGCAAGTCCTCCTTATTCTTGGGATGATGCATTTTTGTGATAGCTTTCACCTTGGAGGGATCAGGCTGGAGACCATTTGGGGTGATTTTGTTCCCCAGGTAGATGAGCTCCTTGGCAAGGAAAACACATTTACTTTTGTTAAGTTTTAGACCGTGCTGTTGTATGCGATCAAAAACAGAAGTGAGTCGCTTATGGTGCTCTTCCAGTGTCAGTGCCCACACTATTATATCATCCTGCATGTTTCTAGCTCCTTCAATGCCTTCTATAATGCGGGAAACTTCCATTTGGAATATTTCACTAGCACTGCGCATGCCATATGGGAGGCGAATAAATTTGTAGCGTCCGAAAGAAGTGCTGAATGTCAGGAGTTTTGAGCTGTCCTCATTGACCCGGATCTGCCAAAATCCATTGCTAACATCAATCTTAGAGAAAAAACTTTGCACCGTGCATATCTGCAAAAATCTCCTCCGCAGTGGGGATTTGGAAATGCTCTGTCTGTATAGCCTTGTTGAGGTTGCGTGGATCAAGACAGATGCGCAGGGATGCGTTGGGTTTCTCCACAATCACAAGTGAGTTTACCCATTCTGTAGGTTTGCTGACCAACTTGATGATTCCCATTTTCGTCATTCTGTCGAGTTCCACTTTTAATTTGTCTCGTAGTGTAAAGGGAATTTTCCTTGGAGGGTTGATCACAGGAGGAACAGAAGGATCAATTGTTATGTTGTGAGTTTTTTTGAGGGTCCCGAATGTACAAAAGCAGTCTTGATACTTTTTTAGAAGAGCTGACAGATTTGTATCAATCTGAAAAATACGCTTGATCAAATTAAGTTTCTCGCAGGTGATGGCACCTAGAACTGGTTGTGAAATCGTATCAGCAACGATGAACTTGATTGAGGTAGTGACTTTTTTGTACTTTATGGAGGCTGTGCATTTACCCAGAACAGAAATGTTTGTGCCATTGTAGGCGGTGAGGCTAATAGAGGTTGGACTGAGCTTTGGTCGCTGGTAGAGCCTGTTGTATGTTGCTTTGGGCAGTACATCGATTTCGGCTCCAGTATCAAGTTTGAAATTAACACTGTTGCCATTGACGTCCAGGTTCACTGTCCACAGATTTGCTTGTCCGTCATGATTGAGAGTATTGATGGAGAGTGCAGTTGCTGCCTGTTTGTAGATTGGTTGTACCTCGTGCTGAGGGTCCTTAGTGGTGATCATGCCTAGGAAGATGTCAGATGGGTCTGGGATTGAATCCGAGTCTGAGGAGTATGCTTCTACACAGCGGACTGTCCTTCGGGTATAGCAGCAGCTGGAAAAATGTCCTTTGCGATTGCAGTTTGTGCATCGCTTGTGATATGCTGGGCACTAACCACGTGGGTGTGAACCAGCACAGAAATGGCAGGAGTTGCTCTGTCGTTGCCTGTCACGTCCAGGGTCCAATTTGGATGAGTTACGATCAGGGGAAATTTCTCTCATTTTGCGTCTGTGTGTGATAGCTAACACGTCTGCATCATGTCCTTCTGTACTTGCTAGTCCCTTGGTCTGGCTTCTCGTTTCTTCTGCCGCTTGACCAGCCTGGATTGCTTGGTCCAGCGTAATGTCATGCTCTCTCAACAGGCGTTCCCTGAGATGGAGATCGTTTGTCTCAATGATAAGAACGTCTTTAATTAAGGAGTCCGTCAGGTCCCCCAATTCACAGTCTGTGGCACGTTGACGAAGTACTGTGACAAAATCATTGAACTTTTGTCCATTCATTTGCTTGCTGGTGAGAAATTTGTGTCTCAGGATCGTCAGAGTTTTTCGAGGCTGGCAATATGCATCAAACTGCTGCATAACGTTGTCGATGTCAAACTTATCTTCCACTGAGGTGAACTGGAAGGTGGAGTATATATCTTGTCCTTCTGACCCCATGCATGTCAGCAAAACTGAAGTCTGAACCTTTCCGGGCTTCATGTAATATTCGGTGGCCATCAAATAGAGATTCAGTTCCTCCTTCCAAAGCTTCCAAGCCTCAGCTAGGTTTTCTTGACTGAAATCGAGATGTTTGGGAGCTGGGAGAGTATCCATGATGCTTATGGATAGGTGCAGATTTGACGAAGTTTTAATCACGAAAATGCTTTTAGGATTCGAACCGGAGCAATTCAAACCAATTCAAACAAATGCAGGAAAAGAAATCGTAACAAAACAGAACCAATTCAAGAAAGGAGAGTTTGTTAGCTTGGAAAGATTTAACGTTGATGACGGTGATGCAGCTATCATCCCACTTCTGACACCATGTTGTAATCCCGTGCGAACGCACGTGGGGCTTTCTCTCTAGAAATTCATAAAGTGTAATATATGAGACATGGATATAAATTACTGCTTACTGGTTCTGGGATATAATGCTTTAATCCAATACTAGTTGTTCCAAGAGATGCATAATAAAAGAGACAAGATGTATGTAGATTGGCAGAACATGCATATGTGTTTGCTGTCTTTTATTTATCTTTCATTCCGTGTTACACATGCCCCTAGCACCGGTTTCTTAGATTGCCGGTGCCCAGGTCTGAATTCCCCTATTAATATTATAACAGGCAGTATTTCGCAAGACTACAACCGTGACTAATTATTACTGCACTTCTACTATGCATCCCTTTCTACCAGTTGAAAGATTTTTTCGACATATTGCGAAATAGTCTGCAACAGTTTGAAGTCGGTTGGACCTTTTTTGGTTGTTGTCTGCTTACTGCCTTTTCACAGTTTTTTTTCAAAGAATTACCGTTACAGATATTTTTCACCCCCTCAGGCGAAATGGCGGAAAATATTGATACAGTACGCAACAAAATTTCAGTTATCAAGAATATGGTCCAGACGAAACTTGCAAGATCATTACCTATCTGGTGGAGATTGACTCTCACATTTGCCATATCAGATTTTACGACCCCTCCTCCCGAGGACAGATGAGAGTTGGTCTTCGGAATATGCAGGGTTTTTGGATTCTCTCCACCAACTTCGTATAACTCATCCCCCCTCCAACTCTGATAACGCATTTGGCTTGCCAACTCTGATAACGCATTTGGCTTGCCTCCACGCTCTCGACCATCCTTTCCTCACAGGACTCCTTCTTCCTTTGTAGTGAACTCTCCTCAGGTACACATAACAGCACCTACCTTTAGTGGTCGAGAAATAGGAGAGGACGTTATGAGCTTTCGTAGCTTTCTCTCTCGATTTGAGAATTGCATCGCAGAAATGGCAAATGACGCTGAAAGACTAAACTTTCTCAAGTGTTCTGTAACTGGCAGACCTCTTCTGCTCATCAAACACCTGAGTGTATGCGACTTGAACTACCAAACAGCAGTAGACATCCTTAAGTCGGAGTACTTGGATGAAAAGGAAATCATCCAGCAGATATTCCAAGATATCCTGGATTATAAAGTCCGACGCGATGATCCCTCTGATTTAGGGGAATTCCTAGCCAAAACTGCTGCCCTCCTCACAGAACTGTGAGATTCCTTTGACTGTGATTTTACAGATGATCACTCAGCAGGTGCTCGCTTAATGGCCCAGATTTTGTTCATCAAGTTCCCCAAGGAGATAAAGAGTGAAATTATTCTGTTAACCGGACGAAGAATCCCTTCTTTGTCCTCTTTACTTCGTGACACTGGAGAAGCAATCAAACGACTGTGTGTCAAAGAGGGCAGATCAACCCGTCCTATCTTCCCAAGGTTCCATAGCTCTCAATGTCCCCCCTCACGGAAACCAGGAGGTTCTACACCTCGTAAAGATACATCCTTCCTTACCTCGACCGAAGCCACAGGAAGTATTCCTCCTGTCATGCGCATCTCTTTCTCTTAGGGAAACAAGACCATACATGTTAACTGCCTGCTGGACACCGGAAGTGAGCATACTTTTGTTTCAAAAGAAGCTCTACGACCCTTGCATATCCCTGATTCTGGGAGTCGAGAGTATGAGCTTTCACTCACCACATTCTAGGGACAACATAGGAAGTGCTATCGAGAGATTTCTCTGAAGACCAATCTGGGAATAGGACAAATATGGCTACTCCCCATTCTAATGTACGAGAATTTGGATCTTTCATCATGCTTGGAACATCTAGATGACCTGTTGGACAATGTCTGGGGAATGGGATATAAACTAGCTGGAGACTTCTCGAGGGACACCAACCGAATTAAGATTCAAGGTATTCTTGGACTGGATGTTATTCAATATTTAAGATCCCTTCAAATTATGCCCTGTGCTCGGGGCCAGGCCTTTTCAGTGCCATCCGGGCTCATTCCCTTTGGAAGAGAAAATTCTTTCCTCTCGATGAGAACCCATCTCTTCAGGAAAATGGAGGCCTCTCTTTCTGTAAGGTATTGGATTGGAGAATGTTGAATCATCCCTTTTGTGCTTTGCGTTGGAGTCTAAATCCACTTATACAGATCCATTAGGAGATTTCTTCCCGGACAGCCAGGTGCAGAGGGGATTGGAGCTCATGTTTAGCAGGGAATCGTTGGGGTTTCTCGAGGAGGAATCTCTTGCTGAAATCGACCAGGAGAAGATGAAATATTTTCAGGAGAACATTATTCTGAAGGAAAACAAATATTATGTGGAACTAATTTGGCATATGAATAAATTATCACGTGTTTGTTCCAATCACGCGGTCTCTCTCCGCATTTTGGACCGGGTGGTTAAGAAATTAACGAAAGAGGATGTGTACTACGAGTACCGGGAGGTATTTCATCAACAGGAACTAGATGGCATCATTGAGGAGATCAAGGTACTTCCTCCCAATTCAAAAATTACGTGTGGATTCCTCACCCACCCATCATGAAGATGGACCCAACTTTTACTACCAAGATTCAACCAGTCTTCAATTGTAGTTTAAAGGTTGGAAACTCTGTTTCGTTAAACAAAGCAGCCTACCCCGGGATTAATCTGACCGGCGATATGCTGAATCTCTTACTTGCGTTCAGGTCTAACAAATATGTGCTGTTAGAAGATATTAGAAAGGCATTTCTGATGATTCGTCTGAAACTGGAGTCTGATAAGAACAGGTTTTGCTTCTTCCTCCGTGATGGAGATCGACTTCGTTTCTACAGGTACACGACAATCCTTTTTGGTTTTGTGTCAAGTCCCTTCATCCTAGGTTGCATATTAAAATTCCATGCAGCACGATTTCCCCGCACCATTGTCGATCTATGATGGAGGAGTGATTTTACGTGGACAACCTGGTAATGACAGAAGCAGAACCAGAAATAATTACCGAATTGTACTCCACCTCTAGAGCTCGTCTGCAAGAGGGAGGTTTTGAGTTGAAGGCCTGCAACTCCAATTGTGTCACCCTCAGAGAAAAAAATGAGTCAAGACGGCACCCTCAGCACCCATGGAGGCAGTTGGGAGAGAGTATTAGGTTATCGCTATGCCCCACTAACAGAAGAAATGAGTGTCAATCTGGTGAAATGCCAGCCGGATGCTTCGACCAAGCGAAGAATACTGGAGCCGAGTACTAATGGCCAAATTATGGAAAAGAGGACTAGGATGGAATGAACAGATCCCAGATGAATATCAAATGCTATGTAGGACTCTTGCTCGGGACCTGTCTGACCTGAGTGACTTGCAGTTTGACCATTGCGCCTTCCAGGGAGGTCAAGAGAGAGTTATTCGTTTTTTGTGATACCTCTGCTGAGGCATATGGATTTACGGCATACGTCTTGCAGCATGGTTGTCCCTGGTTGAGTTTTGCTAAAGCCAAAGTGGCCCCCTTCAAGATGAAGTCGCTCCCGACATTGGAGCTAATGGCCATATACTTAGCTCTAAAGTGCTTGCCCCTAGTGTTGATGGGCTGCAGGGGTTTGATCCCCACCAAGTTGTATATAGCAATGGATGCACAGGTGTGCTTGTCGTAGATTCTCTCACAATCTATGGCAAGTAAGAATGTTTTTGCACAAAATCGGCTAATGGATGTCCTTCATATGAGGAGTCAACTTGCTACTCTCCACGGACTCAAACCGGTGTTCCGTTATATTCATACATCTCAAAACCCAGCTGATCTCATTACCAGAGGAATGTCATTGAAGAAGTTCAGGTTGGTTTTCAAATTTTGGTATCATGGTCCCTCTTGGTTGGGGGGAGGAAGTTCTGCCTGGCCGGTACAGGATATGCCATGCTTCAGCAAGCATTTCCAGCAAATGGCATCAGCTTGTGTGGGTGTTTCCATGGCCCCTGACACAGATTGTACTCCCTGCATCAACTTTGGACGTTTCTTCTAATTCTCCCGCCTTCTCAGAGTCATGACTTTGGTGTTCACGTTCATTAATAGGCTTAGGGGACACCATGAGTATGCGGGAGGAATGGTCAAAATATATGTGATGAAGAATTTACAGGCACAATCCTGCTTGGTGGAATTAGATTTCTTACAGGATCCCTTTGGAAAATCGGTCCCTCCCATTGATCCATTTTCTTGACTTGTTTCTGGACCAGGATGGCCTTATCCGTTCTCGAGGCCAAACAGACAGATCACTGCACCTCAGTTTCGAGGTAAAAAAACCCATCTTGTTGGGCAAGGACCACCACATCACTAAACTTATTATTCTGGATTGTCATTACAGGAGAGCCCATTTAGGAGTGGGGTCTACTCTAGCGGAGCTCAGATGTTGTGGTTTTTGGATTCCTCAAAAGAGAGAGGCAATCACTAAGGTCTTGGCATGTTGCCATTTATGTAGGAAATACAATTCAAGATCTGTTCTCCCCACTAATTCGGCTAGTCTTCCAGTGTCCCGGGTCGAGTTTGCAGAGCCCTTCCAAAACACTGGAGTGAATTTTACTGCGCTCCTCGCAAACGCCAGCGGAGCAACCCCAGCTTACTTCCGGCTTAAATTAAGGTCCTGGGTACGACTTCAAATTACAACCTACCTCACTTCTTTTTTTTCTTTTTTTTTTTTTCTTTTCTCTTGTTCAGGAGTTTGTGAAAACGAGGTGACGATACTCATGCGGACAGAAGGGGTGGACCGGAAGGCGAAACCTGATGACTTCAAACCTTTTATACGATTAGAGAAGGCAGTCGATTGTTATAAAATCTTCCTCACTACTAGAGAGCGGCATAAACATTGGGACTTGCTCTCAGTCGCACCTCTGTTAACCTGTTCCGATACATCTCTTTATTTTGTTAGCAAGCTTACAGCTAATCCCTCCTAAGGATTATGCGTCATTAGTTACAACTGTTAATTGACTCCCCGATTTTGGTGGGAAGTCGCGAATCGGCAGTATTTCGCAAGACTACAACCGTGACTAATTATTACTGCACTTCTACTATTCATCCCAGTCGAAAGATTTTTTCGACACTTATAGTACATTTTTAGTACATAATTTCTCCGAAAATGAACTTGAATGCCCTGAATATGAATTTTTTTATTTTCAAATTTAAATCGGAAATAAATAAATAAGAACTAATGCATATTCAATTAATTAATAGAACATTTATTGATAAAAATTAAAATCTATGAAAATCAACAGTATTTTCTTTCAAAACGAATTATTTTTTTAATCAAATTAAAACATCTTGTTTGTGTTAACACATTTTTGATTTCTTTTTTTACAGTTTAAAAAACAAAAAAGACAAAACCTTTATTAAAGATATTAAAAAAAATAAAAATCGCACATATTCAGGACATTAAAGTCAAAATTTTGGATACAATACGTAAAGGGAAAACATAAAAGTAACCGCCACCCACCAAAAAAAATGAGATTCTACATTTTTTAGGCGATTACGTGTGAACACACTGAAAAAAAATTCTTTAAATTTAGAGTAAGGGATTTGTTGTGCATATAAATTTAACGTGAAATGATCCCCTCTTTCCGGGCCATTCTAACTTTTTAGGGCACTTTAACTAAAAGTTTTTACCACTAATCCTAAGTCTGACCAGCAAAGTCGTAATCACTTTTAAAAAGTAGAACTCACCCATACACGCCCGAAAAAGAATCATAGAATTTATCTCCCATTGCAAAAGAAAAATGGTTAATGCCCTAAAAAGTTAGAATGGCCCGGAAATGGTGGATCATTTTATGTTAAAATTATATGCAAAATTGATCCCCCAATTTGCATTCTAAAATAATTGTTGTCTTTTTTCTTCCCACTAAAGATGAGTAATACAATATATACATTTTTAAAAATGTATTTTTCGTTTTGCCACCTGGATTTAGAGTTTTTTTAAAAAAGGTGCATGTTTTTTTTATGATGTATTGATTTACTCCTCTCCAGGAGTTAGGCACAAGGCCAGTTTTTATCTTACTCCCACAAGTAAGATGTGACCCAAGGTCGGGTCGGGAAAGTGGGGTTTAAAAATTGCCTGGGCAGCCTCGTCGGCATTCCCCGGTAGTGGCGCCTCAGGCAGTAAGCAATAAACTTACTCCTCCCCAAAGAGGGGAGGCGAAGCCTGGGAGGGTGGACCTCCTAGAACTGCACAGGACATACCCATAGACCGGCGTAAATCAAGGTCCGAAGGCCAAGACAATACCAGTCTATGGGGTGCAGTATCCATCGGAACAGATACTACACTTTGATCTTAGCCAAAAGGCCATGTAATCTGTAAAAGAATGCAGTATTCAGGACCGGCGGCACAGTTATAAAAGAGTGTGGGGGGGGGGCTCTCCTAAAAAGTGGGGGGGCCGGTTAAACACATGCATATATAACTTCATTATTGATGACCGTAAAGTGGGGGGGCCAAGTCAAAAAGTGGGGGGACTTCCCCCCCCCCCCCCCCCCCCCCCGGTGCCGCCGTCCATGGTATTTACAAAATACCGGAAAAATGTTTAAAAATGAAATAAAAAATGTTTTGTCAATTTGAATTTGCATGACTTCTTATTTAAAAAATGGATAGTTTCCATTTTCGGAGACCTTACGAACTAAAAAAAGAGAGTTACTGTCCCTAAAACCATTGGGACTCTTCTAAAATAAATTTCGCTCGTGTATTCGATCTCTACAAGAGCCAAAGAAAATTACAGACAAAGAGTTATTGATAATTGTAAAAATAGTAAATATATACAAAAAAAAATTTTTAATTAAAAAAAATGGGTATATGTTACGACGCTCAGCAGAGGCGCGAACGGGGTCCAAAAAAAGAACGAGAAAGAGTTTAAAAACATAAATTTGCAACAAGTAAAGTTGACTTATGTCTAGAATAGACATTTTTCTACTTACCTATGTAATTTGTTTGTATTTTTACGTAGTATAAATGCCTTTTTATTAGATGTTAAAAAAAAATTTCTTGTTTTTTAAAACATCTACTTTCTCAAATATAAATGCCGGCGAGTCCATCTATATTATTACGTAGAGCGGCCATATTGTTTTCTTCGCTGACGTCTGTCGAACTTAAATTTCTAATAAATAGCACTTCAAACGGGTTTAAAATACAAACAAATAGCACATGCAAGTTTGAAACTAACTTTTACAGCTTACAGTTACTTTTATTTGTTGTAATTTGTTTTTTTAGCGTTTTTACTCTGCTGAGTCTCGTAAAAGATGCCCCATTTTTTTTTTTACATCTAATAAAAACCCATTTATAATACGTAAAAATAAAAACAAATTACATAGGTAAATAGAAAAATATCTATTCTCGTCGTAGGTCAACTTCACTTGTTGCAAATTTATGTTTTTAAACCCTTTCTCGTTCTTTTTTTGGACCCCGTTCGCGCCTCTGCTGAGTCTCGTAACATATACCCCCCCCCCTCACTCCATGTTAAGAATGGCTTTCTAAATAATGTTATTTCAACCCGGTTCGTAATTACGTTACGAAATTAAAGGTTTGGACCGGGTTATTCTTTACAACGTGAAAGTACAGAATAGTTAACAAAGCCCCCCCCCCCATTCTCTCCATGTAAAAATCGTTGTCTGAAAGAAGAATTTCTTTTTTTAAGTATTAAATAAAGTTGTTAGTTAAAACAAGTTTTAGGCAAGATGAAAAAAAACACTGAATTACAGTTAGAAAACAATTTTGCTTTTTTAAATAAATGGAAATTTTCTAAGAATTTAAAGCCAGTTTAAATGACTCGACAGTTTATAAATTCCTTTCAAGTTTTGCACACACACGAAGTAATTGATGTTTTGTCAATTAAAATGGCTGACTTGTTTACGAAGAAATCTAAATGAATTATGATGGATTTCATCTCGTAACTTAATTACGAACCAGGCTTGAAATAATAACATTATTTAGACAACGATTTTTTTACATGGGGAGAATATGGGGGGGGGTGCTTTGTTAACTATTCTGTACTTTCACGTAACAATTTAATAAACAGAAGATATCGTAAAAATTGAATTTAACTTGAAAATTTTATGTAAAAAATAACCCGGTCCAAACCTTTAATTCCGTAACGTAATTACGAACAGAGTTGAAATAACATTATTTAGAAAGCCATTCTTAACATGGAGTGAGGGGAGGGGGGCTTTGTTAACTATTCTGTACTTTCACCTAACAATTTAATAAACAAAAGATATCGTAAATATTTAATTTAACTTGAAAATCTTATCTAAAAAATAGCCCGGTTCGTAAACTGCACAAGTACCAAAAAAATAATATAAAAAAATGTTCTCCACTGGAGAGGTGGGTAGCCTCGTATTTACAAGTATATCTCCTGTAAAAACGGTTCTAAAATCTACTTTCAATCGATATTTATTCAATAATTGCCGAATTTTCCTACTTGGCCAAAATTGTCGAATTTTTCGTTGACGAATTTTCCGTTGCCGAATTTTCCTGTGACGAGTTTTCCTAAATTCGGGATTAGATAAGCCAGCGCTCGAGAGGTGAGCACTCTAGCCATTTAAAAATTGTCTGGGCAGCCCCGTCGGCATTCCCCGGTAAGGGTGCTTCAGGCAGTAAGCAATAAACTTACTCCTCCCCAAAGAGGGGAGGCGAAGCCTGGGAGCGTGGACCTCCTAGAACTGCACAGGACAAACCCATAGACCGGCGTATTGATTTACTCCTCTCCAGGAGTTAGGCACAAGACCAGTTTTTATCTTACTACCACAAGTAAGATGTGACCCAAGGTCGGGGGTCGGGAAAGCGGGGTTTAAAAATTGCCTGGGCAGCCCCGTCGGCATTCCCCGGTAGAGGCGCGTCAGGCAGTAAGCAATAAACTTACTCCTCCCCAAAGAGGGGAGGCAAAGCCTGGGAAGGTGGACCTCCTAGAACTGCACAGGACAGACCCATTGACCGGCGTAAATCAAGACCCGAAGGCCAAGACAATACCAGTCTATGGGGTACAGTATCAATCGGAACAGATACTACACTTTGATCTTAGCCAAAAGGCCACGAATTTATTTAGGCAGGTTTGTTATTTAAAACCCCATGTTGATGTCTGAAAATGAATCGGCACTAATCTACACTAAATAAATAAAATAAAAATAGAGAGAAAATTGATTATTATTTTTTCTTAATTGCCCGCGAACGTTGCGGTCTCTATTCCAAAACCTCGTCCAAAATACATACCTTCTTCCAGGCAAGTTTGAACCAAAACAGGAATCCTTGCGGGTCAAAAATCTTGTTCGGCTTTTTATCAAAACTAACGACACAAAAATACAAAGAAAACGAAACAAGTTTTTCCTAAAACTTTTTTCTTTCACTTTTAAGAATGTCAGTTAAAAATAAAATACGGCTCAATTGTAGCATAGGGACCGATGGAATATCTCACCCTTTTTCTCTTTATTTTCGTCCAAATCTCTATATTAACAAAATCGTGTGACCACTTCACGCGTGTATGTGAGTGTTTCTCGCCTCTAAGTAACTTACACATCATTTTTTAAATTATTATTTACTATTATTTATTTAAATAAAAAATCTATTGAAATAAAAAAAGTCTATAGTATCAAAACGAACGTCTTAAAATTCCTATTTAAAAAAAATTGGTATACCACTAAGCCTAAGTCTGAGTGGCAAGATCGTAAAACTACATGTAATCGCATAAAAAGTAGAGCCCCCCCCCCAAACACACACACCCACACCCACCCACACGCACACACACACACACTCCAACCGCACAGGATTTATTTTCCAAAGTAAACAAAATGGTTCTTCCCTAAAACGTTAGAATTACTCGGGAATGGGATATCATTTTAGGTTAAATTTATATATGAAACTGATCACCTACGCTAAATGATAAAATAATTGGTTTGGGTTTTGTATTTTTTCTTCTTTCTACCAAGTCTACAGAATCTTCTAAAAAAGTAGAATCTCATTTTTTTTTGTTGGGGGGGGGGGTAAAGGGGGTTATAACGGAGGGTGTTAATCTACAATAATATTATTTTATGTGAGGGATATCTATCTCTCCCAACAGGAATAGTCTGGCCAAGACAAAAATTAAAATTTCTCCAGAAATTTTCCTCCGAGGACAGAACAGATACCACACTTTGAATTATTTATTTACAGAAAATATTTTTTTAAATAATACACTTAAAAAAAATTAGGCACAAGGCCATAAAAAGTGTGAGGGTTTGGTGTCGTTGGTCATCCTTGGTATATAGCGATAACAATGTATATCCTACTCTTAACTAGAACCATCTCAGTCACCACAATACCACATTTACACTAGAGACCGTCCTACTTAAGATATCCCCAAGAAATGTTATTGTTCAGAAATATACATCCCAATCCTTTTTATTTCTTTTGACTCTAATTTGTCGTGAAAAGAAAAAAACAAAAACAAAACAATGCTGTTTTATTTGAAAACAAGTTTTCTTTCAAGATCGACCGAAAACAATTTTACTTTTGGCGGGATTATCTCCCCTTGATAAAGGCCTTGTTAAGGGTGGTTACAACTGGTGAAGGAATATCCTTCGGTATTATTGTAGATAAACACTCTCAACTATCCACCTCCCTCCAGATTCTACTTTTTAGGCGATTACGTGTGAACAATAACATCCTGAAAAACTTGACGGAAAGAACAAACAAAAAATAAACATTTCGAGTTTTATTTATCTACCTCCCACAAGGTAAGATGCGACACAAGGTCGGGAAAGTAGGATTAGAAAAACCAGCACTCGAGAAGTTGAGCACTCTGTCATTAATAATTGCCTGGGCAGCCCCGTCGGCATTCCCCGGTATGGGGCGCCTCAGGCAGTAAGCAATAAACTTACTCCTCCCCAAAGAGGGGAGGCGAAGCCTGGGAGGGTGGACCTCCTAGAACTGCACAGGACAGACCCATAGACCAGCGTAAATCAAGCCCCGACCGAAGGCCAAAACAATACCAGTCTATAGGGTGCAGTATCTATCGGAACAGATACTACACTTTGATCTTAGCCAAAAGGCCGGTATTTAACGCCTACCCACAATAGGAGTATTATTTACTCCTCTCCAGGAGTTAGGCACAAGGCCAGTTTTATCTTACTCCCACAAGTAAGATGTGACCCAAGCTCGGGTCGGAAAGTGGGGGTTGAAAAGCCAGCGCTCGAGAAGTGAGCACTCTGGCCATTTAAAAATTGCCTGGGCAGCCCCGTCGGCATTCCCCGGTAGGGGCACCTCAGACAGTAAGCAATTAACTTACTCCTCCCCAAAGAGGGGAGGTAAAGCCTGGGAGGGTGGACCTCCTAGAACTGCACAGGACAGATAGGACCCATAGACCGGCGGAAATCAAGCACCGAAGGCCAAGACAATACCGATCTATGAAGTGTAGTATCTATTGGAACAGATACTACACTTTGATCTTAGCCAAAAGGCCACGAATTTATTTAAGCAGGTTTGTTATTTAAAACCCCATGTTGATGTCTGAAAATGAATCGGCAATAATCTACACTAAATAAATAAAATAAAAATAGAAAGAAAATTGATTATTATTTTTTCTTAATTGCCCGCGAACGTTGCGGTCTCTATTCCAAAGCCTCGTCCAAAATACATACCTTCTTCTAGGCAAGTTTGAACCAAAACAGGAATCCTTGCGGGTCAAAAATCTTGTTCGGCTTTTTATCAAAACTAACGCCACAAAAATACTAAGAAAACGAAACAAGTTTTTCCTAAAACTTTTTTCTTTCACTTTTAAGAATGTCAGTTAAAAATAAAATACGGCTCAATTGTAGCATAGGGATCGATTGGATATCTCACCCTTTTTCTCTTTATTTTCGTCCAAATCTCTATATTAACAAAATCGTGTGACCACTTCACGCGTGTCTGAGTGTATGTGAGTGTTTCTCGCCTCTAAGTAACTTACACATCATTTTTTAAATTATTATTTACTATTATTTATTTAAATAAAAAAATCTATTGAAATAAAAAAAAGTCTATAATATCAAAACGAACGTCTTAAAAATCCTATTTAAACATAATTGGTATACCACTAAGCCTAAGTCTGAGTGGCAAGATCGTAAAACTACATGTAATCGCATAAAAAGTAGAGCCCCCCCCCCAAAAAAAAAACACACACACACACACAGGATTTATATCCCATAGCAAAAAGTAAATTAATAAAAATGGTTAATGCCTTAAAACGCTAGAATTGCACGGAAATGGGGGATCATTTTACGTTTTTTTTTGGGGGGGGGGGTAATTTAGCTGACGGTGTTAATCTACAAATTTACTAAATAATTTATTTAACATTATTAAAAATTTATATTTTCATAAATATTTTAATTGTTTTCAATAAATTACTTTATATAACTCTCTAAAAGACTGTACTTCTTTTCGCTTCGTCTTAAGTAGACTCCGTTTCAAGTTGTTAGATCAACTGCTTAGAGAACGCCCATTGCCAAGTAAGAACTGGGTGTTGGCTAATTTAAAATGTTTTTTTTTCTCCTCACTAAATTGATTTTAACTCCAATACGCTCACTCAGCATGTCATAATCTTAAAATAATATATATAATTTTTGAGTTACTGCATTACATCTTTCCAATAAAATTACCTGGGTCAGGAAACTACATGATTACCCAGTTTTGTATATAAATTTAACGTAAAATGATCACCAATTTCTGGGCCATCCTAGCTTTACAGAGCAGTTAACCATTTTTTTTTACCACTACCTAGTGGAAAGGTCGTAAAACCACACGTAATCGCCTAAAAAATAGACCCCCCCCCCCTCCAACCGCACATGATTTATTTTCCAAAGTAAACAAAATGGTTCTTCCCTAAAACGTTAGAATTACTCGGGAATGGGATATCATTTTAGGTTAACTTTATATATGAAACTGATCAGTGATCACCTACGCTAAATGATAAAATAATTGGTTTGGGTTTTGTATTTTTTCTTCTTTCTACCAAGTCTACAGAAAGTAATCTTCTAAAAAAGTAGAATCTCATTTTTTTGTTGGGGGTGGGGGGTGGGGGGGGGGTAAAGGGGGTTATAACGGAGGGTGTTAATCTACAACAATATTATTTTATGTGAGGGATATCTATCTCTCCCAACAGGAATAGTCTGGTCAAGACAAAAATTTAAATTTCTCCAGAAATTTTCCTCCGAGGACAGGACAGAACAGATACCACACTTTGAATTATTTATTTACAGAAAATATTTTTTTAAATAATACACTTTAAAAAAATTAGGCACAAGGCCATAAAAAGTGTGAGGAAAATGGGTGTCGTTGGTCACCCTTGGTATATAGCGATAACAATGTATATCCTACTCTTAACTAGAACCATCTCAGTCACCACAATACCACATTTACACTAGAGACCGTCCTACTTAAGATATCCCCAAGAAATGTTATTGTTCAGAAATATACATCCCAATCCTTTTTATTTCTTTTGACTCTAATTTGTCGTGAAAAGAAAAAAACAAAAACAAAACAATGCTGTTTTATTTGAAAACAAGTTTTCTTTCAAGATCGACCGAAAACAATTTTACTTTTGGCGGGATTATCTCCCCTTGATAAAGGCCTTGTTAAGGGTGGTTACAACTGGTGAAGGAATATCCTTCGGTATTATTGTAGATAAACACTCTCAACTATCCACCTCCCTCCAGATTCTACTTTTTAGGCGATTACGTGTGAACAATAACATCATGAAAAACTTGACGGAAAGAACAAACAAAAAATAAACATTTCGAGTTTTATTTATCTACCTCCCACAAGGTAAGATGCGACACAAGGTCGGGAAAGTAGGATTAGAAAAACCAGCACTCGAGAAGTTGAGCACTCTGTCATTAATAATTGCCTGGGCAGCCCCGTCGGCATTCCCCGGTATGGGGCGCCTCAGGCAGTAAGCAATAAACTTACTCCTCCCCAAAGAGGGGAGGCGAAGCCTGGGAGGGTGGACCTCCTAGAACTGCACAGGACAGACCCATAGACCAGCGTAAATCAAGCCCCGACCGAAGGCCAAAACAATACCAGTCTATAGGGTGCAGTATCTATCGGAACAGATACTACACTTTGATCTTAGCCAAAAGGCCACGAATTTATTTAGGCAGGTTTGCTATTTAAAACCCCATGTTGATGTCTGAAAATGAATCGGCAATAATCTACACTAAATAAATAAAATAAAAATAGAAAGAAAATTGATTATTATTTTTTCTTAATTGCCCGCGAACGTTGCGGTCTCTATTCCAAAGCCTCGTCCAAAATACATACCTTCTTCTAGGCAAGTTTGAACCAAAACAGGAATCCTTGCGGGTCAAAAATCTTGTTCGGCTTTTTATCAAAACTAACGCCACAAAAATACTAAGAAAACGAAACAAGTTTTTCCTAAAACTTTTTTCTTTCACTTTTAAGAATGTCAGTTAAAAATAAAATACGGCTCAATTGTAGCATAGGGATCGATTGGATATCTCACCCTTTTTCTCTTTATTTTCGTCCAAATCTCTATATTAACAAAATCGTGTGACCACTTCACGCGTGTCTGAGTGTATGTGAGTGTTTCTCGCCTCTAAGTAACTTACACATCATTTTTTAAATTATTATTTACTATTATTTATTTAAATAAAAAAATCTATTGAAATAAAAAAAAGTCTATAATATCAAAACGAACGTCTTAAAAATCCTATTTAAACATAATTGGTATACCACTAAGCCTAAGTCTGAGTGGCAAGATCGTAAAACTACATGTAATCGCATAAAAAGTAGAGCCCCCCCCCCAAAAAAAAACACACACACACACACAGGATTTATATCCCATAGCAAAAAGTAAATAAATAAAAATGGTTAATGCCTTAAAACGCTAGAATTGCACGGAAATGGGGGATCATTTTACGTTTTTTTGGGGGGGGGGGTAATTTAGCTGACGGTGTTAATCTACAAATTTACTAAATAATTTATTTAACATTATTAAAAATTTATATTTTCATAAATATTTTAATTGTTTTCAATAAATTACTTTATATAACTCTCTAAAAGACTGTACTTCTTTTCGCTTCGTCTTAAGTAGACTCCGTTTCAAGTTGTTAGATCAACTGCTTAGAGAACGCCCATTGCCAAGTAAGAACTGGGTGTTGGCTAATTTAAAATGTTTTTTTTTCTCCTCACTAAATTGATTTTAACTCCAATACGCTCACTCAGCATGTCATAATCTTAAAATAATATATATAATTTTTGAGTTACTGCATTACATCTTTCCAATAAAATTACCTGGGTCAGGAAACTACATGATTACCCAGTTTTGTATATAAATTTAACGTAAAATGATCACCAATTTCTGGGCCATCCTAGCTTTACAGAGCAGTTAACCATTTTTTTTTACCACTACCTAGTGGAAAGGTCGTAAAACCACACGTAATCGCCTAAAAAATAGACCCCCCCCCTCCAACCGCACATGATTTATTTTCCAAAGTAAACAAAATGGTTCTTCCCTAAAACGTTAGAATTACTCGGGAATGGGATATCATTTTAGGTTAACTTTATATATGAAACTGATCAGTGATCACCTACGCTAAATGATAAAATAATTGGTTTGGGTTTTGTATTTTTTCTTCTTTCTACCAAGTCTACAGAAAGTAATCTTCTAAAAAAGTAGAATCTCATTTTTTTGTTGGGGGTGGGGGGTGGGGGGGTAAAGGGGGTTATAACGGAGGGTGTTAATCTACAACAATATTATTTTATGTGAGGGATATCTATCTCTCCCAACAGGAATAGTCTGGTCAAGACAAAAATTAAAATTTCTCCAGAAATTTTCCTCCGAGGACAGGACAGAACAGATACCACACTTTGAATTATTTATTTACAGAAAATATTTTTTTAAATAATACACTTAAAAAAAATTAGGCACAAGGCCATAAAAAGTGTGAGGAAAATGGGTGTCGTTGGTCACCCTTGGTATATAGCGATAACAATATATATCCTACTCTTAACTAGAACCATCTCAGTCACCACAATACCACATTTACACTAGAGACCGTCCTACTTAAGATATCCCCAAGAAATGTTATTGTTCAGAAATATACATCCCAATCCTTTTTATTTCTTTTGACTCTAATTTGTCGTGAAAAGAAAAAAACAAAAACAAAAACAATGCTGTTTTATTTGAAAACAAGTTTTCTTTCAAGATCGACCGAAAACAATTTTACTTTTGGCGGGATTATCTCCCCTTGATAAAGGCCTTGTTAAGGGTGGTTACAACTGGTGAAGGAATATCCTTCGGTATTATTGTAGATAAACACTCTCAACTATCCACCTCCCTCCAGATTCCACTTTTTAAGCGATTACGTGTGAACAATAACATCCTGAAAAACTTGACGGAAAGAACAAACAAAAAATAAACATTTCGAGTTTTATTTATCTACCTCCCACAAGGTAAGATGTGACACAAGGTCGGGAAAGTAGGATTAGAAAAACCAGCACTTGAGAAGTTGAGCACTCTGGTCTTTAAAAATTGCCTGGGCAGCCCCGTCGGCATTCCCCGGTATGGGGCGCATCAGGCTGTAAGCAATAAACTGACTCCTCTCCAAAGAGGGGAGGCGAAGCCTGGGAGGGTGGACCTCCTAGAACTGCACAGGACAGACCCATAGACCAGCGTAAATGAAGCCCCGACCGAAGGCCAAAACAATACAAGTCTATAGGGTGCAGTATCTATCGGAACAGATACTACACTTTGATCTTAGCCAAAAGGTATTTACTCCTCCCCAGGAGTTAGGCACAAGGCCAGTTTTATCCTACTCCCACAAGTAAGATGTGACCACAGATTGGGTCGAGAAAGTGGGGTTAAAAGCCAGCGCTCGAGAGGTGAGCACTCTGGCCATTTAAAAATTGCCTGGGCAGCCCCGTCGGCATTCCCCGGTAGGGGCGCCTCAGACAGTAAGCAATAAACTTACTCCTCCCCAAAGAGGGGAGGCGAAGCCTGGGAGGGTGGACCTCCTAGAACTGCACAGGACAATCCCATAGACTGGCGTAAATCAAGCCCCGGAGGCCAAGACAATACCAGTCTATGGGGAACAGATACTACACTTTGATCTTAGCCAAAAGGCCACGAATTTATTTAAGCAGGTTTGTTATTTAAAACCCCATGTTGATGTCTGAAAATGAATCGGCAATAATCTACACTAAATAAATAAAATAAAAATAGAAAGAAAATTGATTATTATTTTTTCTTAATTGCCCGCGAACGTTGCGGTCTATATTCCAAAGCCTCGTCCAAAATACATACCTTCTTCCAGGCAAGTTTGAACCAAAACAGGAATCCTTGCGGGTCAAAAATCTTGTTCGGCTTTTTATCAAAACTAACGACACAAAAATACTAAGAAAACGAAACAAGTTTTTCCTAAAACTTTTTTCTTTCACTTTTAAGAATGTCAGTTAAAAATAAAATACGGCTCAATTGTAGCATAGGGATCGATTGGATATCTCACCCTTTTTCTCTTTATTTTCGTCCAAATCTCTATATTAACAAAATCGTGTGACCACTTCACGCGTGTCTGAGTGTATGTGAGTGTGTCTCGCCTCTAAGTAACTTACACATCATTTTTTAAATTATTATTTACTATTATTTATTTAAATAAAAAATCTATTGAAATAAAAAAAAGTCTATAATATCAAAACGAACGTCTTAAAAATCCTATTTAAAAATAATTGGTATACCACTAAGCCTAAGTCTGAGTGGCAAGATCGTAAAACTACATGTAATCGCATAAAAAGTAGAGCCCCCCCCCCCCAACAAAAAACACACACACACACACACACATACACACAGGATTTATATCCCATAGCAAAAAGTAAATAAATAAAAAAGGTTAATGCCTTAAAACGCTAGAATTGCACGGAAATGGGGGATCATTTTACGTTCAATTTATATGCTAAAATATTGATCCCCCCATTCTTGATTCTATTGTTTTTCTTTTCCGCCAAGTTTTTCAGAGTATTCCTATTTACTTGCCTCCCCACGAGGGCTAAGTTAGACACAAGGTAGTTTTTTAATGTGGGGAAAATCCAACCCTCTACAAAAGGGCATTCTGGATTGGAACCAAAATTTAAATTGCCTACCGAGGACAGAAAAGATTAAGTGCAGCAGCAGAAAAGATACTACACTTTCTCCTTAGCCAACACGCCAAAAGGGTGTTCGTTCACACGTAATAGCCTAAAAAAGTAAAATCTCGGTTGTTGTTTTTTTTTTTTAGGGGGGGGGGTAATTTAGCTGACGGTGTTAATCTACAAATTTACTAAATAATTTATTTAACATAATTAAAAATTTATATTTTCATAAATATTTTAATTGTTTTCAATAAATTACTTTATATAAACTCTCTAAAAGACTGTACTTCTTTTCGCCTCGTCTTAAGTAGACTCCGTTTCAAGTTGTTAGATCAACTGCTTAGAGAACGCCCATTGCCAAGTAAGAACTGGGTGTTGACTAATTTAAAATGTTTTTTTCTCCTCACTAAATTGATTTTAACTCCAATACGCTCACTCAGCATGTCATAATCTTAAAATAATATATATAATTTTTGAGTTACTGCATTACATCTTTCCAATAAAATTACCTGGGTCAGGAAACTACATGATTACCCAGTTTTGTATATAAATTTAACGTAAAATGATCACCAATTTCAGAGCAGTTAACCATTTTTTTTACCACTACCTAGTGGAAAGGTCGTAAAACCACACGTAATCGCCTAAAAAATAGACCCCCCCTCCAACCGCACATGATTTATTTTCCAAAGTAAACAAAATGGTTCTTCCCTAAAACGTTAGAATTACTCGGGAATGGGATATCATTTTAGGTTAAATTTATATATGAAACTGATCACCTACGCTAAATGATAAAATAATTGGTTTGGGTTTTGTATTTTTTATTCTTTCTACCAAGTCTACAGAAAGTAATCTTCTAAAAAAGTAGAATCTCATTTTTTTGTTGGGGGTGGGGGGGGGGTAAAGGGGGTTATAACGGAGGGTGTTAATCTACAATAATATTATTTTATGTGAGGTATATCTATCTCTCCCAACAGGAATAGTCTGGTCAAGACAAAAATTAAAATTTCTCCAGAAATTTTCCTCCGAGGACAGGACAGAACAGATACCACACTTTGAATTATTTATTTACAGAAAATATTTTTTTAAATAATACACTTAAAAAAAATTAGGCACAAGGCCATAAAAAGTGTGAGGAAAATGGGTGTCGTTGGTCACCCTTGGTATATAGTGATAACAATGTATATCCTACTCTTAACTAGAACCATCTCAGTCACCACAATACCACATTTACACTAGAGACCGTCCTACTTAAGATATCCCCAAGAAATGTTATTGTTCAGAAATATACATCCCAATCCTTTTTATTTCTTTTGACTCTAATTTGTCGTGAAAAGAAAAAAACAAAAACAAAAACAATGCTGTTTTATTTGAAAACAAGTTTTCTTTCAAGATCGACCGAAAACAATTTTACTTTTGGCGGGATTATCTCCCCTTGATAAAGGCCTTGTTAAGGGTGGTTACAACTGGTGAAGGAATATCCTTCGGTATTATTGTAGATAAACACTCTCAACTATCCACCTCCCTCCAGATTCCACTTTTTAAGCGATTACGTGTGAACAATAACATCCTGAAAAACTTGACGGAAAGAACAAACAAAAAATAAACATTTCGAGTTTTATTTATCTACCTCCCACAAGGTAAGATGTGACACAAGGTCGGGAAAGTAGGATTAGAAAAACCAGCACTTGAGAAGTTGAGCACTCTGGTCTTTAAAAATTGCCTGGGCAGCCCCGTCGGCATTCCCCGGTATGGGGCGCATCAGGCTGTAAGCAATAAACTGACTCCTCTCCAAAGAGGGGAGGCGAAGCCTGGGAGGGTGGACCTCCTAGAACTGCACAGGACAGACCCATAGACCAGCGTAAATCAAGCCCCGACCGAAGGCCAAAACAATACAAGTCTATAGGGTGCAGTATCTATCGGAACAGATACTACACTTTGATCTTAGCCAAAAGGCCACGAATTTATTTAAGCAGGTTTGTTATTTAAAACCCCATGTTGATGTCTGAAAATGAATCGGCAATAATCTACACTAAATAAATAAAATAAAAATAGAAAGAAAATTGATTATTATTTTTTCTTAATTGCCCGCGAACGTTGCGGTCTATATTCCAAAGCCTCGTCCAAAATACATACCTTCTTCCAGGCAAGTTTGAACCAAAACAGGAATCCTTGCGGGTCAAAAATCTTGTTCGGCTTTTTATCAAAACTAACGACACAAAAATACTAAGAAAACGAAACAAGTTTTTCCTAAAACTTTTTTCTTTCACTTTTAAGAATGTCAGTTAAAAATAAAATACGGCTCAATTGTAGCATAGGGATCGATTGGATATCTCACCCTTTTTCTCTTTATTTTCGTCCAAATCTCTATATTAACAAAATCGTGTGACCACTTCACGCGTGTCTGAGTGTATGTGAGTGTGTCTCGCCTCTAAGTAACTTACACATCATTTTTTAAATTATTATTTACTATTATTTATTTAAATAAAAAATCTATTGAAATAAAAAAAGTCTATAATATCAAAACGAACGTCTTAAAAATCCTATTTAAAAATAATTGGTATACCACTAAGCCTAAGTCTGAGTGGCAAGATCGTAAAACTACATGTAATCGCATAAAAAGTAGAGCCCCCCCCCCAACAAAAAACACACACACACACATACACACAGGATTTATATCCCATAGCAAAAAGTAAATAAATAAAAAAGGTTAATGCCTTAAAACGCTAGAATTGCACGGAAATGGGGGATCATTTTACGTTCAATTTATATGCTAAAATATTGATCCCCCCATTCTTTATTCTATTGTTTTTCTTTTCCGCCAAGTTTTTCAGAGTATTCCTATTTACTTGCCTCCCCACGAGGGCTAAGTTAGACACAAGGTAGTTTTTTAATGTGGGGAAAATCCAACCCTCTACAAAAGGGCATTCTGGATTGGAACCAAAATTTAAATTGCCTACCGAGGACAGAAAAGATTAAGTGCAGCAGCAGAAAAGATACTACACTTTCTCCTTAGCCAACACGCCAAAAGGGTGTTCGTTCACACGTAATAGCCTAAAAAAGTAAAATCTCGGTTGTTGTTTTTTTTTTTTAGGGGGGGGGTAATTTAGCTGACGGTGTTAATCTACAAATTTACTAAATAATTTATTTAACATAATTAAAAATTTATATTTTCATAAATATTTTAATTGTTTTCAATAAATTACTTTATATAAACTCTCTAAAAGACTGTACTTCTTTTCGCCTCGTCTTAAGTAGACTCCGTTTCAAGTTGTTAGATCAACTGCTTAGAGAACGCCCATTGCCAAGTAAGAACTGGGTGTTGACTAATTTAAAATGTTTTTTTTCTCCTCACTAAATTGATTTTAACTCCAATACGCTCACTCAGCATGTCATAATCTTAAAATAATATATATAATTTTTGAGTTACTGCATTACATCTTTCCAATAAAATTACCTGGGTCAGGAAACTACATGATTACCCAGTTTTGTATATAAATTTAACGTAAAATGATCACCAATTTCAGAGCAGTTAACCATTTTTTTTTACCACTACCTAGTGGAAAGGTCGTAAAACCACACGTAATCGCCTAAAAAATAGACCCCCCCTCCAACCGCACATGATTTATTTTCCAAAGTAAACAAAATGGTTCTTCCCTAAAACGTTAGAATTACTCGGGAATGGGATATCATTTTAGGTTAAATTTATATATGAAACTGATCACCTACGCTAAATGATAAAATAATTGGTTTGGGTTTTGTATTTTTTTTTCTTTCTACCAAGTCTACAGAAAGTAATCTTCTAAAAAAGTAGAATCTCATTTTTTTGTTGGGGGTGGGGGGGGGGGGGTAAAGGGGGTTATAACGGAGGGTGTTAATCTACAATAATATTATTTTATGTGAGGGATATCTATCTCTCCCAACAGGAATAGTCTGGTCAAGACAAAAATTAAAATTTCTCCAGAAATTTTCCTCCGAGGACAGGACAGAACAGATACCACACTTTGAATTATTTATTTACAGAAAATATTTTTTTAAATAATACACTTTAAAAAAATTAGGCACAAGGCCATAAAAAGTGTGAGGAAATGGGTGTCGTTGGTCACCCTTGGTATATAGTGATAACAATGTATATCCTACTCTTAACTAGAACCATCTCAGTCACCACAATACCACATTTACACTAGAGACCGTCCTACTTAAGATATCCCCAAGAAATGTTATTGTTCAGAAATATACATCCCAATCCTTTTTATTTCTTTTGACTCTAATTTGTCGTGAAAAGAAAAAAACAAAAACAAAAAAAAAACAAAAAAAACAATGCTGTTTTATTTGAAAACAAGTTTTCTTTCAAGGTCGACCGAAAACAATTTTACTTTTGGCGGATTATCTCCCCTTGATTAAAGGCCTTGTTAAGGGTGGTTACAACTGGTGAAGGAATATCCTTCTGTATTATTGTAGATTAACACCCTCAACTACCCACCTTCCTCCAGATTCTACTTTTTAGGCGATTACGTGTGAACAATAACATCCTGAAAAACTTGACGGAAAGAACAAACAAAAAATAAACATTTCGAGTCGGGAATCAGTTTCACATATAAATTTAACGTGAAATGATCGGTTTACTACTAACGGTGCTTCCACACAGAAAAGTTTTTTTTTTTAATTAGTAAAATAAGTTATATATATATATATATATATTATAGTAGAAAGGTTTTTTGAGTAAAATCAATGTACTATTAATTAGTAAAAAAGAATACATTTTAAAAGATTTATCGCCTTGAAGTAAAAAAAATGTCGGACGATGCGATAGAAAAACAATTGTTGATCTGGAGAAACGAAACGAAGCAAAACCGTGTGTAATTAGAAATATATATTATTTGATTTCAAAAATTAAAATTAAAATTAGGTATAAAAATAATTTCGTGTTAACAAATATTTTTTATTAACACTTCTTGTAAACTTTATTGCTTTCTGTGAAGGGTTCGTTCAACACATTCCGGTCGATCTAAAACGTGACACTTGGCGGCCATATTGGACCACCTTGGGGTTATTTACGAATTTCTTCGATAGTTCATAGATTTCAACCGGGCTTTTCGCACGTTTTCGTGCGTAATACTACTTGGATTTTAACTCCAAATGATTCCTCGGTTAATATTTATTAACAAAAACAACAACATAATACAATTCCTAATACTTATACACATAATTTATCACATTCTCTGTGGAAGCACCGTTAGTAGGATAACCAAATGATCTCCCATTTCCAGGCCATTCTAACTTTTTAGGGCACTTAACTAAAAATTTTTACCACTAACCCTAAGTCCGACCGGCAAAGTCGTAAAACCACACGTAATCGCTTTAAAAAGTAGAACCCACCCAACCTGCCCGAAAAACGATGCTTCTCATCCCGAAAACGTTTACTTTCGTCGGCTATGAAAGTGCATTCAATATTAAATTCATAGCGATTTAGATAAAATCACAGGGTCAATCAATTATTTATATTTTAATTATCTAATTTACGAAAAAAATGCCTAGCTCAGAAAAATAAGTTTAGCCAATGAAATCACTTCTTTTATTTACTATTTATAATCAGCCAATCAGAATCGCGTTTACAAAATAAAAAACCAAGATGTCGGCCTATTACGTAGACGACGCGATATATGTAAACATTGAACGAACGTTGTATCATTTTCGGTAAAAAGATCCACTAGTTTCTTAATATGTAGATAAATGGAAGGATCACAAACAATAATTGCGAAAAATTACACAGCACTTCGGATGTTTAATAAGTGTGTCAGGCAACGTATCATCTCCAGGAAAGTTCCATTTAGAAATTTTGAATGAATTTACTAATATTGGATTATTTGGTATTATTCCATCCCTACACACTCTATGCTAGGTAAAAAAATAAAAGGTTAGATTCTACATGGGGGGGGGGGGGGGGTTACGCGTAAACAGACTGCAAGACTTGACGGTAAAAATGAATGAAACAAACCAAAAATTATTTTAGACTTCAGAATGAGATATCAGTTTCAAATAAAAATTTTACGTAAAATGATCACCCACTTCCGGATCAGATTTTGTTTTTAAGGATATGTAAACATATTTTTTTAATCTTGGTCATTTTCTTAATTTCTTAGAAATCAAGTATGAGTGTTGGGAGGGGTCTGCTAACAATATACATACTTAAATATTTTTTTATCGGCAATTCTTTCATGTTGTTTACATGGGTCTGAGGTACGGGGGGGGATACTGAAAATAAACATTAAATTAGTCATGCCTCTACCCCCCTTAAAAATACTTGGCAAATATGTCCTTAGAACGCTATCTGGTGTGATTATTTTGTGTTAAATTTAAATGTGAAAGTAATTCCTCACTCTAAAATATTGTTGTTTCTTTTTGTTGTTGTTTTTTTTTTGTTTTAATTTTTACCGTAAACCTTTTCAGGCTATTTACATATAATTGCCTAAAAATGTGGAATCTCACATTTTTTCTTGTATGTCTACAGTTTTACCAAAATTACAAAAGAAAAATAACAATAAAACATAAAATAGAACAATAACAATGAATACTAAAAAAAATGCACAAAAAAATAAGTGATCATTTTATGTTAAATTTAGTCAAAACTGATCCTTCACTCTAAATTCTAAAATAATTGGGGTTTTGTTTTTGTTTTATTTTTACCTCCAAGTTTTTCAGGCTGTTTACATTTAATTGCCTGAAAATAGTAAAATCTGACGTTTTTTGAGTGAATTAGCACATGTGTATGGCTATAATTATACTGATTATTTGTCAAAGTAACATTTGGTGGACTTTCAGAATAGAGGTTATATCGTTTGTTCGGTGATTAAAAACTGCACATTATTGTTTATTACTATGTTTCGCTATTGAAAATAAAATTTATGTGACGATAATTTAACAAGATTTTTTCTTTTCAATTTGTGGAATTTGTAACTATAAGAATTTATTTTATGTTGATAATGAAAACCATCAACATTAAGCCTGTCTGGAGTTGTGGTCGAGAATTGGGGTTGCGATCGTAAATTCGGTTTTGACTTATTGTACACAAGTGATGGTCGAGATCCTAACCATGCCTAATGGCTACCAAATAATTTTGATTAAAAATAAGCTAGAAGTTCATTTAGTCGTCGTCGTCGTCGTCATCATTTTAATGCCTGTTTTACATGTGTTAAACGGCTTTTTGAAATTGACTTCCAAACTAACTTATCTCTGGCTAGGTCTTTCTGTAGTTGGAAATGTGTAATCTTCCCTTCATTCATTCAGAAATATATAAGCAATGTCTGGAAGGCGCTTTCACTGTCGAAAGGAGTCATAATGCCTTTACCACAAAGCCAAACGATGGAGCAAACTACTCACTGAGACTCTAAATCAAAAGGTGATATGAGAGGTTTCAGCACTAGCAAGGATATGGTCCCATCATGCTAGAGGATCCATCATCCGTGAATGTGAAGCCATGGTTGGCAAAGGAGAGCATAGTGAAACTCCATCAGATCTCCTACCAAGTCATATGAAACATGACAAAGATGATGTTGAGAAGATTATTGAAACAGTGAATAGTATGGTAAACCTATTTGACTATGAATAAGATGAGTTGATTCATATTGCATCAGTAGTTGTCGCAACTCAATTTGTTTAAACTGATCTCAGTCCGCAAATGCGAAAGGTGAATCCGAGTTAAGTTTTGTGGAGAGTGTCTACAAACAGAAAAAAGTAAACCGTTTTACTAACATAAAAATGCATCTCAAGACATTCATCAGTGTGTCTAAGATATCCAGACATAATGTACATGGAAAAGGCATGACTTTGAAAATTAACAGAAACCTAGTAATATTGGTTGTGATAGGCAAATATAGAAAAATAAACTTGCAAGAGCAACAGTCCTATATATTCGGTTCGTTGCCACTGTCACTTGCAGATTCTCAAGGATTCCTAGTTGAGACCAACGAGGTTAACTTACTGCATGCACTTGAAAGTCTACATAAAAATTCCAATCCAAGACCCCAATTATAGCTGGCATATATGTAGTGGATGGCACAGCATTGCTACATTGACTTAATGTCAACAGTCTGCATGTAAAGAGAACATGTATCACCGTCTCTCTTGTAATCTTGAAGCATCTTGTAAATTGGAAAAAACACTATAGTTCACAAGAAATTCACTTTGTGACTGACCCGTACCAGCAGACCTCCATCAAGAATCCTGAATGGGCCAAAAGAGTAGCAGGTGGTTCTCAGGTAATACGAATTAATGACCAATACCGTCTCCAAGTCACTACGGGACCTGTTGTCTAAGGACAATGATTTTGTCTGGTCATCTCAGCAACAAGCAACATTTGACAGCATCAAAGAAGAAATCCAAAGATTTTCCATACTGAGGTATTTTGACCCAAAGACACCAATCACGATACAAGTGGATGCTTCTGCTGCTGGACTCGATGCAGCCCTCTTGCAGAATGACATGCCAGTTGCTTTGGCAAGCAAAACTCTATCTGGACCAGAGACACGATACTCAAAAATTGAAAGAGAGATGCTTGCTGTAGTTTTTGGCCGAGAAAGGTTCCATCATTATGTATGAGGTCACAGGGTAACGATTCAGACTGACCACAAGCCATTAGAATCGATCGCACTCAAGAACCTTGCACAAGCATCTCCAAGACTGCCAAGGATGCTACTAAAGATAGAAGGGTATGATTTTGTAATGAAATATAGCCCAGGCAGAGCAGTCCACATAGCTGACTGTTTGTCAAGAGTGTCACCCCGACCAGGCAATCACATTGAAAGCATCAACCTCAACATCCACATAATGAACACTCCTACAAAACATTAAGCTGGAATCCATGAAGGACTCAACTCTAAGAGAGCTCATCAACACTGTGATGACCGGATGGCCATCTGATCACTTCGGGTGCCCCAGTTGCTTACTCTCATACTGGAATATTAGGGATGAAGTTAGAATTCAAGACAGTGTCCTATTGAAAGGCAACAAAATCATCATACCCGCTTCACTCCAACCAGATGTTCTGCAACAACTGCACTTATCACATCAGGAAGTAGAAAAAACCTGGCTGCGGGCCAGAACTGCTGTTTACTGGGTAGGAATAAATAAGGACATTAAGGACATGGTTGTAAGATGCCCAACATGTCAAAAGTATCAACCAAATTCCCCATCAGAAACATTGCTTCAGCATGAAACCCCTTCTTACCCATGGCAGTATATCAGCACAGATTTATTCACAATGGAAGTAAGTAGCTACCTTTTAGTGGCGGACCAATATAGCCGCAGTCCATTTGTATGACGCCTGCAGTCAACAACATCTGCTGCAGTGATCAGGCAGATGAAGCAAATATTTGAGGAACAAGGTGTTCCTGAAGTGGTCTATAGTGACAGTGGACCTCAGTACACAAGTAGGGAATTTGCTAACTTTACAGAGAAGTTAAACTTTAAGCACACAACATCATCACCACATTACCCTCAATCCAATGGGTTTGCAGAAAGAATGGTTGGCGTATGCAAGAAACTACTTCTGAAAGCCCGAGAAACTGGCAATGATTGCCATTTGTCGATGATGTCATTGTGACAATAAAGAGGAACACTCACCGTCAGGAAAAAGAATGAGGTGCTTCATATGTCGTGTCTCCAGGGTAAAGAAGGGCTTCTCTTCATAAGTGCAGGTTTTTATGGTGGTCTTTGATTTGCATATGTGGAGATCAGCTGATATAAATGAAGAGGACCGCTTGGAAGCAGGCAGAAGCGATTCGGGTTGGAGAGAGAAAGGCAGAGAGAAAGTGGGTTGCATGAAAATCGGTTGGAAGTTGAATTACAGTCAACAAATTTTTATTCTTTTATTTTTCTGGCACAGTTAGATAACAAGCTATCTCGGTTTAAAATGGACAGCCGTTTTGACCTAAAGATAATTCCTGAGTTTGATGGGACTGGAGCAGTCGTTGAATGGATTGAGAAGGTGGAATTAGTGTGTGACTTATCTGTAGTGAAGCGGCTTGAAAATGTCATCCCACTTTGGCTAACTGGGGGAGCATTCGCAGTTTACCAGCAACTATCTAAAAAAGAAAAATCCGATGCAGCACGAATAAAGGGAGCTCTATTCACTGCCTTTGCCGATGACAGGTTTACAGCGTATGAGAAGTTTGAGGCACGTGTATTGTGTCCGGGTGAGACTGTAGACGTATATTTGGCAGATCTGCGGAAACTGTCAGTGCTATTTGGAAGAATACCAGATAATGTGCTGGTGTGTGTGTTTGTACGGGGGCTTCCAAACCCTGTGAAAAGGCTGTTGCGGTCCTCCTCTAGGGTGGACGATACGACTTTTAAAGAACTGTTGTCTTGAGCTCAAGCATTGATGAACAACAATGCTGAAGTGGAGGAACCAGTCATGGCTGCGACACAGCCTGCCCAAATAACTCGACCGCCTGTGGGCATGGGATGATCTGATTTTACGTTACAAATGCAACGGCTCTAATCATTTTGCAAGAGACTGCATGCAAAGGAGGCAGACTACTCGTCAACGATGTTATCGGTGCAACAAGGCTGGTCATCTGGTAAGAGATTGTCCAGGAAACGAAGTTGGGGATGAGACATCAGCAGCAGTTTATTCCCCAGTCAGAATGTGAACTTGACGCTACCTGTCATTACCATCTATGTTGATGATGCACCATACTTGGTTCTCCTCGATACTGCGTCCTCACGTTCTATCTTAAGCATAAAGCTATGTTGGTCTTGGTCAAAGCAGATGATGGTTGTAACTACATTGACCGGCGCTATGCAGGCCTGCTGCAGAAATGGCACTATTAGTATTCATACAGAGACTGATAACGTTGCCACAATTAACGTGCTGATTATGCAAGGTAAACCTTTTGATTTCGATATGTTACTTGGCATTGACGCCATTAAGGCACTCGGTGGCGTTCGCATCACACAATCTGGAAGTGTGGAGTTTGGGGAGGCACAAACCATCTGTGCAGCGCTTTGTATTAACGAAGCTGATTTTGTTGCAAAATCTGACGAACAGAAGAGAGTGTGGGAATGCATCATCGGTTTGTGCACCAGAGAAACTGGAAACTCGGATTTCTGAATATCCAATTTCTAATGAATGTAGGGAAAATTATGAATGCGAGTTGCAGACCTGAATAAACAACGGTTCGTTGTTGCCATATAATCAGGAGGAGTTTGCCCCACCCAAGGGACTAATACCACTGATGGCTGTGCTACAGGTCAATAAAAATAAGGTGCGTCTTGTGATGAACTATCGTGAATTAAACACCTATGTTGATGCATTCACTGGTGATGCAGATGTTTGCGCAGAGAAAATGTGAGAATGGAGACAGCAAGGAACGAATGTATCCATACTGGAAGGCATACCTACAGATCCATGTTGAGAGATCTCTCTGGTTGTACAAGAGAGTGATATTTAAAGAACAAAGATATTGTCTAAACAGATTAGAATTTGGCTTAAATGTTGCGCCTCTTGTAATGCGGGCTGTGCTCGCAGCTGTGTTAGCCCAGGATGAGAAGATAAGGAGAGCAACGTCGGCGTATATTGATGACATACATATTAAGGAGGATGTGGCGTCGGCAGAATCTGTAAGGAACAATCTGGACCTGTACGGACTTACTAGTAAGGACCCAGAAAAACTGAAAAATGGTGCACGAGTGCTGGGATTAGTATTTGGGAAGAGCATGGCCAACTGCGATGGCGGCGAGGAAGCAGTACTGTGGATGCGCTGAGAACTATGACACAAAGATGTATCTTCTCCATGTGTGGCAAACTGGTGGAGCACTTTCCAGTGTGTGGATGGCTTTGAGTGGCAACAGGCTTTATTAAACCTTATGCTACAACTGTTAAACAGAACTGGGATGACAAGGTTAGCGATACTCGACTGGAGTGTATGATAGCAGATACACTTGCCTGTGTATAGCAATCAGATCCCGTCAAAGGAAAATGGTGCGTGGGCACAAAGGAACTGGATGTGTGGGTGGACGCAACCTTGCTTGCTGTGGGTGTAGCTCTTGATGCCAGTGGAGCCATCATCGAGGATGCATGCTGGTTGCGACCAACAAAGGATACCCAACATATAAACGTGGCAGAGCTGGATGCCATACTAAAAGGGCTAAACGTTGCACTCAAATAGAAGGCCAATGTGTTACACATAAAAAAAGACTCTGCATGTGTGTACGACTGGGTGACCAATGCGCTCACGGGAAAGTCTCGATTGAGCACAAAGGCTGCAAGTGAGATGCTCATAAGGTGGAGACTGGCTCCGATAATCTCACTTGTCAAAGAGTACAACATTTCGGTTGATATAGCACTTGTAAGATCTAGCCAGAACCGAGCAGACTCCCTGACATGAGTTCCACAGCGGTGACTCAATGATGGGAAGAGAGAGATTGAACCAACACAGCCAGTGTGTGCTTTTGCCACAGGAAACCTGAACTGAACACAGCTGAATGAAATTCATCGACATAGTGGACATCCTGGAATCAGGCGAACATTATATTTTGTGCGTAGAATCAACCCATCTGTGTCTAAAGCAGCAGTAAAAGCAGTTATTTGGAATTGTGAGGAATGCCAGACAATAGATCCAGCTGAAGTGCAATGGAAAAAGGGAGGGCTCAGTGTGCAGGACGTATGGAACCGGCTAGGCATGGACATCACACACTACAATGGTTGCCATTTTTTGACACTGATTGATTGTGGACCCACACGGTTTTCAATCTAGTGGCCACTACAATGGCAAGACACTGCACATGTGATCCGGCAATTAGAATCAGTGTTTTTTTAATGTGTCCCCCCCCCCCAGATTCTAGCTGATAATGACACTGAAAAAAGGTGTCATAGGACAGTGAAGTTGATTGCTGCATGAAAGAGCTGCCCTGTTATGGAGGCTGTGTATTGGTACAACGTTAACCCCAAGGATGATGTGTCCACCTCATCAGCACCTGCCAATTTGTTGTACTCATACCAGATCAGAGTGAAAGGAGTCAATGTTGTGCCTCATCCGAATCACCATGGGATCTCTGCACTTTATAAAGAGTGGGACACAGTTTGGGTGAAAAATCCTCAAGGACGTTGCACGTCGAAATTCCGACCAGGTCGTGTCACCGGAGTGATAAGTCCACAGTCGGTGGTCGTCAATGGCACGCCTCGACATGTAGGAGACGTGTGCCCACGTCTCAGTTTAGCACCGGTAGTGGACGACAATGATGACACATCATCAGAGAGTACTGAATGGAGAGAATCGGAATAACTAAAACCAGAAATCCGTTTGTGCGGAAAGAATATTAGTTGATCTTTTGAAAAAAATAAAAACTTGTTATGTATTGTTAATTTGTCTTGGTTGTTTTATACAAATATATGATTATAATTTGTGATACGATGTGTTACTCATTTTTATGGAGTACGGGTTGTTTTTCTTTCATCGAGTTTTCAACCTTTTCACATTTTTACATTCGTGGCTGAATTACGTATATGTAACGACGATTTTACCAACTATTCTGTACTACTTTCACTAATTTAATAAACAAAAGATACCGTAAGAATTGAATTTAACTTGAAAATTGAAATCCTATCTAAAGTAGCAATAATTGTGTGTTACTTTGTAATATAATTATCTTTGGTTCATAAGTAAACTATTTTAATAATATTTTCAAAATAAAAAATAATTCCAATTATAAAAGAAGTTAAATTTGATTATATATTAAAAAATATTTATCTCTCCTCACGCCCGTGTCTCTCTCTCTCTCTCTCTTTCTCTAAATCTTTCTGTTTGCCTCTTTCTATCTCTTTTTTTTCTCTCTCACGCTCTCTCTTTCTCTAAATCTCTCTATCTGTCTGACTCTGTCTCTCTTTCTCTCTCCCTTCCTAAATCTCCTCTCTCTCTCTCTCTCTCTCTCTCTCTCTCTCTCTCTCTCTTCCTAAATCTCTCTCTCTTTCTCTGTTCCTGTCTGTCTCTCTCTCTCTCTCTCTCTCTGTCTCTTTCTATCTCTTTATTTGTCTCTCTCTTTTTCTCTCCGTCCCAATCTCCGTTTCTCTCTCTCTCTTTCTCTCTCTCTTTCTCTCTTTTTGCCCTGTTTGTTTCTCTTTTTCATTGATTCACTCACCCACCCAAACTAGTGCTTTTGACATCACTGATTATTGATTATAACATAAAATATCTAAAAAATAAAATCTTTTAAGAACGCGAGGAATGCATTATAGAAACATAATGTTGTCTTCTTTTATACGACAGGAGTGCGTGCAAAAAATCAATGTTTTCATTCGCTTTACAACCACAAACGATCCATTCCTTGGTCTTCTGGCTAGGAGCAAAGTGTGGTATATGTTTTGAAACTACACTTTATCTTTTATGACCTCGGTCGATGAAAGAGAAATCGTTCTAGACTGAAGACATTTTTATTTTGTCCCAATCCAGAGTGCCCCTTTTGGGGAAGCTGGACCCCCTTATTAAAAATCGACATTGTGTTTAACTCTGCTCTTGTGAGGGAGGCAAGTAAATAGAAACCATAATACTTGAGAGAGAGAGAAAAAAAGATAGAGAGAAAGACAGAGAGGAGTTTCAAAAGTCGTAATTCTCTGCGTATGTGTCTTACTAAAAGTCAGAAACGTTACAAAATACACCTGTAACCCTTACATGATTAGATTCAGTGTGACCCCGATCTGGTTACAGTAAACAAAGATGCTGTAATATTAAACTCTTTGGTATCTTTATTTCAAATCAGATCAAATCAAATTTATTGGCAAAAAATAGCAAAGTGCACCAAACCATGTAAAGTTCACCAAGCCATGTAAAATTCACCAAGCCATGTAAACTTCACCAAGCCATTTAAAAGTGCAACAAGCCATGTAAAAGTATACCAAGCCATTTAAAAATGTACCAAGCCATATAAAAGTTCACCAAGTTGTGAGCATTGATAGCCGTTGACTCTAAAACTCGGTACGGGCAGTCTAACTTACCGACCCCATATCGTAATATACAGTGTCAGAGTGGCAAGAAGAAGAAGAAGAAGAAGAAGAAGAAGAAGAAGAAGAAGAAGAAGAAGAAGAAGAAGAAGAAGAAGAAAGAAGGATTTAATCCATTTTATTATCGTTATTATTTCTATGAAAATTAACCATGAAAATGGACATGGGTACTGTGATTTATCAGCAGGACAGCGCAACACTGCATTGCTCCAATGCTTCACTCAAATACTTCCATCGCTACTTTACTGATAGAGGAAAACTTCTTAACAAGAAATCAGAAATTTCAATTAATTGTAGACATAATAAAGTTTAAATGCTAGAGAATTTTCAAATAACCCCATAATTCTGAAGAACGTACTCCTTGTCAAATAGAAGGAAAGATTGACAGAAAATAGATTCTATATAATACAGGGAAAAATACTTTCAAAAACGATTCTACAACCAGAAATCTTTTTGAATAATAATAATAATAATAATAATAATAATGATGATGATGATGATGATGATGATGATGACGACGACGACGACGACGACGACGACGACGACGACGACTATTATTATTATTATTATTATTATTATTATTATATATAATGATAAAAAGGTATTAAATTATGTAAAATGGGGTAAAGGATCATATGCTGGCTGATTAAGGTTGAGGATAAGTTTTTTTGTGGTAGATGGGTTTAGGGAATTGCATCTGTATCTAAAGTTAGGTATGGGGTTGAGATATAGAGTGGTGGGTCAAGACAGTATGTGAGATGGGTTTATCTTAGTCATTATTGTGTCAGTCAGTCCAGTTTATGAGAACTTCTGTGGATGCAGCCCCGGAAGACCTCATCTCTTGAGTTTAAGCAGGTAATATGTGGGTCCATAATGGCTCGTAATATATGATATTTTTCCGCATTACACAAAGAGCACTTGTTTATGGCTGGGGAGAAAGATGGTCTTCTCTCGATGTTCTTCCATTTGATGGTGAATGGGGTCCCGTCGTCTTTTAATTGCCATATTTGGGTTGCAAGGCTGATGTTGGCTCTGGCTCTGTATTTGAATGTATGTCTGTGTACATATAGTCTGTTTGTAAAGGGCGTGACCGAATGAGTTTCGACCATTTCTAAAATGTTTATCAGCTGACGATAATCGGGATTAACCTCCTGCTTTGAAACCGACGGTACTGATGTTACATTGAATTTCTGTACTTTATAAATAAATATTTACGCTCTTAATCCTTCGAAATCTCGGATTTCTTAATTAATCGAGTACTCTGCTGGGTTTTTCCTGCCCTACCACACAGTACTTACATATATATATATATATATATATATATATATATATATATATATATATATATATAAAATTATAAATATTTGTTTTTATCTACATATGTATACGTTTCATCCTTACGAGAATCGTCAGTGTAGAGAAGAATTATTTACACAGGTCGCTGGACTCGAACCCCGGAACATGAGTTATATTACATACTCAAACTCCATTGTCAACAACTCATTAAGTCAGTGAGAGATTAATACTATTAAAGGCAGCTGTCGTAAAGAGTTCGACTTTTAAAAGGAACATTACACTGACGCCACGTGTGAATATGTTTATCTCTTTTGTTTCATTTTACTTCAGTCGAAGTTCTCAGAAATCAAGGGGCCCTTCCCTTGGGCTAACACTTAATCTCCATATGAAATTCATAGATATTCGAATATTCTATTAAAGTTCTTCATTAATTTTTCTCTCCCCAATTGACCAGTTAACTCTGTTGTGATATATCTTTCTTGTTATCTCTTAGTCTTACCGGATTCCAGGACAAGAATTCATCTAGTCTGGTGGAGTATCCAGCTAAGTGTTGTCACTTGAGGTAACATCATTAGGAGGATGGTGCACTATTCCTCGTATGAGCAAGTATATAGCCATGCTGAGGGGATCTTATTTGTGCTGCGAATACTATGTTATTTTGAATATTTGGTCAAGGTTTACTTGTAGGGTGAAGTATCCTCATGTCAGGTTGTACTGACAAACCCGTGTACAGAGAGACTGAAGACACTCGAGGATGGTGTCTAGTATGTAATTCAAAGTAGGTTTCTCTTTTTTTTTAAATTTTCTAATATTATGTTTTTGCTGGGGATGGGGCATCCTACCAGATGCCAGATATTCACCCGCTATTTCAGACACTCCAGCCGAAAGATCTTTTTAAGATTCTAACCGTCCCTTTAAGTGCAATTGATTGTATCTCTTTTGCACTTGGTTCGCCGGGTATATTCGCCAGGTAGTTTTTGAAATATCTCTCATTTTGAAATATTTTGTATGTGTGTGTGTGCGTGCGACAATGCAAATTACAAATTACAGAATATTAATTTATTATATGTTCTATCATTGAATTAAGCATAAACTGTTTTAATGTCAATATAGTTAGCATATGTGGAAAAAAAACTTTCGCATTTATTCATTTAGATAACATTAAAAACATAAGTTATGGCAAGTTTGATTGCCCACGTGAAATGAAAATTGTGCAGAAAATATAGTCACCATCTTTATAAACAAAATTAAATATATTTTACATTAAAATTTGAAAACAAAAACATGATGCCCCCCCCGCCAAAAAAAAATAAAACTCTTTATTTATTTATTTATTTATTTATTTCTATAACTCACGCTGAATATATCATTCTCAATGCAAAACTATTTCTTTTTTTCTTCTTCATTTTGAGAAATATGCTAGCTAAGGAAGAGCGATAACTTCCTTATTAATTTTTTAGTTAATAAATACATGATTTATAACATTGAGTTATCGTTCTTCCTTAGCTAGCCTCTTACTCGATTGGTTTAGATGGCAACTATATTTTTCTGACCTAATTTTCATTTCGACGTTTCACGTGTACGATGAAACTTGACATAACTTAGAGAGGTTTATCGGTTTCAGTCAGATCAACGAACGTCTTCAGAAAAAGTGAAGATTTGAAATTATTTGAAATCTTCACTTTTTCTGACGACGTTCGTTGATCCAAATGAAACCGGTTAATCTATCGTTTTCATGATTTTTTCCTGTGTTTAATTGTTTTTACTTCTGTCTTTTTCATACATCCTGTCTCCACGGCATTTCATTTTATGATATATTGTGTATTTTATCCTCATATATATATATATATATATATATATATATATAGGTGTAATCAGTCAACAGAAAATTATAAGCACACAAGTGGGAGAAAAAATAATAATAGTGAATAAAAAACTGAGAAAGAATAAACAAATAAACGTGCAACTTACAATATACTCTCTCGATATATATTCTCTCTCTCTCTCTCTCTCTATATATATATATATATATATATATATATATATATATATTGCCTCCACCTCTCAGGTAAGTGGTACGTTAATTTCAATTACTGTGTGGCGATTTCTCGCAGCCACGTTGGCATAGGCATTTGGCTCGTGATTCTAGGCTGAATCTACGAACTTCGTTCGATCCCATGCGACTACCTAAAACCGCAACTCCTGCACTGATGAGGGTAAAACACCCGAAATGATATCGTCTATAGGTATAAAAACACTTCAATATTTAAACAAATATATTTATAGTATATATATCTGCCCAGAACACGTGTCCATGGATTTCTTTTATTTACGTAAAAATTAATTTATAAATAAAAATTTTTTTATACATATTGCACATGCATACAATTTTTATGTTCATAATCATATTAATGATATTTGGTTAATTAATAATATACTAATAATTAAATAAATGGGAATAAATAAATACATTCACACATAATTTAAGACACTATGAATATTATATTTTGACGCAGACAAACTCCCTAGCTAAAAATAGATATAGGAATCTAATAAATCATAGCCATCACACCATTCACTTTCTCGCGCCCCTTAAAATGTACAGACTACGTGATAACGGGATAAACAAAATCGTGGTTTTCATTTTTTGCTTATATCTCATCAACAGCCATGCTGAAATTTGGACAATTTCTGGCAAATCAAAATTCATATCTGTATGATTTTTCTGCATTGTTTCTTCATCCTGAGGAAGTCTTCAATAAAAGACGAAACGTTGATGAATACATAAATAATATAGTTTTTGGCTCTCCTTTTTCATTTTCCATTACGTCGGATCATTTTATCTTCATTTTTATTCATATATATATATATATATATATATATATATATATATATATATATATATATATATATAGTCTAAAGAAGAAAGAAAATGCATTTTAAATTCCCAGGGATAATAAGTAAATTCAAAATCTCGCAGACTTAGCACTGTCACAAGCCGATATACCGCTGGAAAATTTACAAATACAAAAGTGGATTCAAGTGTATAACAACTGTTTCGGGAATTTAAAAACAGAACAGCCATAAAATTCATGCCTTTTCAGTGGTACTGATATATATATATATATATATATATATATATATATATATATATATATATATATATATCAGGGCTTTACGCGCTCCACTACTTTTGGAGCTGCTCCCGCTCCTGCTCCAACGCCCAAAATTGGAACTGGCTCCTCTCACGCTCCCCATTTTCAAAAAGGAGCCGCTCCTGCTCCAACTCCTATAAAAAAGGAGCGGCTCTTTTTCAGCGCTCCATAATGAAAATGTACCTTCTTTCATAAACGTTCTATTCTGCCAATGAATGGTCGAAGGATAGAGGTGGGCGTCAAAGTATCTCATCAATATGGGTGGGGATGTCACTTTAAGTGTTAGACCGTAAGATAATATTTGACAAAATCTCGCTAATATTTTGTGAGTTATAGGAGAACATGTCGGACGAAGTATAGGATTATACGTAAATTTTCGTTTCCTGGGGTATAAAATAGAAATAGAAAAATCCCTGAAGTATTTTTTTTTTATTTTAATTTTCATTACATTAACAACCTATTTTTTCAGGAAAGGAAAATTTGACCCGATATTTTTTCTATTTATTTTGGAAGGGAATTTAGATTTGTTTTAAGTAAATAAAGTTTTACTTTCCTCGTGCTGCTGGACTCTGGAACTCCCTCCCTGCTTCCTGCTTTCCTGACACTACTGACATACAGAAATTTAAAACCAACGTAAACAGACATCTTGCTGCGCAGCTCCTAATTTAGGTTGAATCCCCCCTTTTTTCTTTCTCATTAGCCCCTTACGCCTACAGTGGCGGCCTGCCTTGATGAGGTGAACTATGAATAAAAAAACAAAAAAAACAAAACATTATTAGTGATTATTTTCTTTTTAAAGAAAACATTTCTCTGGAAGAGGAGAGACAGCCAGGGCAACATTAATCGTCGTGTTGTTTAATATTTGTTTGTTTTACGAACGTAACTATATTCTATAATGTATATTATTATTTATAACAGAGAAACGCACAAGTACTTTCAAACAAATCGATTTATCTATTTTTTTTCTATAGTACAATTTGGGGCGAAAAAAACCCAATTAAGTTTATTTTTTAAAGATTGAATAAACAAAATATTTTTCATAAGTTTCCCAAAAAATATCAATAAACAATTCAGAGATCCATTTAATGTCTTAAAATTTCATACAAAATATCTGGCTTAGACATTGGGAGTTGAAAACATATCGTGTCAAATCCCCCCCCCCCCCCCGCCAAAAAAAAAACTAACTGGAGCAAGTTTTCTTAGGTTGGGCAAAAACATTATTAAAATTAAAAATTTGAAAAAAAAGGTGAAACGTCTATATTTGAAATCTCTAACAAAATCAAACTGTTTACAATTTTGATATTCGATAATAGATTTTTTAAGATAAAGAAAGATATCTAATATACTTTCGGTTCTAAAAAACAAAAAATTAGTCATAAAGTCTAATTATTTGCTTTTTTAAATTAAAATTTAAGATATTTTCTTTAATTTAATTAAGTTTAAACATTGGTTTAATTGTAAAATAGAGACCGCTGTTTTCTTTCGCTCATTTCACTTGGTATTCGTCCAAATTTTGGATGAAACTGATTGCTCGTCTTAATTGTATTTTTGGTCCTGAAATAAAATTCTCATTTACTTTTTAAAGTGTTGAGAATGTATTTAGGCAAATACATTCCAGGGAAACATTTATTTCTACATTAAATAAAAATTACATCCTTTGGAATGTATAACTTTAATTCCAGGTTTTAATCGCTGGCGGCCATGTTGGTTTTTATTGTTTTTTTCATTGGACTAAATATATTTTTTCCTTGGACTAAAGATATTTTTACTGCTTTAACATTTTATTACACACAAAAAAAAACATTGAACATTCTATTTACAAAAGCAAGTTTTAACGGAATTTAACGAATTTAAAAGCAAACATGAAAAGGTTAAAACATACTAGTCGTGAATTTAAGAATAACAAAAAATGTGGCATAAAAGTTCAATTTGATATATGCTAAAAAATAAATTAGAATTTTTTGTCAGGACAAAATGTACCATTTCACCCCAAAATAGATTTTATTTGCATGAATACCGAGCGAAATGGGCGAGAAAATCCAACGGCCCCTATAGTATAATTGAACCTAAAATTCTTTATTTAAAAACACGAATTAAAAGAAAAATTGGCTTATTTATTCAATCACAATAAACATCCGATCATAAATACAAAAAAAATGTTCAAATCTATAAGAAAATAACTTCAAATACATCTATAGACTTACTGGCTCATTTAAAGACGTTTGGTGCCAAATTGTCTGTCTTCTGCCTTAAGAAAAGTGTCCCATCAAAAATGTAATTCATAGATGTAAACATCTGAGAACTTCAAATGTTCTCCTTCTTTCTCCCTGTCTCTCCATGTCTCTCCCTCCCTCTCCCTCTCTCTCTCCCTATCTCATATACATTTACCAGATATAATTTTTTTTAAATAACTCAGAGTAAACTCTGATACTTTCTTTTCTTTTCCTTTTTATTGCTGAATAAAAAAACTAATGTTTAAAAGAAAAAAATATCAAATAATTTTGGAGCGAGGAGCGCGGAGCGATAAAACCACCGCTCTTTAGTCCTAAATCAAGTTGCTCCCGCTCCACTCCTGCTGAATATAAAATGAGCCCTCCTCTCCTTCGCTCCAGCAAAAAGGAGCGTGCTCCTAGAGCGCGCTCCTTTTTGGAGGGCTCCGTAACGCCCTGATATATATATATATATATGATTGTTTTTATTTACACAGACATATACAAAATCTGTGACACTGGCATGTCGATGTTATCGATCAACAGCTATTATAAACTGAGATTTTATCAGGCAGAGTTAGAATCCGATCTTAACCTTAGATCATATATATATAGCCTTACGCCAATCAACCAACGTTTCGATGCTATGGCATCTTGTCAAAGACTGAATAAAAATAAAAACAAAATCATGTATGAAAATTGAGAGTCTCGCATTGGAACACATCACCAGCAGAAGCCAGATTTTAAGAGAGAAGGACGGGGCGAATAGATGTGTTGGAGGGAGTGGAGAAACCGACCAAATTCTATTTTGGTCAATTCTAGGTTAACTATACACTGAACCATCAAGTTTGCACTCACGAACCTCAGCGGTTAGTTGATTGGCAGATTGCTAGAATATTGTTTATGTAATTTTATAAATGCTCTACTTGGTATTGAGCACTCTTTAAAAAATTGGTTTTAATTTCACTTTATTAACATATTTGAACTTGATCAATAAATTATTATATATATATATATATATATATATATATATATATATATATATATATATATATATAGTCTCGGAAGTTTCTCAACCATTAAAACTATATAAGAAAAAAAAAAATTTTTAGTCCCAAGTCGTTCAGTAGAAAATCACTCATGTAAGTCAATTTATTTTTTGTAGTTACTATATTAGTTTGCTTCCAAGAATTTACACTAGTCTTAACATTATTTAAGGGATCATCAGTTGTTTACCATGAAAAACTGCTTTGGGAATTTAAAAACAAAACAGTATTTTATTTCATGGGTTCCGAGCAGAAATATATATATATATATATATATATATATATATATATATATATATATATATATATATATATATATATGTTTCAAGAATAAAAAGCTAATTTAAGTATTTAAAAGGGACCTATTTCAGCACTCTGTATACAATTGATTGCGAGCTCAAATCTCTGCCCTTGTCATGACTGACAAAACTAGAACAATCAACCGAAACCTTGTGAAAAACACAACAACGAAGATGAGAATAGTAGTCCTAATAATCCAAATACTGTAAATTATCAATCCTAATCTAAAAAATTCCCAAACACAAAATTTAAAAAAAGTTTCAAAGTTTCAAATTCTTTTCAGAAATAGCAAACCCTAAAACGTAAATTGACGCGAATCCTAATTCACAAAATTCATTCATAAAAAAATACCTCCCTGGCCCGAAAATACGTACTACACGCACCGGGAACGTTGAGCCCTTTATTCATTCCTTCATGATTTAAGCCACGCCCCCTTTTTTTCGTGTCCCGATTCCCACGCACCCATTCATGGACTTGGAATGCGGTCGTCGTAAATGCGTGGAATGCATTCATTCAATAAACAACTTCTTTGTTCGTTAATATTCGAGTTGTTATTGATTTCTGCTCGTGCAATATATTTGGAACTCTAAGCAATAACCGATCACCTTTTATTTGATATGACTAGAGAATATTCCTAAATATTGCATTTGCTTTTCTACCTGAATCTATCATATACAATTATCTTGTCAGATTCTCAAAGTTAGACCCAAATAGCATTTAAGCTAACAAATGTTGGTGTTAATTTTATGATCGGGGGATTATTAATTTTAGCCGGGACGAGTATTCTTATATAATATTTATAAATAAATATTAAATTATTAATACCTACAGACGCTAGCGTTTCAAGCTTATTGTTCTCATCAGTGCAGGAAAGTGACAATTTCAGACGGTCGGGAGGAGCGAACCCGGTTCACAGAGTCAGCCTAGAATCTGCAAGCAGTCGCCATATTCAACGAAAACTGTAACGTAATTAAGAGAAATTAAGATCTATATGTACCTAGAAGCGGGCACAGATAGAAGACTAGTCGAGAGTGTTCTACGAACGTATTCGGAACTTTACATTAGAGATTTTGGAAGTCTATTTTTAACATACCCGAGAGTGCTCAACTTTAATTTCTTAAAGGGGCTTAGTATATATATATATGGGAAATGAAAAAGGAAAAACATATATATATATATATATATATATATATATATATATATATATATATATGTATATATATATATATATATTGATATGAAGAACAGAAAAATAAAGATATAATGTATACCTTTAAATTAAAACTTATCATGAAAGAATCGATGCTCGATATACGAGATAGAGCAATTATATAGACAATTAAAAGATGAGAATAAGATTGTAAAAATACAATATCTATGACATCCTCAATTGCTCAAAACAAGGTGTTTTCAAATAAAAGAGATTTATTTTTCCTTCCTTAAGCCATGGCTTTTCAAAGAATGAAATCTTATCATCAGAGGAATGCAGAGAGATAAGTTTGTAGGGGGATTACCAAAAGTCATAATTTGAAAATAAAAAATATAGAAAGTATAGAAAATGTCTAATGCAAAGGGAAGAGGTTGGAAATATATGGAAAAGTTCACCGTTGAAGACATCATGAAAATAAGCCATGGCTTTGGGAAGGAAAAATAAATCTCATCACCGACTAGCGAGAATCAAGTTACTTACACACACACATACATTTAAGTAAAAATTATTAAAAATGATACAATTCTTCGGCTTGATTATACCTTTTTTATTTTTGTGATTCTTCTAATGATTTTTTGTGTCAAAATAAAATAAATGTACTTTCTGTTCCATATGTGTCACAAACGTTTTTGATTTTTCTAATGATTGTTTGTGTCAAAATCAAATAAATTTACTGTCTGTTCCATATGTATCACAAACGTTTTTGATGCTTCTAATGATTTTTTGTGTCAAAATCAAATAAATTTACTGTCTGTTTCATAAGTATCACAAACGTTTTTGATTCTTCTAATGATTTTTTGTGTCAAAATCAAATAAATTTACTGTCTGTTCCATATGTATCACAAACGTTTTTTATTCTTCTAATGATTTTTTGTGTCAAAATCAAATAAATTTTCTGTCTATTCCATATGTATCACAAACGTTTTTGATTTTTCTAATGATTTTTTGTGTCAAAATCAAATAAATTTACTGTCTGTTCCATATGTATCACAAACGTTTTTGATTCTTCTAATGATTTTTTGTGTCAAAATCAAATAAATTTACTGTCTGTTCCATAAGTATCACAAACGTTTTTGATTCTTCTAATGATTTTTTCTGTCAAAATCAAATAAATTTACTGTCTGTTCCATAAGTATCACAAACGTTTTTGATTCTTCTAATGATTTTTTCTGTCAAAATCAAATAAATTTACTGTCTGTTCCATAAGTATCACAAACGTTTTTGATTCTTCTAATGATTGTTTGTGTCAAAATCAAATAAATTTACTGTCTGTTCCATAAGTATCACAAACGTTTTTGATTCTTCTAATGATTTTTTGTGTCAAAATCAAATAAATTTACTGTCTGTTCCATATGTATCACAAACGTTTTTGATTCTTCTAATGATTTTTTGTGTCAAAATCAAATAAATTTACTGTCTGTTCCATATGTATCACAAACGTTTTTTATTCTTCTAATGATTTTTTGTGTCAAAATCAAATAAATTTTCTGTCTATTCCATATGTATCACAAACGTTTTTGATTTTTCTAATGATTTTTTGTGTCAAAATCAAATAAATTTACTGTCTGTTCCATAAGTATCACAAACGTTTTTGATTCTTCTAATGATTTTTTGTGTCAAAATCAAATAAATTTACTGTCTGTTCCATAAGTATCACAAACGTTTTTGATTCTTCTAATGATTTTTTGTGTCAAAATCAAATAAATTTACTGTCTGTTCCATATGTATCACAAACGTTTTTTATTCTTTTAATGATTTTTTTGTGTCAAAATCAAATAAATTTTCTGTCTATTCCATATGTATCACAAACGTTTTTGATTTTTCTAATGATTTTTTGTGTCAAAATCAAATAAATTTACTGTCTGTTCCATATGTATCACAAACGTTTTTGATTCTTCTAATGATTTTTTGTGTCAAAATCAAATAAATTTACTGTCTGTTCCATAAGTATCACAAACGTTTTTGATTCTTCTAATGATTTTTTGTGTCAAAATCAAATAAATTTACTGTCTGTTCCATAAGTATCACAAACGTTTTTGATTCTTCTAATGATTTTTTCTGTCAAAATCAAATAAATTTACTGTCTGTTCCATAAGTATCACAAACGTTTTTGATTCTTCTAATGATTTTTTGTGTCAAAATCAAATAAATTTACTGTCTGTTCCATAAGTATCACAAACGTTTTTGATTCTTCTAATGATCTTTTGTGTCAAAATAAAATAAATGTACTGTCTGTTCCATATGTATCACAAACGTTTTTGATTTTTCTAATGATTTTTTGTGTCAAAATCAAATAAATTTACTGTCTGTTCCATAAGTATCACAAACGTTTTTGATTCTTCTAATGATTGTTTGTGTCAAAATCAAATAAATTTACTGTCTGTTCCATATGTATCACAAACGTTTTTGATTTTTCTAATGATTTTTTGTGTCAAAATCAAATAAATTTACTGTCTGTTCCATATGTATCACAAACGTTTTTGATTCTTCTAATGATTTTTTGTGTCAAAATCAAATACATTTACTGTCTGTTCCATATGTATCACAAACGTTTTTGATTTTTCTAATGATTTTTTGTGTCAAAATCAAATAAATTTACTGTCTGTTCCATATGTATCACAAACGTTTTTGATTCTTCTAATGATTTTTTGTGTCAAAATCAAATACATTTTCTATCTGTTCCATATGTATCACAAACGTTTGTGATTCTTCTAATGATTTTTTGTGTCAAAATCAAATAAATTTACTGTCTGTTCCATATGTATCACAAACGTTTTTGATTCTTCTAATGACTTTTTGTGTCAAAATCAAATAAATTTTCTGTCTATTCCATATGTATCACAAACGTTTTTGATTCTTCTAATGATTGTTTGTGTCAAAATCAAATAAATTTACTGTCTGTTCCAATAATGATATTTTTTTATTTTTCATCGAATCATCTTTAGTTGATAAAAACAAATGAACAAAAAAGCTGAAGAAAAGAAGAGAATTAAAAAAGAAACAACCAAAAAAACGCGCATGTGAAGTCAGGTAGACGTCAAAAGAACGAATCAGTGCAGTTCCAGGATAAACGTTAACAATTTAAGTTTCGAGACGCCAGAAATTATTAAGAAAATTAAAAAATAAGAGCGTAATATTTATATGTTCTGATCTGCTGTAATACATATATAAATATACAAAGTAGGTTGCAATAAATAAAATTAGCACATTATTTATATCAGTTCCAAGAATTAAAACACGACGAATATTTGGCGAACGATCGTTTCTAAAACGATTTTGAATATTTTATTTTGTATTATACTGTCACATAATGGATGGACATATGTGAAGAACGATTACAAAAAGTCTCTTCTCTAGCACCCATCATAACATACGCTAAAATGTGTTGTGTTTAAATTATTGGAACTGATATAAATAATTTACTAATTTTATTTATCTGAACCTACTTTATAATAGCTCTGTTTGATCTTAATAATCAACCATTGAGCTGACGTTATTAACTGCAATATTTGGAGTATTTCGACTTTACCTATATTTACTATAGGTGAGTTATTCTATTGTATATTTATACTCTACTTAAATACAAAATATTTTGACTATAAATTTTAATATATATTTACATATATATATATATATATATATATATATATATATATATATATATATATATATATATATATATATATATATACAATATTTTTATACAGGGTGGGCCAAAATAAGGGTCCTATCTTTAAATTTGAATAACTTGAATTTGAATAGCTTCCACAAAATAAAAGTTAAACTCACCAAACTTTATGTGTGTGTAGACTGACCCTTCCGAGATTTTTTGAAATAAACAAAACAAATTTTAGCCGAAAAACACTTCTTAAAACTTACAAAAACTAAAGTATTGTTTTTTACACTGTTTTGAGTTTTTTAAGCAAAAATAATGTTTTCTAAATGAGGGTACGTTCCTTAGGGCTAATACGGCTCATGCTTGCTTCGGAAGGAGTCCTTTACTTATTCTAAAAAAAAAAATTTAAAAAAATCAATAAATAAAAAAGTTATGAATTTTTAAAAATAGGACCCTTATTTTTGCCCACCCTGTATAAATGTTAAATATTTTTACCAACAGACACATGTTTCATGCTTATGCAATCTGCAGTGTAGGAGATTATAATTACTGCTGGTCGAAGAGTTCGAACCCAGTTGCAAAGTCACCTTTAACTCTGCAGCCTGATATTCAACCCCTAGGCTGCCATCAATTAACACGGAAAAGGAGGGAATTTAAACTCTATATAATGTCAAACCAAGCGGACATATATAGCAAACTTGATTTTAAGGGAGCGATAACAATGTTTTTTATATAAATATTTATTAAAGAGTTTGAATGCAAAGCGCGATAAACGCCATTTAAAAATTGCGAAGCTACCATTACAACACTACAAATAGTCAACAGTCTAACCCCAACTCTAATCCTAACCCCGACATCAAGTTTTACATAATCTGATATCGGACGGTTTTAGTCTGAGTCTAAATTCGATATGTTCATCATTTTATTGCTTACACAACTTGGGTTAATCGCGTTTTGCATTCAAACTCGGACTTTTTGGTCAGTAAATTTGAAGATTCATCTGTCTATATTAATCGGACGTTGATATTACTGATTTTCCGATTGTATTGGCTATGGAGAAACAGCTGTTATTTTTTTAAATAACGACCAAATTTGCTGGATACGAAAGCTTGTCTAAGTCGGAAAATATCTTAATTTATCTAAAGTTGGGCCAATTTCTCACATTAATGGTAAGGTAAAAACGTCATATTTCAGGTTAATTCAACTTTACACAATATGCATCTTTTCTATATACTGCTTATGAATATGCTGTATCAGTCACAAGGTTAGCTAAGTTACATATTGGTTTTGAAAAAGAACATTTTATTAACTATTATTTGTTATTACTTTTTAATTCAATAATTGTTATCATTTTAATATAATAAATAATTCAGTTTCGCAATATTAGACAAATATTTAGCTGTTTTTATTTCCTGGACAAATATTCAGTTGTTTTTATTTTCTGGACAAATATTCAGTTGTTTTTATTTTCTGGACAAATATTTAGTGGTTTTTATTTCCTGGACAAATATTTAGTGGTTTTTATTTCCTGGACAAATATTTAGTGGTTTTTATTTCCTGGACAAATATTTAGTGGTTTTTATTTCCTGGACAAATATTTAGTGGTTTTTATTTCCCGGACAAATATTTGGTTGTTGTTTTATTTCCTGACAATTATTTACCATTTGTGTTCAAATGTGGTATGGGATGTTATCCAGGCTCTGATGTTAATTTTTGTTCCACCATCATGAGTTTGCTGATTAACGGAGATAAATTATAGAAACTATTACGTTGTTTGAAATTATAGAAACCATTACGTTGTTTGATGGTGTTGGAGTTTATGATGAGTGCTGCTTCAAGGAATCTGCGTCGAGATTTGTTTGATATGAATTTAATGATTTTAGCCTGTTCAAAATTGAGTGAGTGGTCGTGTTGTGCAGCGTGAGATAAAAGCACATAAAGGGAGTTGCTATTTTTTTTATCTCTCTCTTATGTTCAAGATAACTATCCCATACCACATGTTCTATTAACAAATATACACAAATAACTAAAAAATCGGAATAAAGACACTCACACATAAATATATAAACTAGTAGATATCATTTCCATCTCTTTCTCACACTTACATATACATATTGAATATGCATACACTTTTTATGCTCATAATTATGTTAATGCTATTTTGGTTAATTAATAATACACTAATAATTAAATAAATGGGAATAAATAAATACACATAAATTAAGAAACTATGAATATTGTTTCCTTGCTCGTGTTTTTACATATATTCACATATTGCATATACTTACACTTATATAATCATAAATATTTAATAATTATTCATCAATTAATAATACACAAATAATTAGCTAAATAAATATAAATAAATACATTCACACATAAATAAATAAACGAGTTATATTATTTCCAACTCTTTTTTGCACATATTTCCACATATTGCAAAAGAAAATTGATTAATTAATGAGACACAAATAAAGTAATTAAATAAAAAGGAATAAATAATACATTCACACTTAAATAAATAAACTAATAGATATTAGTCCCCCCTTCTCTTTTTTGTCACAATTTTCGTTTTTAATCAGAATTTTCGTTTCAAAATAGAAAAACTCTTTTACATTCGTTTACACTCATAAAAAATATAATTATTTTTTTTTCTTCTTTCCTTTTTAATTCGAAACATGACAATAAGTTCAGACTTCCGCCCCCCGCCCCCATATCCACTATCGGACACACTCGGTTTTGACACTAATGACCCAGACCTATCTCTTTCCCTAAGCTAAAAATAGAAATAAAAATTAATAACTCCCAGCTGTCACCCCATTTCCTCTTTCCCTTGAACTGTGTAAACTGCTGCTGATAACAGGTTAACCTAAATCACCTTTTTTTCATTTTTGCCTTTTTCATTCACAGCCATGCCGAAACTCGAACGGTTTTAGACAAATCAAAATTAATGACTGGATGAATTTTTCTGCATTTTTCTTCATCCTGAGGAAGTCTACAATAAAGACGAAACGTTGATAAATACATGAATAATATAGTTTTTAGCTTTCCTTTTTCATTTTCCACACACACACACATATATATATACATACACACAGTGATATGTAGTAATAAAAGTAGTGATATATAGTGATAAAAAAAACAAGAATAGGTTTAAGGCTCCCCAAACTCATACTAGTATTGTCCACAAGGACTCGTGGCCCCATGGATATAGTATAGTAATCGAGCGATACAAAGAATTGCGAATTACTGAAGACTTCTCCCAGTGATGGCTGACGGAACGAGAGCATGCTACCCTCGTGAATAGAATAAAGGGTTCCGTCTGAAAAATATTTCCGAATTCGAAAAGATACACCTGAAGTAGGCCGGAGGTTACAGCAGCCGAAACATTGTGAGAATAACACTCCAAATGAGAACAGTAGTCCGAATAATCTAAATTATACAAAATATTATGTGTTCGTTTCTTAAAACACGTTATTTAAAGCAATCATCACTTACTTTAATTGTTCTCAGTTGTTCTTTTTTCTGTAATACTGACGCCCGGCACTATTGTCATCATCACCGTCGTCATAGTGGGCTGAATTTCGTCATCGTCGTCGTCATCATTATCATCATCGTAGTGTGTCTGAAATCAAGTACTTTTTCATGCTCAGAGAGAAAAGGCATAAAGCGATGGAGAGTTTAAATGGAGTCTTTATTTTGGAGAGAAATTCTCATCATACGAATTAAAGTCATACATCAACATTAACTGGAGAGAGGCCAAAATTGTTCTTCTAAACTTAACTACTTAGTTACATTGAAGAACGAAGAAGCATATCAGTCGCTACCAACTCTTTTAGGAATGAAATTTCCATTTTCTTTTTTTTTAATTACACCTCGAGTTCACATCTGCTCGTCACTGCTCCCAAAAACAAACTGGTGAAAGAAAACGTCTTTCTTTCTTTCACACGGTATCGTGTCGTCACTCTTCAAGGAGACACTAAATTTGTCATAACACATTTGTCTGATCTTTCTCTTGATCTCCCAACTTGAACCATACCCACAGTTAATGATGTTTACTTTTGAGAGTGAACTGATTTTTCAGATTTTCGTATCAAGCTAAACTTGCACTGGTCCACCTAGATACTAAATCCATACTAGCTGATGTAATCATTCTTCACATACGTCCATCCATTATGTGACAGTATTATCCTACACATCTGAATGCGCGCTAAAATTTCTGCCCTTTGATTCCAATTTCTCCCAGTCTTTTATACAGATTTTGGGAAATTCTCCCGAGTGTTCCTATAATTATTGGTATCACAGTACTTTTATTCATGGCCATATTCCTTTCAGATTTTCAGTTTTTTCTCTCCTTGTTGACTATTATTACGTCTTGTTTCCTTGCTTGCACGAGTTTGTCTGCTTGTACCTAACCCTATCCCCTATAGAGGGAAAGGCAATGTCAGAAAAGATGATAAAGTAGATCCGTATTTATTCTATCTTCATTTTTCGTCTTCTTGTCACAATCTTAAGATTAGACGTTTTGTAAATGACTTCTAACTTTTCCTGTCTGTTACCATTTCGCTTGTGCTGCCGCCATGCCAAATAAATAAACCCTAAATTAGATATATAAACCCTAAATTAAATAAATAAACCCTAAATTAAATAAATAAACCTTAAATTAGGTAAATAAATCATAAATGAAATAAATAAAACTTTAAATTAAATAAACTCTAAATTTGGTAAATAAACCTTAAATAAAATAAATAAACCTTAAATTAGGTAAATAAACCCTAAATTAAATAAATAAACTCGAAATTAAGTAAATAAACCCTACATTAAATAAATAAACCCGAAATTAAATAAATAAAATTTGAATTAGGTAAATAAACCCTAAATTAAATAAATAACCCCTAAATTAGATAAATAACCCCTAAATTAAATAAATTAACCCTAAATTAAATAAATAAAATTTGAATCCGGTAAAAAAACTCTAAATTAAATAAATAAACCTTAAATTAGATAAATAAACCATAAATTAAATAAATAAACCTTAAATTAGATAAATAAACCCTAAATTAAATAAATAAACTCTAAATTAAGTAAATAAACCCTAAATTAAATAAATAAACTTTAAATAAGGTAAATAAACCCTAAATTAAATAAATAAATGCTAAATTAAATAAATAAATGCTAAATTAAGTAAATAAACCCGAAATTAAATAAATAAACCCGAAATTAAATAAATGAACTTATAAATAAACACTAAATTAAATAAATAAACACTAAATTAAATAAATAAACCCCAAATTAAATAAATAAAATCTAAATTATATTAATAAACCCTAAATTAAATAAATAAACCTTAAATTAGGTAAATAAACCCTAAATTTGGTAAATAAACCCTAGATTAAATAAATAAACCTTAAATTAGGTAAATAAACTCTAAATTAAATAAATTAACCCTAATAAAAAAACCTAAATTAAATAAAAAAAATTTTATTGATGCCAAACAGCGGATTTAGAGAAATAGCCGAATATACAGTCACTGGTAAGAAATAGTCTGATGTTGACCCTGAAACAAAAAAGCGTCTTGATATCAGGAGTGGCTTCTTAGGCAGAGGTCGAGATTAGCAATCAATTGGACAGTCTGAGTCTGTTGCTGATGGTGAGGTGAAGGGATATGCGCAGTGAAAGATTTGGGCAGACTGTGTGGAATATTTCTTAGGTTTAGCTTAAGTATGAATTAGGTGTGTGTATGCTGTTGCTGCAAACACTGGAACTAGGTCATACTGTTAGTCAGTCAGACAGCTTTCTTTTTCTTTCTATATTTTTTCGTCCTTTCTGTTATATTGAATCAGTTGCTAAAGAGAGACGGAGACATGGAGAGAGATACGGCAAGAGAAAAGTGCAGTTGGAGGAAGAGATAGAAAGAGAGAAAGAGGTGAAGTTAGAAGGAGAGGGAGAGAGAAAGAGAAAGGAAAAACGAAAGAGAGAGAGGGAAAACGAGACCAAGTGAAAGAAACAGAGAGAGAATGCGAGAAAGAAAGAGAGAACGATAGAAAAAGAGAGAACAAGCAAGAAAGAGAGAGATAGAGAGTGAAAGAGGGGGGAGAGAAAACGAGAGAGATAGAGGACTATGGGAGCAAGAGAACATTAGAGAAAGAGAGAGAGTGTGCGCGTGAGAGAGAGAGAGTGTGCGTGTGAGAGAGAGAGAGTGTGCGCGTGAGAGAGAGAGAGAGAGAGAGAGAGAGAGAAAGACTGAAAAAGCTGCTCCAATATGCAGATTAAAAAAAAAAAAATTACAAACGAGTCACTGCTTATCTAGGCCCAAAGGCCACTCAAGGATAAGGTTGATTGAGTTTGATAGGTAGACGGTGAAACACTGTGAATCTTGTTCGCTTTTTATGTTATTATCTTGCTTGTTTGATCACCGTGCACACTGGATGGCGTCACAAAATGCGAATGTGATAAATAAAAGGCAAGTGATAGAAGATGTAGTGGCAGCACATCATATTTTATTTTGTTTTTTAAAAACGAGTCACAACTTATCAAGGCCCACGGGCCACTCGAGGATAAGGGTTATTAAGTCTGATAGGTAGACGGTGAAACACTAGGGATTAGTAACGATGGTTGTAACTGGTCAGAAATTGATTTTTTAAGAGGGCGGCTAAACAAGAATTTGTTTACATTGGACTTGAAAATGACAATGTTGTAGTCAACCGAGAGGCAGCCCTGTGATATTATGTTCCACAGACGAGCAGTTCTAAGAAAGAAACTTTGCTCATGGAATTTCCGCTTAGTTTTAGGTACACAGAGGGAGAAACGGAATTTATTGACAGAGGTTGTAACTAGACGAGTTTTTGTTGTGATGGCAGAAGTTTCATGAAGTTACTCCATCCACTTAATAAACATGTATTGTCCGGACCTTTGGGTCTGGATTTACGCCGGTCTATTGGGGGTTGACTGGTCCTGTGCAGTTCTAGGAGGTCCACCCTCCCAGGCTTCGCCTCCCCTCTTTGGGGAGGAGTAAGTTTATTGCTTACTGTCTGAAGCGCCCCTACCGGGGAATGCCGACGGGGCTGCCCAGGCAATTTTTAATGGCCAGAGCGCTCACCTTCTCGGGCGCTGGTTTTTCAAATCCCACTTTCCGACCTTGTGTCACATACTCCTATTGTGGGTAGGTGTTAAATAACGGCCTTTTGGCTAAGATCAAAGTGTAGTATCTGTTCCGATTGATACTGCACCCCATACTAGTGTTGTCTTGGCCTTCGGGTCTTGATTTATGCCGGTCAATGGGTCTGTCCTGTGCAGTTCTGGGAGGTCCACCTTCCCAGTCTTTGCCTCCCCTCTTTGGGGAGGAGTAAGTTTATTGCTTACTGCCTGAGGCGCCTCTACCAGGGAATGCCGACGGGGCTGCCCAGGCAATTTTTAAACCCCACTTTCCCGACCCGACCGTGGGTCACATCTTACTTGTGGGAGTAAGATAAAAACTGGCTTTCTGCCTAACTCTTGGAGAGGTGTAAATCAATACTCCATCCACTATTAATTCTTGTAAGGAAAATATAAGAGGAAGTGATAAAAATGGACCCGAGGGAAAGAGGGATAAATAAAGACCTGACCAGAGATTGGTTAGTTTGGAAGTCAATTTTTTAAAGCCGTCCAATGCATGCCAGTATGTAAAACAGATGACGATGTGGCTGCTGCTGCTGGTGCTGCTGCTGCTGCTGCTGCTGCTGATGATGATGATGATGATGATGATGATGATGATGAAATTGTATATATTTTACTTATCTCTAGTGGACGATCTCCTCTTCTCAACCCTACAGACTCTTTCTCACAGAAGAGACGTTGCTAGTCTTTCTCTACTCTATCGTTATTTCATGGCAGCAAATTTTCTTTTTTTTATTTTCTTTGTTTTTCTTTGTTTATATATGAGCACTGAAGATAGGAAATAAATGCATAAGATACAGGAGCATTTTATAAATATCTTGGTAGTAAGCAAAAACAGTTGTATGCTCTAATCTCACACTATTGAGCTATTACAATTGCTTTATGTTTTAAAATTTATATTAAATATACATACATACATACACACACCCACACACAAACATATATATATATATATATATATATATATATATATATATATATATATATACAAGCTGGCTTCGCCCGCTAGCTCTCGCTTCACATTTATTATATATATATATATATATATATATATATATATATATATATATATATATATATATATATATATATGTTAAAGAAGGAAAGATGAAGATACAAAATTACATAAAATTGATACAAATTTTATTACATTTTTTGTCTTCGGCAATGGCTACTCAATACTGCTACCATTCTCCATCTCGGCCATTTATTTCTTTATCCACAACTTTTTCTGTTATTTTTTCTTCAATTTTCAAAGTGAAATGGAACAGGTAATATTTATTTATTATAAATATCACATTACCGAATTTTATCCACTGACGAGAAGAGTGTTATCTTTGAAAAACCATGGTTTAAGGATTAGTGTAACTCCTTGCATCTGAACTTTCGATGTAATAAAATGTGTATCAATTTTATGTCATTTTATGTCATTTTATGCAATTTTTTATCTTCATTTTACCGTCTTTAAAAATTGATTGCTCTACTCAACGTATTGAGCTTTACTTTATCATGATAGATCACTTTACGATACTTCACTTATCGTTAATTCTATATATATATATATATATATATATATATATATATATAGGTAAATCATCCATTATTTAATATGTATTAAATAAGGTATACATTTCATTGAAATTGGACCTATTTTGATTTTCGGTGGACCTATGGTTTAAATTTCAGTGTGTGCGTGTGTGTGGCTTGTGCCTCCGGGAACCCTCTTAATATTATAAAAATTTCCTGAAATTTTGGGAATAGACATCATTTTTGGTCATTTACCTATGCTTTAAATTTCATTTGAATCTAAGGGAAAACAGTTTTCAGTGGGGGGGGAGGGTATGCCCACCCCCAGAAACCCCCAGCGTTGAAGTGATATATTTCTTATATAGCCTATGACCTTCACTGAGAGGTCAGTAGTCCACATGCCAATTTTCAAGCAATTCTGTCCAGCGGTTTGGGTGAACATAAGACACAAAGATCAGGTGGACACATACACACACAGAGTTACTATTTTATATATCGATATATATATATATATAAATATATATATATATATATATATATATATATATTTACTGACAGCAAAAGAAATTTCCGCACTATATGCACTCTTTCTGTTTATATATACAAGCAAACATTATTAAAAATGACAGAATTCTTCGATGTATGATAATGTGGCTTGTTGTATTACTGTATCCTTGTAGATCACAAAATTCATAAGGGATTGCAAATCCAAGTTGTGTGAATATCACTTTTTAAAAGGGTCACAGTGATTTGTGTCCGTCCAATAAGGCAACGTCGGCTCTTTAACGCTGGCATTCCCATAACTTCTGTGCACAGACATCTACATTTGCCATAAACATGTCAACACACCTATTAATCTTCATGTAGTGCATTATGGGGTGCAGCTTCATCTTGTTTGCCTGGACTACGGCCATTTATGGAATTAACGCCTTGGCTGTTTGACGTATGGCACCAACCAACCATTTTCCATCCAGATGTCTGTAGTTATTGTAAATATTATCAAAGCAAAATAATATGCAGTTGGTATGGGTTTTAAGTTTGCATTTGATGGGAAACACTGATAAAACAAAGGAACAGATAGATAGACAGACAGACAGACATATTTGTCTTCCCAGAAGAATTTTCTTTCGATTCCATCTTGGGTCACTAGGGGCAATTATCGGTTAGGTCCATAAAATAATTTAAATATATTAGAACGTAAAGAAACGAAATTGGTTACTGAGTATTCTGTTATTCGATGCTTTATTTTTTCTTGTAAGAGAAAAAAAGTTACAAAGAAAATCTAACTTGCCAACAGATTTCCAGCACCACCACTCTCTCTCCACTCTTCTCTCTGCTCTCTGAAAATCAACTTTCTTCTTTCCATCCGTCCTTTCATTTATGTCAGTTGATATCCACATATGCTAATTAGTTCTTCACATATGCAGATCAGTCCTAACTATAAAAGTCTACAATTGTGACGATAAACCCGTTTTTACTCTAGTAGATGAGCAGTCACGACATGCGAAGCATTGCATTCTCTTTTCAGCTGGTAAGTGTTCCTCGTTATTGTCACAGTTCCCTTGGTATCTTACCACCTGCTCATTTCAATTTTCGTTTGATCGAATACAGTGTTGAAGTGATCATTGAGTACACTCTTCCCAGCTTGTTGATTGCGTAAAACCTCAGTAGGAAATTGAAACCTAAAAGATTTCTGTAATGTACGTACGTTCGAAGCATATATAGATTGGCAAAACACCGGAGTATGTTCACAGGGGACATCAGCCACAAAACACCGGGCACTTCTGGCTAGGCTGACTCGGCTTCCTAACATGCTTATAAATAATGGGAATCACAATAAAATGTTTAATCAACACCTTTACTTTGTTTTTCTTGTGAGAAACACCACACTTTCCTTTGACAAAACCGGTTGGTTTCATGCCACCTCATAATCTTTCCATCTGCAGTCAATGCGTCAACGTTCTGACGTCTTCATTGGCCGAATACCGATCTATTCATGAATAATTTGGAACACTCGGTGTCGACTAGTACACAGATATTAGGATGCATCTCGAGCTGACGTTGTTTGCCCTGACATTCTGATGCAAAATGGCCGAGCTTATTGCAGTTGAAGCATTGCATCCCTTGGCGTAATTTTCGGGTGCTCATACCATCGGGCTGTCTCGGTACCCTGCTTTTTTTTACAAACGAGTCACCACTTATCAAGGCCCAAAAGCCACTCGAAGAAAAGGGTTATTGGGTTTGTCAGGTAGGTGGTGGAACACCGAGGGGAATTAGTAACGATGGTTGTAAACTGGTCAGAAATTAATTATTTAAGAGGACGGCTCAACAAGAATTCGTTTACTTTGGATTTGAAAACGTCAACGTTATAGTCAGCCGGGAAGCAACCCTGTCGTATTGTGTTCCACAGACGGGCAGTTCTAGGAAATAAACTTTTCTCATGGAAGTTCCACTTAGTTTTAGGTACACAGAGGGAGAAAGGGAATTTATTGACAGTGGGTGTAGCTAGACAAGTTTTTGTTGTGAATGTTTTACAGATGAGGGTACCATAGATTGGAGCTCAGTCGAGCACCTGCCATGAAAATAACGATAGAGTAGAGAAAGACTAGCAACATCTCTTCTGTGAAAAAGAGGTTGTAGGATAGAGAAGAGGGCATCGCCTACAAGTAAAATATATACATCATCATCGTCTTTCTCTTGGGTTCATTTTTATCACTTCCTACCATGTTTTCCTTGGCCTTCTTCGGTGAACTGGACACCAACTGTTCTACATCTACCAACCCAAGAACTCTGATCCATTCTTTCAACGTCTCCTGGCACAGTATCTGGCTAGCTGACCCTAGACATTGGACCCTGGTCTCTGCATCAATAACAGGTAATGCCTGTTTGAGGCTTCGACTTGAGTGAAACCCTAATCTTAACCTAAACCCGACTTGAGTGAAACTCCTGTTGCAGGACCGATCGTTGATGTTTGTGATCGACCTTACAACTAAGAAAGGAGACACAGGCAACAAGGTAAACGACAATAACAAAGAAGAGAGGACAAACGCAGATGAACAGTTTAAAATAAAGAAGTTTAAGTTACCATAAAGGTAATAACGTGTGAATGAAAGTTGAGGTGACGTCACTGGAAGCAGGAAAGGCTGGAATGAGGAATGACGTCACTAGAAAACAGGAGAGGCTGGAATGAGGATGCTGTAAGCTTGACAGCAGGAAGAATGTTTCCGGAACCTGGACAGCAGGAAAGGCTGGATCAACAGGAACGAGGAGAAGTGGAACCTGGACAGCAGGAAAGGCTGGATCAACAGGAACGAGGAGAACTGGAACCTGGACAGCAGGAAAGGCTGGATCAACAGGAACGAGGAGAACTGGAACCTGGACAGCAGGAAAGGCTGGATCAACAGGAACGAGGAGAACTGGAACCTGGACAGCAGGAAAGGCTGGATCAACAGGAACGAGGAGAACTGGAACCTGGACAGCATATATTTGGCCATATGTTTTATCAGTACCGTCGCCCATGTCTGCAAATATCCTATGGTCAATGTTTCGAGGGTTAGGGTTAGGGTTAGTTAGGTGCCTGGTGTAGTTCTGTCGAAATGTTGATTAGGAAGCTTGTCATGAATGCCAGCTACATCGCCATTGAAAGACCGCTACCAGTGAATCCTGCCATTCTTACAAATTTTTGTTTTTTGCTAGTGTAAATACCCATGCGCTCTCATGCCCATCGAACCAGTTTCAGTTATGCGTAGCAAAGAACTTCCTGCCTCAAAAAACCTCTTTCAAGCGAGATTCCATCAGATCAATGTAGTTCTGCTGATCCTAATCCAGCTCCAAATAACCCTAACCCAAATATAGTTGGAGTTCATCTCCCTCAAAATACAAGGGCAAAAGACTTACCACATCAGCTATTATCTACTTGAGCCATGCCACCGCATCTCCATTAAAGTGATTTAGCAAGAGAACGGTTCAGTCGTCGCTTGCCGAAGTCAGAAAAATGCTGAACGAAAGATTGAAGACACTGAAGACAGAGATAGAGGGAAATATGTATTAATATTGTTAAATTAAGTAAAAATACACAAAAGTCTTGAGAAACTGATTGTGTGTGCGGCTTTAAGAAGTCCAACTAATAATAAAAAGTTCTGTGGCGTCCAAGAAAATTAGACGGCCCTCAGAACTGCTCAAGTTCCAATCGGCGTACTCAAATTTAGGAGAAATTTTCCTTACGTGTTTTCAGGACGGAATCGCATTTAAAAGAGAGAGATTAAGGGTTCTTGTTGATTTAGCCGGTAAAAATTAAGTGTCTGTTGAGTGGTCAAGGAGAATAGTCATGGCCAATAAAATAGGACTTATTCAGAATATGAGGGGCGTCGAGATGGGCAAGAAGAGAATTATTTAGGTAGAAACGGAGGTAACCTTTTTTTTTTATACCATCACCAGAACCGGAAGAGCCAAAGTACGTCGTTACTTAGTTTTACCTTTGCCATTTTAGAAGAAGTAAAAAAAAAAAAAAAGTAGCAATGCCGAAATAGTTTAAAATAAAGGGAAACACAACCGGCTTTTCGGGTTTGTATATATTTGCTACATTTAGCCACACTGATGAGAAGAAAGAAATCCAAACACAAAAGTTAGGGGCAATATTCCGTCAGGATACAAATTCGCAGGAAACATCGTTTCTTCATAATTCCAATTTCTCAGGTTCGCTTTAAATTACAATCAAAGTTTAACTGATAAAAATAATGCGTTTCTTCCGCCAGCGTTAATATTATCACTCGACTGGTATTCTGGCGAAAGTCGCCTGATTCGTTCTGCCGTTGACACAATTTTCTTTGTTTTATAGACGTCAGAATTCGAAGATCCGGGCATTTCATGCAATCACGTGCATGCAAATTGCATCGCTCCCAACGTCATGGCAGCTCAAATCTTCGTCTACGACCATTGTTAATTCGGCGAACTTAGTTTGAGGCTCAAGATTCAATCAAGCTGAAGTTGCCCACACGCTATGCATCTCGCCACGTGAATTGTAACCCTAACCCTAACCCACACACGGTGCCTGTCGCCGCGTGAATTCTTGTCGCTGCTGGTGAGCAAGGTTTTAACTTAAAAATTTTAACATTATCTAAAGACACCATTTAAAATTTCTCTTCGATTCCATCCAGTGTCACTAGGGTAAATTATCGTCTAGGTCCATAAAATAACTAAAATATATTAAAACGTAAAGAAACGAAATTTATTTTTCATAAAAATTTAAAAATTGATTTCTTCGTTTCATAAAATAAAAATATCTCAGTAAAGAATCTACTTAAAAAGGGTTCAAACCTTTAAATAATTATTTTTATTGTTTTTTTTTTAAGATTTAAAATAATTAAATAAAAATAATTAGTTTCGATCCGTTGAAACCATTTGCCGTTTTATAGCTCTCTGTGAGAAACGCAGCGTAAACAAGTATTTTGTTTTGTTTAAAATAAAACACCACATCGACCTATAGGGGACTGTAGTCAGGCGCTTTATTGCTCAGCTTCGAAGGACTATAATGCCTGTCGTCGAGGTTTCAATCATGCTATAATAGCCGCAGTAACGGCGAAACATGTGTCCGTGGATCACAATTTTATCTATAAATAAATATATGTACCCCTTCCACGCACACACACACACACACACACACACACACACATACATATATATATATATATATATATATATATATATATATATATATATATATATATAGAGAGAGAGAGAGAGAGAGAGAGAGAGAGGGGAAAATAATGTATATAAGGGAGTTAACTTTCACTTGGGTAGTGCATCACCGTAAACGTTATTAAAACTGCAATTATCCTCAACAAAAACATGAAATAAATCAAACATTTATAAGCGATAAAACTATCACTTATTTCAAATAGTCTCTGTAGTCAATGTTTCGAATCCTGCCATAGTCAGCCACGCTGATGAGTCACAGTAATAGCGAAACACATGTCCGTTGATAACTATTTTTTCTCTCTCTTTCTCTTTCTCTCTTTTTTACTCTCTCTCTCTTTCTTTTTCTCTCTCTCTCTCTCTCTCTCTCTCTCTCTCTTGCAACAGTATAAAAAAGCTGAGGTTTCAAATCATGCTATAATGAGTCGCAGTATTAAATATCTATCTATCTATCTATCTATCTATCTATCTATCTATCTATCTATCTATCTCTCTCTCTCTATATATATATATATGGTCTAAATGTAAAAATAAAAAAAGATAATTTACAAGACGAATCAGAAAATGTAGGGCGATTGTATCCAGCTTTGCCTCGCTACGGTACTAGAGATAGAACACATGTAAATAGGAACAATAGAGAATCTGCCGTTTCATGCGAAGAATTTTTTAAGAAAACTAAAGAGATTATCATGACTAATATTTCCGAGTCTTTTAATTACATTAGAAAACTTCTTAATAAAACCGAGAAAAAGGTATTAAAAGACATAGCATCTAAGATATTATTAAACCCGGGTATGATATATAGGATAGAAGAACTTCCTCAATGGTATGAGTATATCATGGATATAATCGATACAAAATTATACAAGCCACCTGCTGAGGGTATAAAAAATAAACCTCGAAATGTTTGTGTAGTCCTATATGAAAATAAAGGATTTGATGATATAAATCTGCCTAAAATATTTAATAATCCAGAAATCATTCAGTCACTGCCCAATGAACTTAAAAAAGAGGAACAGAAACCAATAGTAACATATAAACTAGGGCAAACTATCCGGAATAAGGTTTTTAACTATAAAAAAACTGTAGAGAATTTAAATATTAATGATAATGATGAAATGTATATACCATCATGTGAATGTGAATCCTCCCCTTTATGTAATACTGACATAGGGCATATAATTACCGGTAATCTAGCGATAGTTAAAAAATTTAAATTAGGAAAACTCTTAAGTAAAGGCCCAAACTATAGAGAACCTAAATGTTTAAATTATGCGAAATGTGTTAAGGAAATAAATAAAGCGTTAGATAATTTCACTGCATCCATGGCTAAAAAACATAAACTATTACACTCTACATTTGACGCATGGAAAAATAATATACTTAGATTCGTAAATAAAAAAGTAGAACGTTTAAAAGAATTTAAACACCCTAAAAGAACGAATCCCCTCCTTAGAAATCCACAAATAACTACGGAGCTTGAAATGCTTCAAAATAGGTTTGTAATAGTTCCTATTGATAAAGCGGCAAATAATATAGCTTTTACCTGTAAAAAGTATTATATACAACGCTTATTGCTAGAAGTAGGAATGATAGGTGAAGTTTCAGATACTTATAAATTAAGTAATAATAAAAGCGATAACATTATTATAAACAATACTGTTATTTGTGAAAAATTAGGATTAAAATTAGAAGAAAAATACAAAAAACTTCCATCTATGTATTGGATACCTAAAATGCATAAAACACCAGTTGGCGCCCGTTTCATTGTTGCCTCAAAAATGTGCATCACTAAACCTTTAAGTAAGGCTATGTCTAAAATCTTTAAATTAATTATAAACCAAATAAATAATTTCCATAAAAAAAGTAAATTCTATAGTAATATAAACCTATTTTGGGTGGTAAATAATTCCGATCTAGTAAAAGAAAAATTAGATCGTATTAATTCTCGTAAAAAGGCTAAATCAATCTCGACATACGATTTTAGTACATTATATACAAAAATACCCCATAAAGAACTTATTAAAGAATTAGGTAATACTGTAGATTTAGCTTTTGCAGGAGGAAAAGGTAAATACATAGACTTTGCAAAATCTAAAGCCTTTTGGTGTAAAAATAAAAATGGTAAGACGAGTGTATCCAAAACTGGTCTGATAATGCTTATAAGTCACCTTATAAAAGAGAGTTACTTTCAAATAGGGAATAAATTATTGCTCCAAACAATAGGTATTCCAATGGGTTTGGATCCGTCTCCATTTTGGGCAGATCTATATTTACATAGACTGGAATATATATATATATATGTCATCATTAATAAAAAATGATATATCTAGAGCGTATAGTTATCATGGATGTAGGCGATATATTGACGACCTTGTTTGCATCAATGATAGCGAAGAGTTTGCAAATACTAAACATTTAATATATCCTAAAGAGTTAAAATTAAACTGTGAACATAAGGGAACACAAGCTACTTTTATTGATTTGGATATAAAAATTGAAGATAAAATATTTATCTATAAACTGTTTGATAAAAGAAATTCATTCCCTTTTCGTATCGTGCGAATGCCATATAAAAATAGTACTAGCCCTGTGTATATATTTTACGGGAGTATTATGTCTGAATTTCTGAGAATTGCTCGTGTTACATTAAAATTAGTAGATTTCATGCCCCCAATTTCTGATCTAATAATAAGAATGATTGACCAAGGTGGCGATCAAAATAAAATATTTGGACAATTAAATAAGGCAATTACTCGCCATCCTGATGCTTTTAAATCTTATCAAATTAATCAAAATAAACTGATAGAACAAATCATAGTATATATAAATAGAAATAATGTATAATATGTATAAACGTATATATAACACATCTGCTAATTATAATAAGAAAAACAATAAAAATACAGTAGAAAGAAAGAAAGAAATGTTAAAAAAGAAAAAGAAGAAGAAGAAGAAGAAAATCGACAGTTATGAACGCCGATTTTAAACACCGGGAGTTGGCAAAGAAGAAGAAGAAAAAGAAAAAAAAAAGAGAACAAATTAACGGTTAACTTATAGACGCAGATTTGAAACAATGAGAAAAGAAAAAAGTCGACAGTTGTGAACGCAGATTAGAAAAACTAAAGTGAACAAGGAAGATTAATATTTATTTGAGGTTGACAACAACTGGGAGATGGACAACAAAGTAGGACGAGGGAGAAAAGGAGGAACTAAAGGTATATATATGTATGTGTATATATATATATATATATATATATATATATATATATATATATATATATATATATATATATATATGTATATACATATTTATTTATTTATCTTTTATTTTTTGATGTGTTGATGTTTTTTATATTTATAATATAAAACTAAAAATAATACATTAATCACTTAAATAATAGTGTCATGGATTCGTCCAAACACTTTAAAATGCAGCAACATTTTTGTAAGTAACGGATAAATTTTATTAGACAGACGAACAGCACAGGTAAAGAATTTTTTTTTTTTTGTGTCTTAAATAACTAATATAAGTTAGCAAAACATTTATATGGAACAAAACGTAGATTTAGTATAAAGAACGTTTATGTTTTTGTCTTTTAAGGGAAGTGGGGTCTAGCCATGAAATTAAATACTGTCTTGTTTTTAAATTCCCGAAACAGTTTTTCATGGTAAACAACTGATGATCCCTTAAAATAGTGTTAGAAACTAACTAATATAATAACTGTAAAAAATAAATTGACTTACATGAGTGATTTTCCACTGGAAGACTTGAGACTATAAGTTTTTTTGTTTTTTTTTATATATATTTTTTTTATATATAGTTTTAATGGTTGAGAAACCTCCGAGACTATATATATATATATATATATATATATATATATATATATATATATATATATATATATATATATATATAATAAAGCTTTGAGTCATTTTAAACAAAGAAAGAAAATGCAGTTTAAATTCCCAGGTATACTAATTCAATCCAAAATATCCCAGACTTAGCACCTGCATAAGCCGACTTACCGTTGGAAAATTTTATAAATACAAAAAGGGGATTCAAGTATATAACAGTGAAACAAAAACAGGGGACTTTAACTGTAATTGTGAAATATATTTATATATATATATATATTTAAATAAATTTTCCGTGGTACAAAAGTTTTTTACAGCAAGGAATACGGACGTTTGTGACATTTTTTGGGGTGGAATGAAATTGAAAAAGTATAAAAACGAGAGGAAATAATTAAAAGAAAATCATGAATATAAAAAGCCGGCTTTCGTCCACACTCATCAGAGTATCTACGTGGAAATAATTCAAGCAATTACGACTAAAAACTTTAAAAAGTAGAATGAAGACCAGTGACAAGTTTAGGAAAAAAATGGGGGGAGTGTCACAAGTTGATCACATTGAGTCCTAGAAGCCACTCCTTTTGTTTACAAAGGGAGCTGTTGACTGACTTAATATATATAGCTTCCAGGACTTTGAGGTGGAATAAAGAATGTGATCTACTTATGACAGGAAACCAGTCATTAGTGTAAGTCTACGCACATTCGGCGCTATTTATAAGATGGTCAGCAATAGATGACCCGGATGTGTTGACTAAATTATTTAAATTATTTAGTCGGCCCTGACGTATTGCAGGGGGGTGTGTTGTTTTATTCTGGATTCAAACCTTTACACTGTGCTTCCCACCTATACGGCATCGCACTGAGATTTAAATTGATAAATAATATTACTGATATGTTGGGGTGGGAGAACATCCTTATGAATAGATTTGAGCAAAGGTCGAGCAGAAAAAAACAATTCTAGGATTAGATGCCTGGTAAGACCGACGCACAGCTACAGAAATTTGGTTAGCAAATTTTATGCTAATATTACCTAACCAGGATAATCTGAGGTACACCGGACATTTTGGAGGATCAAAAAGTTTAGACTTATAAAAGTGAGCGATCTTGGTAACGATATTAGAATTAACAATATCGAGAGGGTAACCATTTTCAACGAGCACCTCTTTGATAAATATAATCTCAATCAGGGATTCAGAGCAAATCTTTAAGGCACGATGAACCAAACATTTAATAAGATTTAGTTTTCTTTGTATGGACAAAAAGAGTTCCAGTGACAATACAAACCAGTAAATGTAGGTTTGCGGTAAACAGATGTAAGAAACAATGAATCAGATTTATGCACCAATACATCCAGAAAAGGGAGGGTGGAGTTGTATTCCATCTCACAATTGAACTGTAAGGCTGGGTGTAATTGATTGAGTGCATTAAGGAATAATATGGAATCTGACTCATTGTTAAACACGCAAAATGTATCATCTACGTATCGGAAATAAGTAAGTGGTTTATTGATACGAGCCAAAAGATTATGCTCGTGAAAACCTACGAAGATATTGGCCAACGCAGGACCAAGGGGTGACCCCATAGAAATGCCGTCGATTTGCTGATACATGACATTATCAAAACTGAATTCGACAAACATGGTAGCAAACCGCATCAGTTCGACGAATACCTCCTCAGAGATAGTGGGACAGACTGAGAAACGACGATATAGTACATCAGCACAAATATCGATGGTTTCTTGTAAGGAAATGCATTTAAATAAACTGCTGGTGTCGAAAGAACACATAAACTTATTCTCAGCAGAAAAGGGCAATTGTGTATATATTCAGCAAAAGTGAATAAATCTTTTATACTGTTGGCCGAATATACTTCAAGCACAGGATGAAGCAATTCAGTCAACTATTTAGCTAACTTGTGCTGAACCGACCCGCCATAGAGAGAATCTGTCTTACGGGTATATTTTTCTTATGTGTTTTTGGTAGGCCGTAAAGACGTGGTCTTATAGACCCTATTGGTCGGATTATGTCGTATATTTTCCCAGGAAGAACACCTTTCTTAACCAATTCGAGTAATCTTTTTTGAAAATTACTTCTGGACCAAGACGCCTTGCCTGGAAATATGTACGATTTTTATCACCTAAATATTTAATGTATTTTTATGTAATTGTTTTTATTGGTGATTGTAGCGTTTGTTGCTTTTTTGCTTACTACTACTATTTCGATTGTTTCTCTTCGTAAGTGATAAAGATGGAGAAGAATGCATTACTAGTCGCCTTTAACTTTATAGAACGTATTTTCGTTAATGTATATATTTTTTAAATTAATTTTATACGTACATAAAAGTAATCAATGGCTCACAGTCGTCATCAGCATGACTAACTTGGACAAGGATCGAACCTTTGGTATTGATGTCTATAGTCTGGCGTTTTACTTTCGGGCCATGACGATTTTTATCACCTAAATATTTAATGTAGTTTCTATGTAATTGTTTTATAAATACTCCCTATAAAGTTAAGGGCAACTAATAATGCAATCTTCTGCATCTTTATCACCCAGGAAGTGAAACAATCGAAATAGTAGTAAAAAAAAAGCAACAAACTCTACAATCACCAATAAAAACAATTACATATATATATATATATATATATATATATATATATATATATATATATATAATAATGGTAATAATCCAGGTGAAAAATATCCACAGGGTGGTAATCCAGAGAATTGTAACCGGGTTTATAAAAAGTGCTCAATATCAAAATAGAGCTTTATATATGATAATTTTATTTACACAGACATGTACAAAATACAATATATATATATACAAAAATACAATATATATATATATATATATATATATATATATATATATAATGTAAGTATTATTAATAAATACATATTTTTTATATCCATAGACATATATATATATTTAGCGTTTTTATTTTACGCTCGTCGGTATGGAATTATGTAACCGTATAACCGGTCAGACAATTCGAACCCCGGACTCAAGTTTACTGAACCCTAGTCTCGTAACTATTCAGCCAGCGCAACGATCACGCTTTGAAATGCGACAGAAATACGCCTTGTATCGTTATAATGTAAACATAAGTACTGTGATTCTAAAGAAAGTTCCTATCTTCCAAGGGAGAAAACCATGCAAAGTGGCTAATTTATGAATCATCAATTTATTATCTCTCGAAAGTACTCGACTTTATAGAAGCTTAACAATTCTTATTAATGAATAAATATTTTCATATCTATAGACATGTATATGTTTAGCGTTTTTATTTTACGATCGTCAGTATGGAATTATGTAACCGTATCGCAATTCGGACAATTCGAACCCCAGATCCAAAAATATTTATTGATTTATAGGGTGTGTGAGCTATTTAAGAACATATTGTTTTAAGCTCACTATACACTCAAATCATTTATAATATATATATTTTTTTAACTTCAGCTCACCCATTCAGAGGAAGATGTTAACCCAAGAAATGAAAATACATGCAGTCAAAGTTGCTTTAGCTGCAAAACATAGCGATTTTGTTGGAATTTATTAACGTCCCCCTCACTGATTGGCTGCTGCCTTGTCACTTAAGAGCTTCACAGATTGGCTGTCAGACATCCCAACCCCTATTCCCTTAGATGTCACTTTAGTCAGCCCTTAAAACGCTTGCAAACTGTGTCCCGACCTCTTTTCGACCCATCCTTTCAACCCAGTAGGATCTCGGCTGGATCCCTCGGTGACAAAGCCCACGACGGCAGTCACAGAAGAGAGCCTTCCCACTCCTTCTCCCCGTTACCCACCATCTTGGACTGAATCGACTACATCTCGACAGAGCTCTAGACGGCAGTTCGGATTTAGCCAACACTTGTTCCCGGATTCCCAACCTTGGTTGTTATCGGACCGCTTGTATTACAACAAAGGTCCCCGAAGACGGCACCCGCAAAAAGTCGTTACTTCCCCAAGACAAGAGCCAGAATTGAGGCACGTATACGTGCAACTCTTCAGCAAGATAAGTTCTCGCGAAGCACGTTTTCGCAAACCCAACTTAACCTACCTCCATTCTGAACTTTGAACACACTATATTTTTGTATATACATATGCCTTCATTTTTCTCACTTAGTAAAACTGCTGTAAAATTATATACAAGTGTTTTTGTGTTCCTTCTCGCGAAAGCTGTGGCCCTATTTCTATTTTGCACTTATCTACACAATTGTTACTGCATTCTCACGTGCAAAAATTGAACGTTTTCCCAGGGTAAATTTAATCCAAACAATTTAGAAATCAATAACTCTTTACATGTTGCCAGATCATTTGTTTATAACGTTCAGTTGGAGCTAGATCATGTGATGGCAACGTTTCCCCTGGGGTGGCTATGTGTATCTTCTTCGGAAGTACCCAGGGTGATGCACACCAAATATCCGGCTACTGTGCTAGTTTTAGAAGTTATGAGCAGTGAAGGTCATGTCATGCCACGTTACATTTTCCCACAAAGTCTTGATGTTCTTAAAACGGTTGTTTGCGCCATGGATAGACAAAGAATGCAATGGAAGGCCATATGTCTTTTATCTGCCGAAATATATACGATTTTTTTATCGCCATAATGTTACATAGTTTTTGTTATTGTTTTTACTACTTATAGAAACATAGCTGTTTTCTTCGTAAAATCGTAGATATTTCGGCAAGGTGTTTGTGGTCTGTTGGTAAAACGCCAAACTGCAGTAACTGTAATATCGTAGGTTCGATCCTTGCCCAGGTTAGCCATGCTGATGACGGCTGCTAGCCAGAAACACATGACCATGGATTTCTTTTATGCACGTAAAAATTAATTAAAATATATATATTAAAATTAAAATAATGACACGTCCTAATCAAAAGAGCGACCTAATGCAATATTCTTTACTACTTAGGAAGTGGAAAATACTAAGAAAACAGTTTCTATCGCCAATAAAAACAATAACAAAAACTATATATATATATATATATATATATATATATATATATATAGGGTAAGTGTATCTTAGTTTCAATTACTATCTGTGTCGATTTCTCGCGGCCGCGTAGTCCTGAGCGTTTGTCTCTTAATTCTAGCCTGAATCTACGAACAGCGTTCAAGCCCATGATACCGCCTGCAACCGCCACTCATACACTGATGAGGGTAAGAGACCTCGAAACGATGTCGTCTGTATATATATATATATATATATATATATATATATATATATATATATATATATATATATATATGAAGGAGAATGGAAAGGAATTAGAGAAAGCAAAAGCCAAATCAAAATTCAATTCAAAAGTTCAAAGTAAGGTATATTCCGCAAAAAGGCAATTTATTCAAGTTAAATTTTCCTTAAGCCAGGCTTTTCAAAGATCAAAATCTCATCATCAGAGGAAGTCGCTTGGATAGATAAGTTGGCAATGGCCAAGATTTAAAATTTGAAAAAATAAAATAAAAGTTGTAGGGAAAGAAACGCAGGGCAAAACTGTGCCAAGGTGCAAGCAAATGTCCGATTGCCAAAAAGTCCGGTGTCGAAGAGTCCAGCGGAGAGAATAAGATGTAGATAGGTAGGTCGTTAGAGGCACGAGAAGTAATGAGAGAGGTTTCAAAGTTAAATTCCAAGAAGCCACAACTTCAGGTACGGCGAAAATAGAAAATCCAAAAAGGGTAAAAAGTCCAATAAGAGGTACATTCGATGATGCAGGCAGGCGTCAGAGGAGGTTAAGATGGAAAATATTCGCCATTAACGATACTTCCCGGGCGGAGATGACAATGGAAAGTGTTTAAAAGTGGGAAAAAGGGGCAGTGAGAATATTTAAAGTCTGCCCAGTTGAGAAAGCCGGCTATAAATGAAGAAAAGCAAAGACAGTGAAAACAAGAATATAATATGCGACCAGTAGGCAAGGGAGGAAACGGGTAAATGGTGTGTGGGAGGAGAGAGGGACGGGTACGAGGAAAGAGAGAGGGGAGGAGAAAGGGAGCGATGCGGTGAAGGAATGCGGATAAAACTAAGAGTGTGAAAGTGGGGGGGGGGGGTGAAACATAAAGTTGAAGAAAAAATTCGTTACACTCTTTGGCAATCCTCAGATGAGGTTACTATCTGGTTCCTTAACCTCATTGATAAGTCTAAACCTAACTTGAACTTCATAACATTCGACATTAATAATTATTACCAATCCATTTCCCCTATCTTACTTAACAAAGCATTAATCTTCGCCAAAAATAATTCTGACATTACTGACATAGAGATTAAACTAATAATATTAGCCAGAAGATCCCTACTAGAATTTGATAATAAGCTTTGGACTAGGAAGGACACCCCCAATAACTTTGACATTACCATGGGGGCCTCAGACTCTGCCCAGGTCACTGACCTGGTAGGTTTGTACTTGATGAGAGAATTGGGGTTTAATTTTGGACACTTACAGGGTGGGTTGTATAGGGACGATGCCCTGTTTGTATCTGGGGAGAGATCGAGACAATATAACAACACTATCAAAAACCTGCATAACTTCTTTAAAAACTTTGGTTTGACCATTACAGTGGAACCTGAGAAAAGAATATCCAAATTTCTTGACCTTACATTAGATCTTAACTCGGGAACCTTCAGCCTAACCTAACTTAACACTTTTCTACGTACATAGCCTATCTAACCACCCTAAATCCATCATAAACTCAATAGTCCCCTCAGTATCTAATAGAATCTCTAAGCTATCTGCGAATAAATCTATCTTCGATCAAAATTCTAGCTTTTACAATAATGCTTTGCTTAACTCAGGCTACAATCACAAAATTAAATATAACTGCAACCCCCTTACTCAAGTTAACAAATCTTCAGGCATTATTACACACAACATGACCACACACAGAAATAAAAAGTTTAACTCATCAGCACCTAAGATAATCAAAACACCCTCTAAGAAGCCCATAGGAACTAAAGATATTGATAATCGGGTAGACCCACATTCGCGCAAACAAAGAAAAAAACTTAGAAGAAAGAATAACATTTGGTTTAATCCGCCTTTCAGCAGTAATGTTAAAACCAATATACCTAAAGAATTTTTCCAAATCTTAGACAGATCTTTTAAGCATCCCCACAGATATAGCACTATCCTTAACAGAAATTCTATTAAAATATCATACTCTACTATGCCAAATATTGAACAAACTATCATAACCTCTAACAATAGGAAAATCAAACATATCCAACAGCAACCACCCACCACATCCCTCACCACTTGTAACTGCCGTAAACCTAGAGATTGTCCCCTTAACAACAACTGTGTACAGAAGGACGTAATATACGCTTGTACTGTTAAACAATTCCCCCGCTCCACCAATGTTGTGAGTAATCACAGTTCCCATACTCCACCCGAACTCCTGATCCCCCCGCAACCCCAATCCGCTTCTACTCTAAACTCCCGCTTATACAGCCATACCTCTAACCAAGCACCCCCAATAATAGATAGTGCTCATGGGCCAACTCACATTTCCCCCATATCCGCTCCACCCCACTTCTCCAAACAACTTTCCTCGCATAACTTGGATCCCCAAACCCAAATCTCTTCTAATACCATTAGCAATCTCAATGCAACTATAGCACCACCCTTCAAGATACACACATATATTGGGGCGTCCTCTTTCCCCATTAAGACCCGGATCTCTAACCATATATATTCCTTTAAAAATAGCAGCGATAACAGCACAGGCACTTCACTTTCCAATCTAATTAGAAACTTCAATCTTAAAAATACTCCCTATTCACTTCACTGGTCAATACTTAAAAAGTCCAAATCATATACCCCTGGAGCATCCCATTGCCAACTTTGTACTCTGGAAACCTTTATGATAGCTACTGCTACTAAATCTAAAAATATTATTAATTCTAAGAATGAACTTATCTCCAGTTGCAGGCATAAACGTAAATTCAGGTATAGCAACCATAATAATCCCCCAAACACCCCTCCCCCATTTGATTAAATACCCTCCCTTCATCTCGGATTTTCCCTCCTTACATCTCGAATCCCCTTTCTGATAGTTCTAATTCCTGTTGTTCTATGGTCTCTACTTATATCTCCCTCATCCCTTTAACCTTCTCATAACTTAATTAAATTACCCATAAACTCCGTTAGCTTCACATTTCCCTTAGTTTTAACACCTTTCTTCCATTACCCCCTAAATCTTTCCACTTAACCTCCTTAACTGTATAACTTTATTTGGCTTTCCATTTTCTTTCCCGTTTAACTTCTTTTAATGCATTCGTCCGCTTCCCTTCAACACTTCCATTCTTCATTCTTTTCCCTTTCAACGTGATAACTAACCCACTCTATTCATATTATATCCTAGCCCTTTTATTTACTTGTTGATTAGCCTTAACTACTCCATATCCCCTTTGCACACCTCGATATCGAACTCCTTACTGTTTCCACTGTGCACTCTAATTATTCTTCCCCTCCTGTTTTTACTTCTATATAATTCTTCTCACTCTTTTAATAGCCTCGATTATTCCCCCCTTGTTTTACTTCGCCCTTCGCACATCTCTCTCAAACTACTCAACCCCCAACCCGCCCTCGCTCTACATCTTTTAACCCCCATGGTATTTACTTTTAACTGCGATACTCCACTCTCCCTCTGGCTTAATCCTTTGTCACTTCTTTAACCTTGTATTTCTCTTACTTCTTCCGGCCTTCACTAACCTATTTAACAATTTTCTTAATTAACCTCCATATAACTTTTTTGAATAAAATTTCAAAGTTTATATTTTCCCATATCTATTTGAACTAGCATCCCGTAACTGCTTATTTACTTCAACCCATATTTTTTCCTCCTTGGAGATTCCCATTCCGGATATCCTCTCGAGGTCTTGTTTTCCTTTTTCTTTTTCCTTATTCTAATTTCCAATCTTATCGACTTTTCCCTCATTCTATTATTAGTATCTTATTTTTATTATTTTTTTATTTTTTTATTTTATTTTTTATTTTTTTATTTATTTTTTATTATTTTTTATTCTTTCGGTCAATCCTTAATTTTCCCTGCGAGCTTAAGACTAATCTTATTATCTATTTTTCATTCTTTATTCTTTTATTTTCTTATTTCTACTTTTTATACTATTTTTATCTTTATTTTTTATCTTTACTCTTTTAATTTTTAACTTTTTTCTAGTCCTACCCTTCATATATATTTTGCCTCATTGTTTATATCTAAGGTCATTTGATTAAACATTTAAACCCCGAACTCTGTTCTTATACATATTCTGATATTTTAACCCCTTATCCTAACATTCGTTAACTTACCCCCACTCCTTTCTTCCCCTTTTCTAGTTGAATCCTATTTCGTGCTAACTTCCAATTTCAACTTTATGTTTCACCCCCCCCCACTTTCACACTCTTAGTTTTATCCGCATTCCTTCACCGCATCGCTCCCTTTCTCCTCCCCTCTCTCTTTCCTCGTACCCGTCCCTCTCTCCTCCCACACACCATTTACCCGTTTCCTCCCTTGCCTACTGGTCGCATATTATATTCTTGTTTTCACTGTCTTTGCTTTTCTTCATTTATAGCCGGCTTTCTCAACTGGGCAGACTTTAAATATTCTCACTGCCCCTTTTTCCCACTTTTAAACACTTTCCATTGTCATCTCCGCCCGGGAAGTATCGTTAATGGCGAATATTTTCCATCTTAACCTCCTCTGACGCCTGCCTGCATCATCGAATGTACCTCTTATTGGACTTTTTACCCTTTTTGGATTTTCTATTTTCGCCGTACCTGAAGTTGTGGCTTCTTGGAATTTAACTTTGAAACCTCTCTCATTACTTCTCGTGCCTCTAACGACCTACCTATCTACATCTTATTCTCTCCGCTGGACTCTTCGACACCGGACTTTTTGGCAATCGGACATTTGCTTGCACCTTGGCACAGTTTTGCCCTGCGTTTCTTTCCCTACAACTTTTATTTTATTTTTTCAAATTTTAAATCTTGGCCATTGCCAACTTATCTATCCAAGCGACTTCCTCTGATGATGAGATTTTGATCTTTGAAAAGCCTGGCTTAAGGAAAATTTAACTTGAATAAATTGCCTTTTTGCGGAATATACCTTACTTTGAACTTTTGAATTGAATTTTGATTTGGCTTTTGCTTTCTCTAATTCCTTTCCATTCTCCTTCATTTCTACCTGCTCTATCCTGGATATTGAGCTGTATACTCTTCACAATAGGGTTTTACCTTTCCTAAAAGTTCGCTTTTAGTACACCTCTTTATATATATATATATATATATATATATATATATATATATATATATATACATATACATATATACATAAATATATATATACATATACACAAATATATATATATACATATATATATATGTACATATATATATGTGTATATATATATGTACATATATATATACATATACATATATATATATACATAAATATATATATACATATATATATGTACATATATATATATATATATATATATATATATATATTCGAATATATATATATATATATATATATATATATATATATATATATATATATATATATATATATATATATATATGCGTGTGTGTGTGTGACTCCTACGCACGACAATCATGTAAAGAACGTTGGACACGAGTTGAAAAACGTTGGAAAACGTTTGAGATAGAGAAAGAGAGAGAGGGGGGAGAAAGAAAGAGAAAGGGGGGGGGGGCGCGAATGCTTTGGAGACGCGTCGTTCGTCTTGTCAGCGTAAATGAAGTCACCATGGTAACGTGGATCGATCTGGATGGAGGAAGTAGGAAAGCAGGCAGGTGGAAGATGGATGAATGAATGGATGGATGGATGTATGGATGGATGTAGACGCACGGCTGAGCGTAGTTACGGTGCATGTTAAGTGGACGGGAGAGGGTAGTTCTTGCAGTTGACCGTTAGAAAAATAAAGGAGCGAGGTGTACAGAGATATAGGGGTGGGAGGCGGAGATAAATACGAAGGGGTTAGGAGGATAGACAGAAATAGGGAGGGGTATATTAAAATGCGAAGATGTATGAGGACTAGGGGACATGGAAATTATGGGAGTATACAGAAAAAAATATACTATCTGTTCTGTTCTTAGTCAGAGAAGGAGAAATCCTTCTTGGTTGGGGCAATTTTAATTTTTGTCACATCTAGAGTGCCTATTCTGGGGAGCTGGATATCCCCGACTCAAAGACCGACCTTGTGTCTATCTTTGCCCTCAGAGAAATAATGGATGAGCATTCTTGGGTTAGTGGATGTATAACAGTTGAGGCAGCAGGTCCAGTTCACAGGGGAAGGCCAAAGAAAATATGGGAGGAAACAAATGATAAAGATGGACTTGAGAGAAAGAAAAATAAATAAAGATTTGGCCAGAGTTAGGGGTACTGGTACAGCTTTTGAACCAGAAAAAAAAGCGACTTTTATCGATTCAGAAATGCGTAAACAGTCGGAAAAAAGCCAAATGAAAACGAACCGGCGTCAAAATCTAAACGAGGCTGCTTTTTAAAATGAAAAAAATAATTTAAAAATCAACTCACCGTATGTTTATTTTTATGACAATTTATTTAGTTTTTGACAAAAAAATGAAATTTTTTTTTTTTCACGGGAAAGTTAAAAGTTAAATGTTTTTTCTTGAGATAAATTATTTTTTTTTAGTGAATAAACTAAAGATTTTAAAGAACATAATCAATGAAACAACGATTTTTACTGATTTCTTTTCGTTTTTTTTTTGTATTGGTACAGCTTTTGAACCGGACAAAACCCGTCTAGGTTAGGGTTAAAAAAATAAAATAGTTTGGTTTTTGTCCGATTCAAAAGCTGTATAAGCTTTTCTTTTTACTTATTTGTCATTTTCGAAAATTTTGCGGAATATCTTTTTTAGTTAGAGCAGACGTTAGAAGGAGGATTTCAGAGTTCCTGTTGTGTACTGTCACAAGAAAACCCTATTTTTGCGGGGTCATATCCTCCAAAGACCCAGAGTTGTAGTCTGCTTCTCGAACCTTCTGATTGGCTAATCGCTTTGCTATCTTCTGGCTGTTTACGTAAACGTCCGGAAGATGCTGAACAAAATGTCAGTTAGTTTGGAAGTCAATTACTAAAAGCTGTCCAACACATGCCAACATGTAAAAACGGATGTTAAAACGATGATGATGATGATGATGATGATGATGATGATGATGATGATGATGATGATGATGATGATGATGATGATGATGGAAAGGCAATGGCGTACAGATAGAAGGGGGGAGTTGGTGGCCCCTGGCATCCACATCAGACCGGGGGACATCCAGTCATATTCAAACCTTTCTCATAATGTTTCTCAGTATTAGGACCTATTTTACCTCTGCAGGAGGTTAGATACAAGTTCAGGTGTTAAATTGAAAAGCTAGTGCACAATGATTAGCACACTCTTGCTCACAAAAAAATGCCTGAACAGCCCCGTCGGCATTTCCTGATAGGGGCGCCTCAGGTGATTAACGATAAACTAACCACTTCTCAAACAGAAGGTAAAGTCTTAAAGGGTAGACCTCCTGAGATTGAACAGGACCATACCTCAGCCGACAGCCACTGTTGGACTTATTGTTGTGGACAAATCCCCTACTGATACAAAGAGAAATAAGTTGGTTCAACTTCAGTCTTTGGGGCATACAATCAAGGAGTTGGCCCCGGGCATCACCAGGGTATTCCCAGACCGCTGCACACCATTTTGGCGAGGTCAGTAAATAGGGACTATAGAGTTATGCTTAGCTGGTGTGACCTTTCTTTCCAGAGCGCAAAGTCTGGGCTAGTTTATTTCTGCAGCAAACCCTTCACTGTGACGTCAGTGATTGAGCGTTAAGACACAAAGCAATGTCGAAATAAACAGATGAAAAGATTTTGAGGAGATAACAATTAAAAATTATTTATTTGAAACATAAAACAATGGATATTAAACTATTATGACAGTGTATTTGATATGTGTTGCTATACCGTAATTAGTGGCGTCCATCTTGAATCTCCATTCCATAACATCATGTCATGTATCAAGGGCAGTTAACCCTGGTTCAATGTCTCTCGCCAAGGGCAGATAGCTCTCAATCGTCAGTTGTTGAGATGTGGTGGTTGAATGGTGAGACACAAAACACTGTTGAAATAAACAGATGAAAACTCAAAATGATTTATTTAAACCCTCAAAGGTCTTCACAAGATTTATAGTTATGGAATATCTGGAAATGTCCTCTCAACCATCAAATCCTCTCTCTGATAGGTTCATGAAAGTAGTCGTTGATGGGCAGAAGTCTGAAGCACATTGTATCAACACTGGCATGCTTCAAGGATTCTTTCTGGGCCCACTAGTCCTCCTGATCTTTATTAATCCTAACCCCTAACCCCTAACCCTAACCCTAAATCACATTTTAAGATCATTTGTCGACATTTATGTAGACGACACAACCATGTATGGCAACACTTCGAAGAGCAGCAATGACCAAGATCTTTCTGATCCTCTCTCTTCCGACCTTGGGCATGTGGTACAATGGCGAAAAAGGTGGCTGATTACTTTTAATGCGTACAAAACCAAGCTTCTCTCTTTTCACCACTAACGCTCTGATCCCAATTTTTCCCCAATTGAAAGCAATTGAGGAAGCCCCCTGTTTTGACAAGCTTCTAGGACTGACCTTCACTCCAGACCTGAAATGGACGACTTACATCAAATCTGTTGCTAAGGTCACTGGAACGGTTGGATCTTTCTACCGTTCTAGAAGGTATCTCACTCTTGACGCAATCCTCTACCTGTAGAAGAGCCAAATACGTCCTAAGATGGAGTACTGTTGCCACATCTGAAGAGATGTCACTCAGAACACCCTTTCCTGCCTTGGCAGAGTACAAGACCGATTTCGAAATCTAGTGGGCGATGTCCTCTTCTCCCTACTACCTCTTTCTCACAGAAGAGACGTTGCTAGTCTTTCTCTACTCTATCGTTATTTTCAGGGTAGGTGTTTGACTTAGCTTCAATCTACACCCCCACTCTGTAAAACATTTACAGCATAACCTCGTATAGCTACAACCGCTGTCAATTTCCCTTTCTCTCTCTCTCTCTCTCTCTCTCTCTCTCTCTCTCTCTCTTCCTAAAACTAAACGAAATTTTCAAGAGCAGAGTTTCTTTCCCGTCTGTGGAACACAATATCATGCGTCTGCTTCCTGGCTGACTACAACGTAGTCGTTTTCAAGTCCAATGTGAATAAATTCTTGTTGAGCCGTCCTCTTAAATAATCAAATTCTGCCCAATTTCCACCATCATTACCAATCATCATGGTGTTGTCTCACCGTCCATTTGACACTCATTAACACTTGACCTTGAATGACCTTTGGGCCATGACCAGTGGTGACCTTTTAGTTAAAAATATAAATTAATAAATAAAACAATAGTTGATTTAACTATTATAATAGTGGATTTGATATGCGTTGCTAGACTGTGATCAGTGGCATCCATCTTGAATTTCCATTCCATAGTAAAGTAAATTCGTATCAATCAGAATGGTACAACTTTGTTGACCGGTTTAATTCTGTTGTCGGCATTCTTGCAGGAGGGACCACGTAATGGTTGCCAACATCCCTAAGTGAAAGTGGTATTATGGAATCGACTGGATTCGAACTTGGCACACCCAGGTCGTCAGTTCATGTCATTATCCACTTAACCACCATCACCTCCCATAAAGCCATGTCATGTATCAAGGGCAGACAACCCTGCTTCAATGCTTCTCGCCCAGGGCACATAACCGTCAGTTGTTGTGATGTGGTGGTTCAAAACACTGTCAAAATAAAACAGATGAAAACGATTCTTACGAGATAACAATTTTAAAATGATTTATTTAAAACATAATACATATGAGAAGGGGTCTGTAGTGTAATTGAGACATTGTGTGTATTGTGTAAGATGTTGAAATTATGAAGACTATGACAATGCAATGCGAGACATGTAAATAAAGAATAAATAGAAAATTATCGAAATTCCTTAAATATTGTCATCTATTCTGTTAACATTGTCTTGTATCAAACAGTATTATTCTACTAAAATGCATTGTGATAGCCTTCAAACACAACTTCTTACATAATACATATGTATATGTGTTAGGACACCTAACGAAAACGGAATTACCTCCCTTGAACCATTTAGGGAGTTAAGAGTTATCGCCCTTGGGAAAAAGGTCGTCTGTCTGGAGAGAAAGAAAACAAAGACCACAACTTCAGACTGTGAATATATCAATCGCGTCCAGCGGCCAATTAACTCATTAATTCATTCTGTGTTCAGTTTTAATAAATCTGTTAAACGTTTCTCTTAATAGTTCATCCATTTATTTACAAGTTATTGTTTTATAATTAACCTAAATCACGAGGTTATAAAAATATGACACAATTAAACAACGTAACAGCTTCTACTTTAATCAGCAAACTAATACTAACCGAACAAAACTTAAATTTAGATCCAAGCTAGCTATTTGACACCACAATCCCAACAAGACTTTGTACATAACATCGATATTTTTAAGTTAAAAAAAACTAAAAAAAAACAATCTTTCCATTTCATAAACGCACCACATATATTGAATACTAAGGACGGTTTTGTTTTAAAAAAAGAACAAAAAAATTATTTTCACGTCACAGACGCACCACGTATTTTCAAATACTGACTCATATGTTATTCTTCAAATCAGTCATCTTGAGAAAGTTTTGAAATAAAGACGAAACGTACATGAATATATAACAATTTTCGTTTTTTCATTTTGTATCCTGCTGGATCATTATTTCTATAATTATCATATATATATATATATATATATATATATATATATATATATATATATATATATATATATATATATATATATATATATATATAATAGTTTAGAAATAAACTATTTAAGAAATATTTTAGAAATAAACTATTTAAAAAAATATTCGAGAAATAAACGATTTAAAAATAGTTTAGAAATAAACTATTTAAATAATATTTTAGAAAGAAACTATTTAAAAAATATTTTACAAATAAGCGATTTAAAAAATATTTTAGAAATAAACGATTAAAAATATTTTAGAAATAAACGATTTTAAAATATTTTAGAAATAAACTATTTAAAAATATTTTAGAAATACACTATTTAAAAATATATTTTAGTAATAAACGATTTTAAAAATATTTTAGAAATAATCAATTAAAAAAATATTTTAGAAATAAACGATTTTAAAAATATTTAAAAAATAATCGATTTAAAAATATTTCAGAAATAAACAATTTAAAAATATTTTAGAAATAAACTATTTAAAAAATATTTTAGAAATAACCTATTTACAAATATTTTAGAAATAAACGATTTAAAAATATTTTAGAAATAAACTATTTAAAAATATTTTTAAAATCACCTATTAAAAAATATTTTAGAAATAAACTATTTAAAAAATATTTCCCCCCCCCCCTTCAAAAAGTTTTATTTAATTCTTTGTAATAAAAAAATCTAATCATAAAAAGTAGTTTTAATTTACTTATATGTTGTATAGGTTTGAGACTTATCCCAGTAAAAGTTAACTGGCCAAAGGCGTGAGTAAAAAACACAAGCCACGCACACAAATTCCAGCTTAATAAGATATAGATTACACAACCCAAAAATGGTTGTCACGTGGGTAGTCTTCAACTACGTCCGTGCGACGACTGGTCGTAAAATATAAAAGCATTTCACACCACTTAATCTTTCCCTTCTTCTTATGACACTTAATAGGAGGCCACGTTTCCAGACTCTCCTCGACCTTGGGGGTGAGGGACGCCTCGATTGACTACCATTTACCATTCAACTCGCACACACATGCTTACACACACTGCTGACAAAGGCACACACGCACACACACACACACACACACACACACACACACACAAAGACCTACACTTCTCACTCACATAGACACAGTCGTACACTTACGCACCCCGACAAAATCTAAACTCACGTACACGCACACACATACATATATTCGTACCACTACGCACCATGCATGTACTCATAAATTACAGGCATAAACATTTTATTACTTCCCTAACAAGACTTTCAAATTAACAAGTAATATCTTGTATTTTGTATATATATATAAATATTGTGTTTCTTTAAATAATATTTTATTTTTTCCATTCTTTCCTTATTCAACTTTTATGCATGTTTTTATCTGTTTTTTCTGTTTTAAACATTTATTATAACGATTCTAACGTAAGTGCGGATCTAGGTATTTTCTCTACGAAACGAAACCTTAACAAGCTAGGATCCGCGCTGCTACATAAATGGCGACCTCGGTCGCTACATCATCATTCACGTTATTCCCCGTTATTTTTGTCCGATTTTGCGTGTAAAGTCATCAATGTTTGTTTGTTCAGTTGTTTTAGTGTTAAAATCCACCTTCTCAAGAAGAGGTACTCGGGATTTGGACAAAACTAAAAATTACTTCAATCTAAAAGTATTTCTCCTTCACTGACAGAAAGTTGAAGTATTATATCTCGCAATGTGGGCGTTGCTTATTATATACCGATGATATATTTTAAAACGAATTTATCATAATATCCAATTATTCGTTTCAGTTAAAAATGTATTATGTTTGAAACAAAATTGGCTAAAGTTAATCTCTAAAAACATGTATTTTTATGTCTGAAAATAAATACTAAAATAAATACTGACGGCGACTAAAACAAATACATTCAGTGAAATTTAAAATGTTAAGAAATTAATTTTAAAAATCACTTGAAAGATAAATACCAGTTTTCTGGAATTATTTCAAAAATACTTAGTAAATTAAAGTCTTAAGATACTAAATTTATAAAAACATATTACTTACTTTTTACAAAATATTGCATAGTTATTCAAAAATGTAACATTGACATTACAATTCAGTAATTTTAACACATCCACCGAAATTTAGTCAAGTATGGAAGACTATAACCGCAATAATATTTCATTTTAACAGTTTTAATTTTATATAGAAAATATGGTTTTGTAATAGATCGGTATATGTATATATATATAAAAAAATTGTGTTTCTTTAAATAATATTTCCTTTTTTCATTCTTCCTTCATTCAACTTTCATGCATGTTGTTTATCCGTTTTTCTGTTTTAAACATTTCTTATAACAATTTCAATGTAAGCGTGGATCTTATCTCTAAGATACGACGTCATCATTCAACTCGCACACATGCTTACACACTCTGCTGACAAAAGCACACACACACACTGACACACATAAATGCCTACACGCCCTATCAATTCTCACTCACGCACACACCTTTCTTATAACAATTTAAATGGATATAGTACTAAGTAAAATTCAGTTCTAAGTGATAGTCATCTGAAGGTTGAAGGTTCAATCCTCGGTGCGAGCGATACGAAAAATTGCAAATTACTGAAGACTTCTTCAGATAGAGGATGGCATCGGGCATTAGATACCTTCTGGAGCGGTAGAATGATCCAACCATTTTTCCAGCAGTCTTAGCAACAAATTTGATGTAAGTCTTCCATTTCAAGTCTGAAGAGGTCAATCCCAGAAGTTTCTCAAAGCAGTGGGCTTCCTCAAGGGCAGAACCGTTCATTTAAACTGGGATAAATTAGGGATCGGAGCGTTATTGATTAGTTTCGTTCAAATGACCTCAAGTAGTGAATAGAAATTAAATACCATCCAAGATGAGAACAGTAGTCTGAATAATCCAAATAACACATGAGATTATTCTTATTTAAAATATTTTCAGTGAATTGCAGATGGTTGAACTAGCAGTCGTCACTCAATCAGAGAAAGTGGCTGTAGGGAAGAGAAGAGGGCATCCCCCACTAGATTTCGAAGTCAGTTTACACGTGAGAAAAAAACATGCCGCAACCGGAGAAAACAGCCGATAAATTCAGTTCCTTTCTGGGCATTATCTTGTTGAACAGCGGACTCTGCCTCTTCGTTGTGGCGCATTAACCGCCATTAGCTGGGCTTCAAGTAGAATCAGATTCAAGCTCAAACGATAAGCATCCTTAATAACATTATCGCTTCGTTGGAGCCAATTTCCGGGCTTCCATATCATTTGCTGATCATCTTCAAATGATTTTCACATTCCTAGCTGAAGTCTAAGAGATAAGAGGTAAAGCTGATATATATATATATATATATATATATATATATATATATATATAGTAAGTTATGAAAATATATTTATGACAATTAAGCTACACAGAGGCGTCCGCATTTCATCTCCGTACAGAATCGTCAGACTAAAATGCATGGAAATCATGTTACTGGGTGTTTTTATATATCCACGTGGTGTTTAGTCTAGCTGGCTAACCAATCAGATTCATTAATTGTTAGCTAGCTAGACTAAACATAGTATTCGCAGCACAAATAAGATCCCCTCGACACGGCTAGACACTGGCTCATACAAGGAATGGTACACCTTATCCTCGTGATGTCACCTCAAGTAACAGCACTCAACTGGATACTCCACCAGACCAGATGAATTCTTGTCTTTGAATCCGGTAAGACCAAGAGACAACAAGAAATATATACTATAACAAAGTAACTGGTCAATTGAGGAGAGAAAAATTAATGTTTTTAACTTCTTTACTAGTTCAACGTTTAACAGGTAAAGGAGAACTTTAGTGGAATATTCGAATATCTATGTATCTTATATAGAAATCAAGTGTTAGCCTCAGGAAGGGGCCCCTTTATTTCTGAGAACTTAGACTGAAGTAAAATGAAACAAAAAAGACACTCACACACTCATTTGCACACACACACACACACATGCACAAACACTCATATGTACACTCACACACATCTCACGCAAGCATGCACAAACACTCATATGCACACACACTCACACAAACACATATGCACACACACTCACACACACAAAAACACACTCGCATGCACGCACTCCCACACACACTCACACAAACACACACTCTTACACACTTACACACTTGCAAACACACACTCACCGATATAGCCGATGAATGTCTGACATCCGGTAGGATGCCCCATCCCCAGCAAAAACGAAAAGATAAGAAAATTAAAATAAATGAGAAACACACAGAAACACTTACACACACACTTACACACACATCCACACACACTCATACGCACACACATACTCACACACACACTCACACATACATACACTCACAGTCACACACACTCTCACACACTCACACACATACACACACACATACACACAGTCACATACATACTCACACACACACACTCACACACACACATACACACACTCACACATACACACTCACAAACACTCTCTCTCTCTCTTTTAAGTGCTGCCCTCACCAGTTACTCACTTTTTTCTGACCCACTTCGATCAGCTCTTACCCAGTTGTTTATATAACCAGCTTGTTTAGTGTGGCATTTACCCTGTTTGAAGTGTCTAGGAAATATCAAATCCCCCAGTCGCATATATATTCTGGTCCTTCCACATACAGCCACTGGTATTAATAAATGATCACCCATTTAGTACTGACCAAGCTCAATTTTGCTTAACCTCGGTGTGTCAATGGGATTATGCCGTATATGCGTTACTATTTTTCTAATTTTGATTCTTCGCTATCTTTTCAGGATGGTCCACGATCTCTGATTGAAACCAGGATTTCTCTTAAGCACACGACACTATCGAAAAGCCTGCAGTTTCCTGGAATACCCAAAATTTGTATAACCATAAAACAGAAGATTGTTTTTATTTGCATGTCTTTGAAGAATTAAGTCCTTTGGATTTTCGTTGTACTCTGCAAGATCTTTCAAGCTGCATTGGTTGGACAGTAGATGACAGACAAGGTAGTGTTGCATCGTATGGTCCTCCGCTCCACATTCGTAGATAGTTGGGCCGGTTTTGTACCCCCATCCAGTCATAGCAACTTTTGATCGCTCCATTGGCTGAGGACGCTTCTCATGAACTTCAGTCGTTGGGCTGTTGGTCTATGAAGGAGATGATGTACATTACTGGTAGCCTTTGTAATCTCTACTCGGCTGGCAACTTCCTATCTCACATCTGCATTATTGATAAATATCAGGAAGAAGGTTGGGCCAAAGCTCCTTTCCTGCAACAACTACAAGAAACCTCTTCGAACACCGATTGCCATGGCAAATAACACCCTATCTGAGAGTCCAACGTTCAAACTTTTCGACCTTACATTCAAAGGTAACATGAATTGCAACAAATACATAGAAGACATTGCCAAGGCTGCTGCAAAGAAACTGGGCTCCCACTACTGTGCTAGAAAACTTCTCACACCTGACAGTATCCTATATCTCTAAAAGCCATCATCTGCCAATGCATGGAGTATTGTTGTCACATCTAGCGAGAGCTTTAAATAATTATTTATAAATAATAATTTCCAACTAAACCCATATACACATGCGTTTCATGCCAAACCTGCAATCATCAGTATCGGAGGAGACAATCCCTGCCGATCACGCGGTTCAAATATATAGATGTATATTGTTTTTTCATGTGTGTACGTAACAGACCGTAAAGTTATATGGATTTTTTGAAAAATGAATAAAGAATTGGTAATTGGAAATTAGGCATCTTATTGTTTATTTATTGTTATGGTGCCGTACCTGTACGAAGAACAAATGGACTCGTCCATCCATAATAAAATGCGATACGCATTCCAACTCACAGTCTTCTTCCACCCCAGTTCTATACTGGCAGTCCAGAATAACACTTTTTGTATATATATTCTTTTTCTTCAATAACATATCTTTGTTCCTGTAACCCCGTGTTTCTGTGTCTTTATTTTGGCCCCTAACAGGGTCACAACAAACTGGCGACGAGGCAATTCGAACTGACACGGGTCGCCAACTAACGGTCGACAAAGTACCCACACTTATACGGGAAACCACAACGAAACAGAAAAAAAACAACAACAAAGGATTTTTGCCGGAACCTTCGAAAAAACGACTTAAAAAAAAAATTAAAAGGAACAAAACTTGATGAAATCGATTACACATTGTCTAGTTCTGAAAACAAGTTATCGGTGAAGAAAAACAAAAAACACGATAAACCAAATTGATTATTTTCTTAATTAAAAAAAGGGTCAGTTTTTTTCTCTCTCTCCCTACATTGTTATTCCAACTCTGAAAGAATATGTTACAAATAAGGAAATATATGATTTTATTTCCACCGAAAAGAAAAAAAATTGTGAAACAGTATTTTTTTTGTTTCTAAAACTAAAACGCGTAAAGCGTAGTAAAAAAAGGTTTCATATTTTTTTTCACAAATAAAATGGCGTCTAGCAAGCGCTAATCTAAGGAAAAGACCTTCTTACAAAGCCATGCTAAAATAGAAAATATTCATTTTCTAAAAAGAAAAAAAAATATGGAAGACCTTAAGTCAATCATCGCGGAATTAACCAGATTTCAAATCTCCCAACAACAACAGGTTGAGGAAAGATTTCAAAAGCTTTTACTCGAGCAAAATGAAAAACAACAGCAAACTGAAGAAAAGTTTCAAAAGCTTCTCCTCGAGCAAAATATAAAAATGTGTCAGCAAAAGAAAGAAAATGACGACAGATTGGAAACACTTATACAAACAATATCGCGAAGAGACCAAGGGGATGAAAGTGACAACGCGTTTTCGTAGAACGTCGTATGCAGCGCCATCGATAAATTCACATATTCTGAAGAAAATACGTTCGTAGCATATTTTCGAATATATGAAGATTTATACAAGATTGACTGCGAAAGTTGGGCTAACTCAAAAAGGGTTCGCCTGCTACTTAGGAAACTAGGTACTACGGAACATACGAAATTCGTGGATTTCATTTTGCCTCGGAAAACTAGCAATATAACTTTTATAAAAGTGGTAAAATTATTAACGGAATTGTTCAGTCCCAAGACCACGTTATTTCACAAACGCTGGAAGTGCATAAACCTGGTAAAAAAAAAGACGAGGAAGATTACGCTACTTTTGCATCGATAGTAAACAAACATTGTGACGATTTTAAACTAGCTAAATTGAGTGCCGATAATTTCAAGTGTTTAATTTTCGTACAAGGGTTAGTCTCAGGAAATGACACGGAGATAAGCATACAGTCCTAAATAAATTAGAAAATGAACCAAGCCTTACACACTGCAAAAGTTGGTCGAGGACTGTCAAAGATTTATCAATGTAAAACAGGACTCAAAAGACATTGAATTATCGGGCATTGCGCATATAAAAAAGGACATAAAAACAAAAGTTCAACCTTATAAAAAATAAGTCAAAACAGAAATACTGATTTTTATGCAGCAAAGACAAGTCAACCAGGTAAAAAGACAAATAAATGGCTACCGAGCCCTTGTTCACGCTGTGGTAGCCCACATTGATACAATGACTGTCCTTTCCGTTTTAAGTCCTGTATGAATTGCAAAAAGGTCGGACATAAAAGTTCGCACTGCAGAACAGGTAGAGGAAATAAAACGCCGGTTCAAGCCACTAGAACAAAGAATGAAAAATGCATGAACATAAGAAAATTTGTACAGGTGAAAATCCTGGATAAAAACATAAAATTGCAATTGGATTCGGGTTCAGATGTCTTCATAATAAATTCACATACGTGGAGAATCTTAAATAAACCCACTTTATTAAGAACAAACAGGCTGGCTAGTATAGTGACTGGGGAAAGAATTAAATTTGAAGGAGAATTAATCACAAATGTGTCCCTAATGGGAAATTCTAAACAACTAAAAATACTGGTGCTGAAGGATTCAAATAATCTTTTCGGTTCGGACTGGATGCAGACATTTGATTTATGGGAATTGCCAATAAATACATTTTGTAAAAAAATAAACAGTCGAGCAACGGAATCGGAAAAACTGCAAGGAGAATTAAAAAAAATATTTTCTGGAGGTTTTTCTGGCGGTTTGGGGCGCTGCACTAAGATGGCTGCCAAATTTCAACTTAAAGAAAATGTACAGCCGGTATTTAAATAAAGAAAGAAAAGTACCCTTCGCCTCGATAGAAAAATTAAACGAGGAACTAGACCGACTTGTAGAGACTGGTATTTTATCAAAAGTACAACACAGCCAGTGGGCAGCACCCACGGTTTATGTAAAGGAAAAATCTAATGAGATTCGCGTATGTGCAGACTTTTCAACGGGTTTGAATACAGCTCTAGAAGACTATCACTACCCACTGCACAGCCCCGAGGAAGTGTTCTCAAGTTTAAATGGAGGAAGATTTTTTTCTAAAATAGACCTAAGTGAGACATACCTCCAAATACCGGTGGATGAGGATAGTTCGAAGCTGTTATGTACAAACACACATCGTGGTTTATATAAATTCGAAAGGTTAGCTTTTGGAGTGAAAGTCGCGCCAGCCATTTTCCAACAAGTAATGGATACAATGTTGGGCGGACTGGATTTTGCAATAGCGTATCTTGATAACATTTTGATTAACAGCAAAGATATTGAACAACACCAGAAACATGTAAATCAAGTGTTTGCGAGAATCCAAGATTATGGGTTCAAAGTAAAAGAAGAAAAATGTGATTTTTTCCTGGAGGAAATAAAATACCTGGGTCATGTTATCGACAAGGACCCAGAAAGGGCTACCGCGATAAAATAAACATGCCGGCGCTAGAAAACGTCACGACATT
>OY744519.1:159248234-159293234 GCA_963556195.1 Sepiola atlantica
GTCTCAAAACCTCCTCTTTCCCTAGACAAAATGAACACCTCAATAATTTCGAAAATGACCTATTTGACCTCATTAGTCGCATTAAATTCAAAAGACACAATAAACACCTAAATCCCATCATCAAAAAAATCAACAAGTTCACTAACAATATTAAGAAACACCCAGATATAATTGTCCCAGCGGATAAAACTAAGAATTTTTACAAACTAAAATATAGTCAATACAAATCCTTAATCTACAAAGAATTAAATAAATCTTACAAAAGCACATCTTACGATACCCTGGTTAGTATAAACAATGAGGCAAAATCCATACTAACATCTTTGAATGTCCTTAACTACGCAGAAATTTTAACCCCTGCAATACCCAGATTTACCTTGACGGACCATAAAAATAATTTCCAGGGAAACCCTACCATCAGACTAATCTGCCCTTCTAAATCCGACCGAGGCATCATAAGCAAGAAGATATTAGATATTGGATAGAATTATCCCCACCTTAAAAGAAAAAATTCGTTACACTCTTTGGCAATCCTCAGATGAGGTTACTACTTGGTTCCTTAACCTCATTGATAAGTCTAAACCTAACTTGAACTTCATAACATTCGATATTAATAATTATTACCAATCCATTTCCCCTATCTTACTTAACAAAGCATTAATCTTCGCTAAAAATAATTCTGACATTACAGACATAGAGATTAAACTAATAATATTAGCCAGAAGATCCCTACTAGAATTTGATAATAAGCTTTGGACTAGGAAGAACACCCCCAATAACTTTGATATTACCATGGGGGCCTCAGACTCTGCCCAGGTCACTGACCTGGTAGGTTTGTACTTGATGAGAGAATTAGGCTTTAATTTTGGACATTTACAGGGTGGGTTGTATAGGGACGATGCCCTGTTTGTATCTGGGGAGAGATCGAGACAATATAATAACACTATCAAAAACTTGCATAACTTCTTCAAAAACTTTGGTTTGACCATTACAGTGGAACCTGAGAAAAGAATATCCAACTTTCTTGACCTTACATTAGATCTTAACTCGGGAACCTTCAGCCCATACCATAAACCTAACTTAACCCTTTTCTACGTACATAGCCTATCTAACCACCCTAAATCCATCATAAACTCAATAGTCCCCGCAGTATCTAATAGAATCTCTAAGCTATCTGCGAATAAATCTATCTTCGATCAAAATTCTAGCTTCTACAATAATGCTTTGCTAAACTCAGGCTACAATCACAAAATTAAATATAACTGCAACCCCCTTACTCAAGTTAACAAATCTTCAGGCATTATTACACACAACATGACCACACACAGAAATAAAAAGTTTAACTCATCTGCACCTTAGATAATTAAAACACACGCTAATAAGCCCATAGGAACTAACAATATTGATAATCGGGCAGACCCACAGGCGCACAAACAAAGAAAAAAACTTAGAAGAAAGAATAACATCTGGTTTAATCCGCCTTTCAGCAGTAATGTTAAAACCAATATACCTAAAGAATTTTTCCAAATCTTAGACAGATCTTTTAAGCATCCCCACAGATATATCACTATCCTTAACAAAAATTCTATTAAAATATCTTACTCTACTATGCCCAATATCGAACAAACTATCATAACCTCTAACAATAGGAAAATCAAGCATATCCAACAACAACCACCCACCACATCCCTCACCACTTGTAACTGCCGTAAACCTAGAGATTGTCCCCTTAACAACAACTGTGTACAGAAGGACGTAATATACGCTTGTACTGTGAAACAATTCCCCCGCTCCACCAATGTTGTGAGTAATCATAGTTCCCATACTCCACCCGAACTCCGTATCTCCCCGCAACCCCAATCCGCTTCTACTCAAAACTCCCACTTATACAGCCATACCTCTAACCAAGCACCCCCCAATAATAGATAGTGCCCATGGGCTAACTCACATTTCCCCCATATCCGCTCCACCCCACTTCTCCAAACAACCTTCCTCGCATAACTTGGATCTCCAAACCCAAATCTCATCTAATACCATTAGCAATCTCAATGCAACTATAGCACCACCCTTCAAGATACACACATATATTGGGGCGTCCTCTTTCCCCATTAAGACCCGGATCTCTAACCATATCTATTCCTTTAAAAATAGCAGCGATAACAGCACAGGCACTTCACTTTCCAATGTAATTAGAAACCTCAATCTTAAAAATACTCCCTATTCACTTCACTGGTCAATACTTAAAAAGTCCAAATCATATACCCCGGGAGCATCCCATTGCCAACTTTGTACTTTGGAAACCTTTATGATAGCTACTGCTACTAAATCTAAAAATATTATTAATTCTAAGAATGAACTTATCTCCAGTTGCAGGCATAAACGTAAATTCAAGTATAGCAACCATAGTAATCCCCCAGACACCCCTCCCCCATTTGATTAAATACCCTCCATTCATCTCGGATCTTCCTTCCCTACATCTCGAATTTCCTTTCCGATAGTTCTAATTCCTGTTGTTCTATAATCTCTGCTTATATCTCCCTCATCCCTTTAACCTTCTCTTAACTTAAAAAATTACCCATAAACTCCGTTAGCTTCACAATTCCCTTAGTTTTAACACCTTTCTTCCATTACCCCCTAAATCATTCCACTTAACCTCCTTAACCGTATAACTTTTATATGACTTCCATTTTCTTCCCCTTTTAACTTCTTTTAATACATTCGTCCGCTTCCTTTCAACACTTCCAAACTTCATTCCTTTCCCTCTCAACTTGATAACTAACCCACCTTATTCACATTATACCCTAGCCCTTTTATTTACTTGATGATTCGCCTTATCTACTCTTAATCCCCTTTGCACACTTCGATATCGAACTCCTTACTGTTTTCTCTGTGCACTCTAATTATTCTTCCCCTCCTGTTTTTACTTCTAAATAATTCTTCTCACTCTTTTAATAGCCTCGATTATTCCCCCCTTGTTTACCTCGCCCTCCGCACACTTCTCTCAGACCATACTCAACCCCCAACCCGCCCTCGCTCTACATCCTTTAACCCCCATAATATTTACTTTTAACTGCGATCTCCACTCTCCCTCTGGCTTAATCTATTGTCACTACTTTAACCTTGTATGTCTCTTACTTCTTTCTGCCATCATTAACCTATTTAATAATTTTCTTAATTAACCTCCATATAACTTTTTTGAAAAAATTTTTTTGTTTCAAAGTTTAATTTTCCCATATCCATAAAGAACTAGCGTCCCGTAACAGCATATTTTATTTCACCCATATCTTTAACCACCTTGGAGATTCCCATTCCGGATATCCTTTCGAGGTCTATTTTACTTTTTACTTTTTCCTTATTCTAATTCTCACTCTTGAGCTCCAATTTTATCGACTTTTCCCTCATTCTATTATTATTATTTTATTATTTTATTATATTTTTTTTATCGGTCAATCCATAATTTTCCTTGCGAGCCTAAGACTAATCTTATTATTTTTTTTTCAATTTTTATTTTCTTATTTCTACTTTTAATACTATTTTTATCTTTACTTTTTTAATTTTTAATTCATTTTACTAGTTCTACCCTTCAAATATATTTTGCCTCATTGTTTATATCTAAGGTCATCTGATTAAACATCTAAACCCCAAACTCTGTTCATAAACATATTCTGATATTTTAACTCCCTCTCCTAACATTCGTTAACTCACCCCCACTCCTTTCTTCCCCTTTTCTAGTTGAACCCTAATTCGCGCTAACATCCAATTTCAACTTTATGCGACTCACCCCCCACATTCACTCTCTTAGTTTTAACCGCACTCTTTCACCGCATCCGCTCCCTTTCTCCTCCCTAGTACCCGTTCCTCTCTCCTCCCCCACACCCCTTACTCGTTCCTTCCCTGCCTACTGGTCGCATATTAGTTTTTGCTTTTCTTCATTTCAAGCCGGCTTTCTCAACGGGCTAGCTTTAAAATATTTTCGCTGCCTTTTTTTCCCACTTTAAAACATTTTTCCTTGTTATCTCTGCCCAGGAAGTATTTTTAATGGCGAATATTTTCCACCTCAATCTCTCTGAGCCTGCCTGCATCCACGAACGTACCTCTTATTGGACTTTTTACCCTTTTGGATTTTCTATTTTCGCCTCACCTGAAGTTGTGGCTTCTTGGAATTTAACTTTGAATCCTCTCTCATTACATCTCGTGCCTTTAACGACCTACCTATCTACATCTTATTCTCTCCGCTTTTCGACACCGGACTTTTTAGCAATCGGACATTTGCTTGCATTCGGGCAGAGTTTTGCCCTGTGTTTCTTTCCCTACAACTTTTATTTTATTTTTTCAAATTTTAAATCTTGGCCATTGCCACCTTATCTATCCCAGCGACTTCCTCTGATGATAAGATTTTGATCTTTGAAAAGCCTGGCTTAAGGAAAATTTAACTTGAATAAATTGCCTTTTTGCGGAATATACCTTGCTCTGAGCAATTGAATTGAATTTTGATTTGGCTTTTGCTTCTCTAATTCCTTTCCATTCTTCTTCATATATATATATATATATATATATATATATATATATATATATATATATATATATATATATGTGTGTGTGTGTGTGTATAGTTATCCACATAAACATGTTTCGTCGTTTCTACAACGTATTGAAATTTGATTGGATTATTTAACTAAGAGGGTGCCGAACGTCAGTAATTGCATTCCCGGTTTTGAATCTTGCTAGGTCTAACCACACTGATGTGTCGCAGGGATTACGAAACACGTGTCTGTGGATAACTGTTGAACACTGTTACGACGGCTGATTATGGTTGTCCATCTGCTTGACATAGATATGATTTATTTCTTGTAACGGTTGGAATTGGCCTCATTTCGTTGGAGCGTTCGCATTTGTGTTAAAAGGTGACTCTAGTTCCAAGGTTCGAATCCATTCAACCGATTTTAACAGTTATCTCCGCACTGATGATTTCGCAAGGATGAAACGTATACGTATGTAGATAAAAATTGAATATTTATTATTGCATAATTATATATATATATATATATATATATATATATATATATATATATATATAATTGCTAAATTGATATTACCTTCATACGCCGGCGTTTCAAGCTTTTTCTCTCATCAGTGTAGGAAGTGATAATTTCAGACGGTCACAGGTCACGAATCCAGGTCACAGAGTCAACCAAGACTCCGCACGCTTTCACTCCAACCCTAAGGCCATCGAGAATTATCACGTGATACAGAAGAAATTAAGTTCTATTTATGCCTAAATACAGCGGGCAGTAAACAGCAGACAACCGAGAGGGTTCAACGAACGTTATCAGAACCTTGTTTATAACTAAGTGAACAGTCTGTTTTTAATATCTCCAAACAGTGCTCAACTTTAATTTCTTAAAGGGGCTTTATAACAATATCTATGAATAAATATTCAATTATTATTACCTACATACGCCGACGTTTCAAACTTTTTCCCTCATCAGTGTAGCAAGTGATAATTTCAGATGGTCACCTGGCGCAATTCCAGTTAAAAGAATCAACCTAGACTCTTCAAGCTTTCGCTTTATCAACAAGACCATCGGGAATTATCACGTGATGCAGGAGAAATCAAGTTATTTTTATGCCTAAATACAGCGTGCAGTAAACAATAGACAATATTCCTAAATAATTGACATAAATATATTTTTATAACTTAATACCTAGCTCTACTCACGTATTGAAGTAAATACTGAAAATTGATACATAAAAGATTACATCCCCTTATAACATTTTCTGTGAAAATATATAATATATATTATTATTTCATGTAATATATATATATATATATATATATATATATATATATATATATATATATATATATATATATATATATATATATATATAGTGTGTGTAGATTTCAATATTGCGTTGAGAATCCGAATAAAACGTGGTTGTTTATACGTCTGAGGAGACCTAATTAAAGGGTCGAAATAATTTATAATGTATACAACCTTAATGTGTGTATAGTTTTTTCCTTTTAATAATTATATATATATATATATATATATATATATATATATATATATATATATATATATCAGGACCGGCGGGACAGTTATAAAAGTGTGGGGGGGGGCTCTTGTAAAAAGTTTTATCTTACTCCCACAAGTAAGATGTGACTCAAGGTCGGGTTGGGAAAGTGGGGTTTGAAAAGCCAGCGCCCGAGAAAGTGAGCACTCTGGCCATTAAAAATTGCCTGGGCAGCCCCGTCCGCATTCCCCGGTAGGGGCACCTCAGGCAGTAAGCAATAAACTTACTCCTCCCCAAAGAGAGAGGCAAAGCCTGTGAGGGTGGACCTCTTAGAACTGCACAGGACCGACCCATAGACCGGCGTAAATCAAGCCCCGAAGGCCAAGACAATACCAGTCTATGAGGTGTAGTATCCATCGGAACAGATACTATACTTTGATCTTAGCCAAAAGGCCAACGCAGATGAACAAAATATTAGATGCCTATATGTTATGACTAGTTCCATTAGAGAAAAAACAATTATAATCAAGGGAGGCGCGAGAGCGCTCTATCCCTTAATATACTTCAAAAAACGGCCTATGCTAGAAATCTCATTTCTTTGATCAATCATAACTGAAAACCAATAAACCAAATTAGTTAAAACTTTGCACAATTTTTTTTTGATAGGTTCTATAAGTGTGTAGAATTTCAGCATCATTAGTCAAGGCAACCCATAGATCCAGAAAGGTCAGGCATGATTTTGTGTTATCCGTGTGTACGTACGTATGTATGTGCCACCCTGTATCTCATCAACTATTTGATGGATTCAGCTGATTTTTGACAGAGATAGAGGTTCTAGGGTCTAGTTGATGGTATTTTAATTTCAGTTTACCATATACTTTAGTTTTCCAGAAAATTCTCAAAAAACCTTAAAAATGACCATTGTATTGAGACATAGCCTTTACAAAAGTAGTGACATTCCATGAAAAATGCCAGTATACTGAAATCATATGCCCTTAATATGGTTAAGATAAAAATTCATATACACTAAATGTACAAAAGCAAGGAAATTCCCAAATTTTTACACTTTTATTGTCATTAAGGGTATGCAAGCACAACAGGGCTATGTATTTTACTGGTAGGAATTTTTCTTCAGCGCACCTCACACACTTCATCAACTCATGCATAGAAATCTATACTGTAGTGATGTGATAATGAAATGGTTTAGTTGATATGTAGTCATACCCTTAATGATAATAAAAGTGTAAAAATTTGGGAATTTCCTTGCTTTTGTACATTTAGTGTATATGAATTTTCATCTTAACCCTATTAAGGGCATATGATTTCAGTATACTGGCATTTATCATGGAATGAATATTGACTCTAATTTATTTGTCTTTGTTTATAATCACCATTGAGGATAGGCACACCAAGAAATAAATGCATAGGAGCATGTACATATATCTTGGTGTATGCCGAAACAATTGCATGCTAAATAAGAAAATAAATTCTGCGAAATATGCGAATCCGTCTTTCAAAATATTGGATATGATATAAAATCGAATAAAAAATATTGCATATAACATAGCTCTGTCCTTACACTATAGAGCTATAACCATGCCTCTATTTATATTGAACATTAAAAAAATTCAAATAGAAACACACACACACACACACTAAAACTATATTATTTATAAATAATATAGTTTTTGGCATTTTTTTTTCATTTTCCATTTATATATATATATATATATATATATATATATATATATATATATATATATATAGAGAGAGAGAGAGAGAGAGAGAGAGAGAGAGAGAGACAGAGAGAGACAGACAGACAGACAGACAGACAGACAGACAGAGAGAGAGAGTCCTACAGATAGAACACTCTGATCAAAAAAATAATTATTTCCACTTAGCGTTAAGGTAATGTAATTGCCATAAAATAATAGAATATTTTCAATTATGAGTATCATAAATAAAAATATAAATAAATAACATCATTTAAAATGCAGTACATTTCTCCCACTATAACTAGGGCGTGTGTTGCCCAGTTGTAAGGGCGCCAGATGTAAGTCATTGGGGTCCCGGTTTCAAATCTTGCGAGCTGCACTGATGAGTCGCAGAGACGACAAAACACGTGTTTGTGAATATATATATATATATATATATATATATATATATATATATATATATATATATATATATATATATATCACGATTGTATTCATTGAGTTTTCCTCCCGACTCAAATCCGATTAACTGACGATTTTGACGTTTACTTTTTAATAAATCCGAACTCGTGCGTGAGACACAACGAATGGCGTGCATGGTGACAGGAATGATGCAATTCGTTTGGTGTCATTTAAAATACAATCGAAATAAAACGTTTCGTACAACGTTCGTGTCATCTTCGCCGGACTCGTTGACGTCACGCAATGGATGAGTGTTGAATGATTTAAACATAAACGCTACCATCTATTTAAATCCGTTCATATCTATCTATCTATCTATCTATCTATCTATCTATCTAAGTCCGTTCATGTCTATCTATCTATCTATCTATCTATCTATCTATCTATCTATCTATCTATCTATCTATCTATGTAAGTCTGTTCATATCTATCTATCTATCTATCTATCTATCTATCTATCTATCTATCTATCTATCTATCTATCTATCTATCTATGTAAGTCTGTTCATGTCAATCTATCTATCTATCTATCTATCTATCTATCTATCTATCTATCTATCTATCTATCTACTTAAAATCTGTGAGTTTTATCATCTTGTTTGTCTCCGTTCACATTTGATGACGTCCTCAAAATGATGACGTCACAAAATGATGATCTTGCCTCACGACGAACGTCTAGACTCCATGGAGCCTAGCGTCTGTGGATTTGCTTTGTTTATTTGCTAGCTTCTTATTTTATTATATTGTTTTTGTCACCGTGCACAATGGATAACGTAAAGACTTTTTTTTAGTTGGATGATACGTAGAAACAGCTCTCTGTGGATGACATATATATATATATATATATATATATATATATATATATATATATATATATATATATATATATATATATATATATGCAAACATTGTTAAAAATAACAGAATTCGTCTGTTTAATTATACCTTTTTTATTTTTTCAATTCTTTTATGGTCTTTTTTGTATTAAAATAAAAAAAACAATAAATGTTCTATAGGTTTCACAGGTTTCACGAACGTTTTCGATTGCTCGTCGAATTATCCTCAGGTGCCAAAAGCAAATGAACAAAAAAGCTGGAGAAAGAAGAGAATTTTAAAAAGACGGCAATGAAACGCGCATAGAACGTTTTTCGCATTGTTCCAGGAAGTCGTTGACGATTTAAATTCAGCAATGCTGGATGGCATCACAGAACAAAATCGCATTACGTTAAGCATTTTAAAATGTTACCACTGGTTTCATATGTGATGTTGTTAATTTTAGGTTGTTGCGTTTTTATCTAGATAGCTTCCAGTAGTTTTTATTTATTCTTTATATATATATATATATATATATATATATATATATATATATATATATATATATATATATATATATATATATATAGTGAGAAAAAATTATGTAGGAATTCTCTAGTCGAAGAGCTCAACGTAAATACAGAGCAATAAAAGAATTTAGAAAGAAATAACTCAAGATAACATTCCAGTCATTTCACGTTATAATGTTTTTCTTCTCGTCGGGACGAAACTCATCAGACGTGCTTGTAAGACTGGTGGTTTCTGAATGACAAATAGGAGTAATCACGCCGTTTTCGTATTCTTCAAGGAAGAGGAAGGGGATAAGCCCGAAGGGAAAGGGTAAGGCCAAAATGGGGAAGGAGAAGGAAAACATGAACTGAGCTGTATCTGGTTACAACCCTGGAACGCGAGCGAATGTCAACAACTCCTCACCTACACCGACCCAGCATGTCGGGAGTAATGACCTAGTTAGCCCAGGTCTTATAATTTGAGGAGTTGTGTTAAATTTAAATAAAAATACAAATGAAACTTAGGGTAAATTGAAAATATGAAAAACGAAGAAATACTAATTTAAAAGTAAGTTAGTCTAGTGAATAAGATGGTTTAAAAGGGAAAAATGTTTAGTGTTCCGTTATTGACTTATTGTTATACATTTGACTCAAGTGGAATCATTATTTACACTGAAGTAGGGGTTGGGTGGGGATGAGTTAGCAGCTTCGTCACTGTTTAGGGATGGGGAGAGGCAGAAATAGATGAATGCGGTATAGTGGGTCCGACGTCAGTACTACCAGTTAAAGGTTGTCTGTATGGAACTACTAAGATCTCCTAATTGAGTTTAGGAGAGGACTATGTCAGTACACTAGCCCATGCACACACACACACACACACACACACACACACACACACACACACATTGAACACACATAAACATACACACAGATACACGCACCAATATACATATCTAATATCTACCAACATCAACCCGTAAAATATACATACATAAAAAACTAACATATATATATATATATATATATATATATATATATATATATATATATATATATATATATATATATATAATTAACTTGTTACAAATATCCAGGGGGTATGAATCCGAAGGAAGTTGAAACCGGGTTTATGAGAGTGCTCAATGAAAATTCAGAGCAAAATATATATTTTTTGATTTTATTCCATTAGTTGCGACAAACAAGTTTTGTTTCATTGGCGCAAATAGCGACCAACTCATCGGGCTAGCGATGGAATTCAAATGGCATACGTTTTAACTTCACCTTAACGGGAGATTGAAAATTGAAAATACATTGGAGGGGGAGGGGGACAGAGTTGGGGCTTTGTCTATAACGGTGACATGGGACATGAGAGGGGAGGGGGGAGGACCCCAACAAGTCGTATTTCAAATTATTGCGTGGGAGGTTTTCACGTGTTTGTGCTGTGATGATCTCAATTTCGGCCGGGGTGGGAGGAAGGGAGATGAGGCGACGGCCAGAGTGAGTTAAATTTAAAATGAGAATAAAATTATGATTATAACCGTCATTCCTATTTTATTTTAATTCTAATAAGTAATTATCATGTGGATAAAAATGTTTGATAATTTTAATTTAGGGTATTAATTGCTACTTCTGCATTTTATTTATTTTATTTTAATGTTTTGTTTATTATTTGTAGTGAATTTTGTTGTGAAGTTAAAACGTATGCCATTTGAATTCCATCGCTAGCCCGATGAGTTGGTCGCTATTTGCGCCAATGAAACAAAACTTGTTTTGTCGCAACTAATGGAATAAAATCAAAATATATATATATATATATATATATATATATATATACATATCCACACAACAAATATATATATATATACATACGCATAAATACGTATATATATATATATATATATATATATATATATATATATATATATATATATATACACATACTTATATAATATACCTATACATATATCCCAATATGTATATATACACTACACTTAATATACATATTATATCCCCACATACCTATCCGGCTCTTACCTGTTAGTCCCATATATATAATATAATTAATACCACACACACACACAAACATATCCGCGAATTATATATATATATATATATATATATATATATATATATATATATATATATATATATATATATATATATACAATCATGCATCTATACAACATATACACAAATATCTATGCACTCCTAATTGAGAATCAAACATCCACATCCAAATGCCTACCTACCAGAGTATTCACATGTACAATACGCACGAGAGAAAGAATATCGAATCCTTGTACACAACAGTACCCCTACATATTCCTAAACATATACATTTTACCACATACTCTACGACCACAGTAATAGCTTACCCACATACGACTACCCTTTAAAGAGTCGAACCATTCATACAGAACGAAGCCTCCACACATACACCACAACATATGATACATGCATCTCCCACCCAATGCATCATGCAGTATAACCCACGTGCCCATCCACGTCCATACGCATACATACATGCCCATGCACCTATATATGTGATATTCCCACATGTACATTCCTACACATACGCAGGACATCCCTATTATTCCTAGTGCCCCATATTTCATTTATTGAAAGTGGTTTGGGTTACAGGGCACAGACACACACCAATCCAAAAAGTTCACTGCAGCACTATGATGGGACCCCAGATGGCGGAAGGAAGCGGTAGGCATGACATTTGGGGTGATAGAAAGTGGGAAGGAGCGACTGTTAACACATTTATGCACATAAAGTGACACCAGTCAAAATACTGTCGGTAGTCCGGAGATAGGGAAGCGTATTATAGTCTAACCTAATCTATCTAATTTCTATTGCAGATGGGGACTTTCAGGTGTGCGTATTCTGGATCTAATGTATCGTGTTAACGGTGTTGGAGTCAATATTGCTATCATAGGCTGGTTATCTTGAATCTGTGTCCGTGTCTACATTTCGCCATTAATTTGTCCCTTTTATTCAATATATTATTATGCTCATATTTAAGTATCCTTATTTTCTATTCTAGATATAGATTACATTAACGTTTGAACCCCGTAGGGATATTGGAATTGCATAAGATTGACCAGGAGACCACCGGCGTGAGGTTCTCTTTCTTAAGAAACCATCAGTGTTTAGCCAATTCAGTATTTTTCTGCGCTTGATTTATGAAAGAGTGTCTATGGACATAAAGCCGTTGTTTCCAACTGCTCGCGGATATGCCGATGTAGACGCTAGTGTTCTTATTGATTTTCTTCGGGATGGATGGTCGCTTTGTATACCACGCACTGAACATTGCAGTTCCCACTCAGTGGACATTCACTTTTTACTTGCCAGTTACATTTTCTATTTTTTGTGTTTTTATCTTTCACCGGTGTGTTTAATAGTGTTTGATTGTGTATGTTGATTATCTTGTCCATGTTCTTGGTGCATGAGTAGCTTATTTTCACTGTTTTCCTACTTGAAATGTTTGTCTATAAGTTTCAAGAAGATATTACCTATGTTGATGTTAGCAGGTTGACAGTATGGCGGCCTCTATTCTTATACTTGTTTTTAGTTCTATCCACCATATATTTAAGCTTCTCGGTGTACCCACTGCTATTTAGTGCTTTTTCATATATGTCTTTATTAGTTTCGAATATTTCTTTGTTGGCTGAGAACTTATTTATCCTAGTGTTTATAGTTATCGGTATTTGTTTTATTATGAATTTAGGGTGGTTGGAGTTAATATTGATGTATGTAGGTGTGTGGTTCTCTTTGTTAAATGGTTTATATGTATTATCTCTTAGGTTTAGTGCTATGTCTAAGTAATTGACGTCCTTGCAGTTGGAGGTTATGTCTATTTTCAATCCAAGGTATCTAAATGCCCTGCTTAATTTTTTTTGAATGCCCGATACAAGTGGGCCGTTGCTATTCGGTACGATTATTTGACCATCGTCTCTATATAACCCTACTTGGTTGGGATCTACTATGTGTGTATAGTATGTAAATGCTCACTACGTTTGCGATTCGTGCGGAGGCAAAGGATCCTATCGGGACGTCGAAGTTACTATTGTAAGTCTTAATCCAATTCTCCTGTCTATTGACCAATATGGAGTTACGGCATGAAAAAATGATGTTCACCTGCTCTTTCAAGATCTCCACTAAGTGCGACGTCAGTCGAAATGTTAATTAATGTGCATATTGGTTTTCAGAAAAGACATTTTATTAATTAAGAATAGTTAATTTGTTATTGTTTTTGTTTACGTTAATAATTGTTTGGATTTTAATATAACAAATAGTTATGTTTCGCACAATTGTTTGATTTCTTCGACAAATATTTAGCATTAGTGTTCAAATGCCCATTTCTTTAGAGGGACCGACTTGATTTAAAAACAAGTTGCGATATATTTCTGAATTGCAAATGAAAAGTCAAATTGATTTCTTCTTTCTTTTCCTTTCTTTACGATTACATGTAAAAGACGCATAAATGTGTACTGAAATGACCAAACTGTTAATATTTATATATCTATATGAATAAACGAAAAAGATTTTGTTTCGTGTTTATAACAAAGTTATAACTGAAATGTTTATTATTTTAAATTAATGCTTCAAGTATTTCAAGTAGCAACTTTGCGAAGTGATAGAAAGCCGGTGAAGCCACATAGTATATATATATATATATATATATATATATATATATATATATATATATATATATATATATGAAATTAAATTTATGACATATTCATTTACATACGTTCCAAGAATTTAACAATTTTGTGTACGATCATTTCTGAGAGAATATGGATTAAAAGATTTTATTTATTGATATCAGGTCTATCATTAACACTGGGAATCGACACCAAGTCCGAAGTTAAACAATAGCATCAGGACTAGAGTTCAGACATTAAGCAGTTATACAACAATTCGCAGGGTCATAGTTGTAGGCTCTCCACTTAATATATATATATATATATATATATATATATATATATATATATATATATATATATATATATATATAAACAAACAATACTAAGATAAATTCCAGTGAGCAAGATTTTATTTATTTTACTGTTCATTTTTTTAAATCAAAACTTCTGTACATTTTTCGACTCCCCCCCCCCACTCATCAATAATTAAGTTGATATGCATGTGTTTAATTTTATCTAATTAGCTTATCTATTAATTGGTTGTTGGTCTTATATTGTCATCATTAAAATATAAGACCAACAATCAATTTTATCTAGAATTTGGCGAAAACCAAGCGAAATGGGTGAGTTTTTGTTAAAGGTCCCTATTCTATAGGTATATTTACGGACTTTCATTTTCTTCTTGTTAGGATAACTAAAGAAAAACGGAATTATGTCCCTTGGACCATTTAAGAGTTATCGCCTCTTGTCGAGTGGCTTGCAGGAGTGAAAAGTAAACATTGAAACGGATCAGACTGGCTCATATTCCATCTCGCGTTACAGCGGCTAAATAACTCATTTCATTCTAATTACACTTTTAATAAATCTGTTAAACCTTTCTGTTGAAAAGTCATCGATTTTTGTTTTACATGTTATTAATTATTATAACCTAAATTACATGGTATATAACACTTCTCAAAAAAATCGACACCCCGAAGCAAAACTCGTGAAACTTGAATTAAACTGATTTTGGCATTTCTTTAGTTTAGCTGTGAATCATAATTTATCTGCTTTCCTTTTTTGAAGACAGCGGCAGACAATCAACCGGAATAATAGAATTACGAGTTTTTATACAAAATCTTCTTCTTTTCTTCTTCTTTTCTTTTTTTTATATATAAAGTAGATAGGATTTTTCCCCTGTACGTATTTGCTTAATAGGTAAATAACCCCATCCATCACAGGCTACTAAACTCACCAATTCATTACGCTTATTCACTCGAGCGTGTTATTGTAAATTTCCATTATTTTTCACCAACAAACACTAAATATTACATCTGAGCCACCATCTACGACTCTCCGCCAAACCAACTCCATATAGGTGGTAGCAAAAACTTTTCTCCCTAACAATTCTGTACTGTTACTCCACTCATCGACACCAGGAACTAATAAACACAGTTTAATTTTCACAAAAGACTCCGTTCTTATTTATTATTTGCCTGGTATTAATAGCCACTCACACTGTTGATACTTTGAAAAAAATTCGTTCAGATAAATCCTTTGATTTTTTCTTTGAAGCAATGGAGAAGAAGCGAGAAATACTGGAGGTGGATGATCCAGTCTTGCCTAGAAAGCGCAAACTACCAGCCAATTTGGAAGACGGTAGTCCGGGGTTTCAATTTGATGAGCTGAAGGATAGAAACCGTCTAATTTACTTTGAAGGATTGGATCTTGCTATTTCTAGCATTGAACGCAGATTTAATTAACCTGGCTTCCACGTGTATAAATTAATAGAAACATTTCCAATAGATGTTTCATGTTATTAGTATCGTTTTATATCTACAAAAGATTGTATATATATATATAAATATGATACTTTGTTACTCCTATGTGAAATACATACTTGTATGATACACCATGTATGGATATTTGGTTTGTAAGATTTATGTACTTAAATAAATTAAATTACATATGTATGTAAAAAACGTATTATATGTTAATCACATAGGGCGCACAGTGTGCCCAGACTGAGAGTTTATTAATTTTCGAATGTTCAATAAAATACAGCCCAGGGAGTACAATGCAAAAAACAGAAGTTAAAATATTAAACGGTTGAAATTTGAGAGCAACTTAAAGTTGGCCTTTGTTGTAAACCGGTCAGTTAATCGTTTTTTCCGGTATTTAATTAAAATTTCGCCGAAAATGGTCAATTTTCAAACCATCACCATTTTTTTCAGAAACAAGATGGAAAAATTTCTTTTTCCATCTATCTGAAGGCATTTTTTATCCCTTTTCTGAATATGTAGAAAGAAAAAGCCTTTGATTGCATTCAATTTTGAAAAATTTAACTTGAAGTCGGGTAGGTGTGAATTATTCAGAAGACATAATTCCCGTCAATTTTCCCCAAACTTTTCAGAAAAATCATAATTTTTGAAAACGTTCTCATAATTACTCACTGTGGTGACCTGGCGTACTACAAAATAGATTTTATACACATTATCATTAAAAAGAGACCAATCAAAAGGTATTAAGGAGTCAAACACAGTATTTTCTCGAAAATTCTTTATTTTTCAAGGAAAATTTAAATTTTCCGGTATTTAAGTAAAATTTTGCTGAAAATGTTCAATGAACGAACAAACAAAAGTAAACTTGTCAATAATACAATGAATCTATTTGAGCTTTTTCTATAGTTGAAGCAGTCGACTTGGTATGTCTGATTGTACCTTGCTGTGTGTCCAGTTTCATCACAAATATTACAGTGAGGTCGGGGGCGTCGTGAAGCGATTTCAGGGTGAGACATTATTAACATTCGTCGAAGTATATCATGAATATTGTCCTTGATGGACAGTTGCCGAGACAATGCAGCTGGACAACTTAGGAAAAACCGAACGTGATTGTTCCAAGACTCTACTGGACTCTCACTCCATTTTGCTATCGAGTTACCGTTATTCCACTTGAACTATGGGCACACATTTGATGGTAGCTCGGGATTATCATAATCCATGGTTTAACCTTCTCATCGACGAAGGCAATTCTGAGATGAAGCATTATCTCGATGCCCAAGGTTTTCAATGCTTCCAAATGCACACATTTGTTTGTGACAGACTGGGTGATAGTTAGGATGATGTTGGTGTTACTCATGAACGTTTCAAAATTTTCGCGATCGACGCTGTTACGGATGAGAGATTTTGAGGGCTGAAAAATCTGTTGCAAAGCGGACTATTATTTGTATTTCCTCCACTCGCACATGGTGCATCGATTAACATACCGGTGATTTTTCGGATTGCATCGATACATTCTTTTTTTCGCATTGTTGAGGATCCGCATAATATCCAAAATTATTCATTCCATCCTCCCTCCAGTCCTTCTGTCCACAGAACAACCGATACAGTATCTTTTGAGCGAAGTCCAATGAATGCAGTTTGAAGTGAAGAACAGAGAAACAATGCAAGTCTGCCTTGTTAATACGCTTCCGACGAGCTATTCCAATTCCAATACATACATTTATACTTTTATACTTAATACATTTAAACTTTTATACTTTTTACTTTTGTACTTTTATATGCACCTTGTCAGTTAATACTTTTAACTTTATGTATTCTCTATATTTGATAAACCAATTGATTCTTGAATTTTGTCATTTTTACTAGAAGCGACTTGCTGATATGTTTCAAATGAGCCATCAAGCAGTTTCAGAAAACTATTTTATGTCTACATTAAGTCCAAAAAGGTGTATTTGGCCCAAAATGACCAAATATGGTAATTTGGGCCCAGACCCCCCAAAATTGAAATTTCTGTTTGTTTTTTTTTCACCATAAGCGACTTGCTAATATGCTTCCAACAAGACCTCAACCACTATCAGATCATTTGATGTCTAAATTATGTCAAAAAAGGTATTTTGGTCCAAAATACCCTGATATGGTAGTTTGGTCGCAGACGCCAAAAAATTGAATTTTTTAAAATGTTTCTTCATCTATCACCAAGAGTATTCTATTCCGCTTCTAACGAGCCATCACCCACTACCAGACGATCATTTTAAACCAAAATATGCCAAAAATAGTGATTTTTCCCCAATATGCCCAAATAAAGTAATTTGAAGCCAGACGCCAAAACTTTAAATAATTTGAATTTTTCTTTTTCTATCATCAAGAGAATTCCATTCCGCTTCTAACGAGCTCTCAACCACCATCAGACGATCATTTTTAGTCAAGATATTGAATTTATTCCACGATTTGACATTCTGGGCGCAATGTAGGCCGCCCCCCCCCACTTTTTAGAAGATCCCCCCCCCCACTTTTATAACTGTCCCGCCGGCCCTGCATAAATACATATACATACATATATATATATATATATATATATATATATATATATATATATATATATATATATATATATATATATATGCGTGTGTGTGAGTGTATCAGTGTGTGTGTGTATTTCGTATTTAAATAAAATTGTTGGTGATTATTTGTGTTCATTGAGATTTCCTACTCGCTCAAATCCGATTAACTGGTGATTTTGACGTCTACATTTTAATGAATCAACAGTAGTGCGTGAAACACTGAATGTTGTGTACGGTGACAGGAACGATGCAATTATTTGGTGTCATTTAGAATACAATCGAAATGAAAACGTTTCGCACAATGTTAGTGTCATCTTCGCCAGACTAGATGACGTCACGCCATCGATGACTGTTGAAGGATTTAAAGATAAACGCTACAATCAGCGGATTGTCAGATTTATTGAATTAAAAACAGTCACGTTCACAAATCTAACTCTCTCTTTTTATCGCCTTCACTAACTTACTATATATATATATATATAATATTAAATTATACTTTTTATATTTCACCTACGTACGACATCGTTTCGAGCTTACGACTCTCATCAGCGCAGGGAAATAACAATGTCAGAGAGTCATAGGCATAAACCCGGTTCACAGAGACACCTTAAATCTGTAAGCGTTCGCTCAGTCCCTAAGGCAACGGGAGATTGTCGCGTTATAACGGAAACATTAGGTTATATTTAACACTGAAAGCGGCGAGTGTAAATATATGTATCTAAATAAATTATATATATATATATATATATATATATATATATATATATATATATATATATATATATATATATATGAGAAAATGAAAAAGGAAAACCAAAAAATGGATGTTTTTTATGTGTACATCAACGTTTCGTCTTTATTTATAAGACTTCATCAGGATGATAATAATAGAGAAAAAATGTCATGCAAGTACAGATACATGTAGGGTAGACATATTGGGAGGAAAAATAAAATGAAATAATGGCCACTACTGGGTGGACGTCCGTACTTGTTGGAGAATAAAAATGAGTGGGGGAAAAATGGAAGGATGGGGTGAGCAAGGACTACTGTGGCTGGTGGTAAGAGAAAGAAGTGGGGGATGAGCAGGGGTAAAGTGGATGGCAGAGAGGGAGTGGAGGAAGAGGGGGGAGGGAGGTGTTTGACCAGATGGCTGCGGTCAAGATTGAAGGGGAAAAGTAAGTTGGAATGTTTGTGTATGGGGGGGTGTATGCAGGGAAAGGAGGATGGGTAGAGAGGGAGGGGGCTGTGATTTTGGTGGATGGGTGAAAGTTATGGTCTTAGAGAGCGTTTTGAGAAAATGAGGGAATTTAAGAAGGGGTATGGGACATAAAAAACAACAACCCTCTTAGTGCACTTTTCTCCCATGCACTAGAACATGGTCATGCGTTCAAATTTGAACAAGCCAAAATCACTAAATACATCCACAACAAATCTCGGCGAAGATTATTGGAAACTGCCCTCATCACCTCCTCCACCACCATCAAGCAACGAAATGGTTTCTTTAACCTATCACCCTTAATAAGCAAGATCATCCTCACAGAACAAAGACTCTTGCCTGATCATAGATAACTTTTATTTTCATCTCTAACCTTTATGACACTCTTCCATTTACTCACACCTTTCCTTTTTCTCCTTGAATCTTCACTTTCTCCTTACTTTTTCCGTTTTTCCCTCACATTTTTAACACTGCAGTCCAAATAAACTTTCTCATGTTCCAAATATTTCAAATATTCCATACCCACCCATTCAATCACCGCCCTCCTCCACCCCTCCAATCCCTCACTCATTGCTATCATTTTCCAAATATTTCAAATATTTCACACCCTATCACAACAAATCCTCCCTCTCCCCCTCTCCACTATTTTCTCCCATACCCCTTCTTAAATTCCCTCATTTTCTCAAAACGCTCTCTAAGACCATAACTTTCATGGTTATGTATAATTAATTTGTTTTAAAGCTTCTAGTAAATTAATATTCGCAAATATACACTCATAATTGTATTTTTGAGATTTCCAGGTGTATTTAAAATATTTTCCTTGATCATAATCTTAATAAAAATTATAGATAGAATTAATTAACGACATTGTTTTTTTAATCTATATAATTGAGTTACGTAATTAAATTAGATTGTAATGGAATATGATGGAACAGCTGGCGGCCATTCCCACATTTGGTTACCTGCCTTCTGATTATTCGAACGCACAGACAGTTCTATTTCAAGAAAGAGAGAGAAAGATAGAGAAAGAGTGAGGTAGAGAGATGAAGAGAGAGAGAGGAAGAGAGAGAGAAAGAGAGGGAGAGAGCAATTAAAAAAAACAACTAGTAAAAATATGCGACCGGAAGGAGCATATTTTTGCTAGTTCTGTTAAAGTTTTCCTTTACCTGTCAAACATTGAGTTAGTAAAAGAGTTCAGAACATTAATTTTATCTATTCCCAATTGACCAGTTAACTATTTCTTTTTTGTTGTCTCTTGGTTATACCAGATTCTAGGACAAGAATCCATCTAGTCTGGTGGGGTATCCAGCTAAGTGCTGTTACTTGAGGTAACATTACTTGGAGAAGGTGCACCATTCCTCGTATGAGCCAGTGTATAGCCGTGTCGAGGGGATCTTATTTGGGCTACGAATACTATGTTATTTGGAATATTTGATCAGGGTTTACTGATAGGGTGAAGTATCCTTATGTCAGGTTGTCCTGACAAAATTATGTACAGAGAGACCGAAGACACTCGCGGATTGTGTCTAGTATGTAATTCAAACTCACCAGTAGGTAATTCAAACTCTCCAGTAGGTAATTCAATGTTATTATATACTTAGGCAAATGTTATTTAATCACACAGAGAGTTTTCGTTTGATGAGACTTCTTTTATTTTTGTTATTTCGAATAGTCTATTTAGTCAAATTTATATGTATAAGTTCCGTGCGTTTTTTGTTCCATTTTCTCTCTATTTTCGGGAGTACTTTCGATTTGATTCATCAAATCACCACACGTGTTCCGGGGTTCGAGCTCGGCGACCAGTATGAACAATTATCTCTACACTGACGATTCCCGAAAGGATGAAACGTATACGTATGTAGATAAAAACAAATATTTATTATTATCTGTCACCCCCAAATCTAGGCTGGACTCTGTAGTTAGCAGTATTAACACAAATATTTATAATTATATATATATATATATTCTGTTAGACCGCATCATTGAACACTGTTCATCACAGCTTTTTAGATATGTTCGCTTGCAAAGACATAAATAGACCTTAATTCTTTTCCTTTCACCACATGGTTCTAGATGTTCAGACAGAAGTTAAAATGTTGACTTGGGCCTAAGGTTCGAATCGTGTGACCAGCAGAACAATCATCCTCCACATTGATGATCGCCGGAAAAGGATGAAACACATGTGTATGTGGATAAGAATTAAAAAATATGTATCATAATATATATATATATATATATATATATATATATATATATAAGTACTGTGTGGTAGGGCAGGAAAAATCCAGCAGAGTGCTTGATTAATTAAGAAATCCGAGATTTCGAAGGATTAAGAGCGTAAATATTTATTTATAAAATACAGAAATTCAATGTAACATATATATATGAGAATAAAAAACAAGATATATAATAGAATTAAGTGTAGAGAAACACATGTGTGAAAAAGACAAACAGAAAAAAAACAAATTTAGATACAGGATAAAATCATCAAGAAACGAGAGATTTTATTGGCTTCGTTCGGGTCAACAAACATCTTCAGAAAAAGTGATGATTTAAAATTTATTCGATAACGGTAAATGCATAGGAAAAGAAGAACGCACAAAGACACGTCATTGAATAATAAAATGGGTGCAGAGAGACGTTAAAATAGGAAAAAGGGGGGGGGGTGAGAAAGAAAAAATGGGAAGAAGAAAAAAAAAAAATGGAAAATATGGATGAAATGTAGTAAAAAAGAAAAGTCATTTTAACCGGGGTCACAGTGGTGTAATATATTGCATTGTTTCAATGCTGTTTTTACCAGATGTTGGTTTAAGGAATAAAATCCGAGTCTGAGGATTATGTTAGATGGTGATTGTAAAATATTGGAATGTCCAGGTGTTTGATTACTTCTGAATTGGAGATGTGAGATTTCTGCTTACCTTCGGGTAATAGCTTTTTGCTCGTCCTGTCTGGAAGCTGAGATCGCCACCACCACCATCTACTGTAACGGTTGCTCGTCGCCGCTGCTGTCACCACCACCATCATCATTGCTGTGAACAAATTTATGCGAACGCCGTGGATGGGTGTTCACAATATTCATTTAACAAACAGACATAGACATGGTGTGTTGTTTTCACGAGAGAGAGAGAAAGAGAGAGAGAGAGAGAGAAAGAGAGAGAGAGAGAAAGAGAGAGAGAGAAAGGAAGTAAAATTACTGGGTTAACATACTCTTGCTATGTTAGCTACTGGTGTTCATTAACCCCCCCCCCCTTGTGGTTTTACGGGACGCAGTTTTCTTCTCAACTGTCTTTGTCGAGGGCTAACACAAGCTGAACAGAAGTGATATAAATTTCGATATTTCCTTGCTTCTGCTATCCTCTCTGAAGAATCGTCTCAAATGCGGCTACCCCACCATTATCTAACATGATGAGAGAAGTATTATAGCGCTTTCGATGCATTTGCGACGTGGGGGAGGGTATTCAGTCTTAAGAAGGGGGCAGTTTTTAAAGTCAAAATTGTGGGTAAAAGTGTTTCTGTGTGTGACTAGTGCGTTTTATTAAAGCGGATAAGATTTTGTTGCTTGGAGACTGTAATGCACATTGGAAGTGATCACAACACCCGTGATGCCTTAGGAAAATACGGCCCTGGGTAAGGCAAATGATAATGGTATTCTTCTTCTTCAGTTGTGAAATGAATATAGTCTTGCAGTATGTAACACCTTTTACCAACAAACGCCCATTCACAAGGTAAGATGGATACATCCTAGCTCAAAGCATGCGCATATTCTAGATTATGTCATCACATGTAATCTTCAATTGTCATAAAAAGAGTTGCTTCTCTCTGAAAGTTAAAAGCAAACATTTGAGAGGGAGGGGGGAGAGAAGGAGAGAGGGAGGGGGGAGAGTGATATTAATAATGTAAAAAACATTTGTGCGGTGCAAAATCTCCCATCAGGACGTCGAAGTTACTATTGTCAGTCTTAATCTAATTCTCCTGTCTATTGACCAGTATGGATTTATGGCATGAAAGAATGATGCTTACCTGCTCCTCCGAGATCTCCACTAAGTGCGATGTCAGCCGAAAGGTTAACTAATTTGCATATTGGTTTTCACAAAGGACATTTTGGTGCAATTTCAAAACTAATGCAAACAAAATTAATTTCATAATGGCTTCTGCTAACGTTCATGTATACGGAGTTCTCTAATAACAACTAATGGCTTTTCGAAGAGGTGCTCACGAAAATCTGTGCTTTCTTTGTTAACTGGCACATTCACTCTATAATCTTCTTACTTACAGAGATTTAGCTTTAACTTGAAATCTTTGTTTACATTGTGGTGACCTGAACTCCCTTCATTTAGACATCAAATCAACACACAATGAAAAGAGAAATTATGCTGGACAACATAGAATATAACATCTTAGTGTATTAGCTTAAATTATTATGACTTAATAATTAAAAAGCACCATTTTTATTTCCGGCTACCCTATTTCCGGTTAATCTGATTTGATATGTAATCAATGACCAGTGTTGAATGAACGGGAGTCGAGGGACTCTTTGGCACATTCTGACAACCTAGGGACGGTTATTGGCTTCATCAGATCCTTCTTGTCGGAATAGGGCATGGTTTGGTTCTAGGGCATTCTTTCAGGCCTTATCTCCTTCTTCTGAAGGAGTGTGGTTACTTTCAAGACATGTGTACAGTAAGAGTTATGCAGGGTGCAGACTGTGACACTGATCACAAACTTGTTTATGCAAAACTTAAGATCTGCATTAGGAATAAAGTCAAAGCCAATGGAGTAAAAGCGCTTAAACACATTGATGTCTCTGAATTATAAAGAAAGGAAATACGTGAAACTCTCAGGGCCTCATTTAATAATATCACATTTGACGGAACCTGGAAGCAGTTCAAGTCACAGGTATGTACCAAAGGAGCTGGGCTTCTTGGCCTTAGGAAAACGAAACATAGGGATTAGTTTGATGAAAATGATTGTACAATCACCAATCTTTTGGAAGAGAACAACAGACTCATGAGAAATTTCTGTGTTCAAATGGACCAGCTAAAGAAACTGTAGAAAAATCTTTCAGAGAAGCGAAATTAAAACTTCAGCATGAGATACATCAAACATGTCAACAGAAATCCAGACAGCTTATGACCGCAAAGATTCAAAAGTAATGTGCAACAAAATCAGACAAGATTTCGGTCCACAATCTCCATCAATGATACCCATGAAATCTAAAGATGGTTCTACCCTTTGCAACGATGCTGAGGGTATCGTGGAGCGATCGGCAGAACATTTTAGGGATTTATTTGATAATCTACTGAAATAGAGTAACTGGTTATTGATAGTCTCTGTCAAAAAGAGATTGTTGAGGAGATGATGATTAATCGTAGCATTGATGATACAAAAGCCACCATTATAGAAATTAACATGGGAAAAGCACCAGGACTAGATGGGATACCTGTAGAATTATTGTTGTTTGGAAGGGATAGCATTGCCAACGCAATCCATGTACTCATCCTTGCTGTTTGGCATGGTAATGCTGTCTCTCAAGATTGGATTGAGGCAATAATGATTTTGCTTTATAAAAGAAAAGGGTTCAAAATCTGAGTGTGGTGACTATAGAAGCATTAGCTTACTTGAAACAGTGGGAAAGGTTTTGTCAAAGATTTTTTTGAATCGTCTGATAAAATGGATTTGCCCTTCAAAGCCCCTTTCCTTCAACAAGTACAAGAAATCTCTTCAACCACCGACTGCCATAGCAAATAACACCCTACTAGTCCAACGTTCAAACTCCTCAACCTTACATTCACAGGTAACATGAATTAGAACAAATACATAGAAGATATTGGCAAGGCTGCTGCAAAGAAAGTGGGCTCCCTCTATCGTGCTAGAAAACTCACACCTGACAGTATCCTATATCTCAACAAGGCCACCATCTGCCGATGCATGGAGTATTGTTATCACATCTGGGCTGGTGCATCATTCGCTAGTCTTTCTCTCTCAAACAAGGTCCAAAAAAGAGTCGCTAATCTAATAGGTCCCTCACTATCCACCAAGCTCTAGCCCCTGTCCCTATCGCCACAATGTTGCATCCTTGTGCTTGTTTTACAAGTACTTCTATGTAATGTGCTCCGATGAACTTACTGGGATACATTAAAACAAATATAGATTTCATTATATTCTCAAAGGGATGAGAGCGATAAATTTTACACTGAAAGCTCAGGTGAATGACATCTATCTATCTATCTATCTATCTATCTATCTATCTATCTATCTATCTATCTAAGTTCGTTCACATATATAGATTTCATTATATTTTCATAGGGATGAAGAGACAGAAACTCAGTGTCGCCTGAGAGCGATAACTTTTACACTGAATGCTCAGGTGAATGACATCTATCTATCTATCTATCTATCTATCTATCTATCTATCTATCTATCTATCTATCTGTTGTGGGGTACAAATCACCCCTATTGAAGAACTAATGGAAGCAACCATCTATAATAAATACCATGGTTGCAAAGACTCAAACAGAGGACATTCCTATCATGTAAGAGTCCTCGTACCACGTGTGGTATCTGTTCCGATGGATACTACACCCTATAGACCGGTATTGTCTTGGCCTTCGGGGCATGAGTCCGCCGGTCTATGGGTCTGTCCTGTGCAGTTCTAGGAGGTCCACCCTCCCAGGCTTTGCCTCTCCTCTTTGGGGAGGAGTAAGTTTATAGCTTACTGCCTGAGGCGCCCCTACCGGGGAATGCCGACGGGGCTGTCCAGGCAATTTTTAATGGCTAAAGCGCTCACCTTCTCGGGCGCTGGCTTTTCAAATCCCACTTTCCGACCTTGTGTCACATACTCCTATAGTGGGTAGGTGTTAAATAAAGGACATTCCTATCATGTGAGAGTCCTCGTACCACGTGTGGTATCTGTTCCGATGGATACTACACCCTATGGACCGGTGTTGTCTTGGCCTTCAGGGCATGATTCCGCCGGTCTATGGGTCTGTCCTGTGCAGTTCTAGGAGGTCCACCCTCCCAGGCTTTGCCTCTCCTCTTTGGGGAGGAGTAAGTTTATAGCTTACTGCCTGAGGCGTCCCTACCGAGGAATGCCGACGGAGCTGCTCAGGCAATTTTTAATGGCTAAAGCGCTCACCTTCTCGGGCGCTGGCTTTTCAAATCCCACTTTCCGACCTTGTGTCACATACTCCTATAGTGGGTAGGTGTTAAATAAAGGACATTCCTATTCATGTTTTACCGCATGGTAGGAATCCGGTCATCTCCTACCACATTTAGTGGCGTTACTGTATTGCTATGAATAAATATATCGGTATATTTTAACCTGTCACAATTTGTGGTTGTTATCTTTGTGACCCCTAGCACGGGTCTACAACACTGGCGACGAGAAAATTAGTAAAGAACAAACGTGAGGATTTTCATTTTATACCAGTCACGACAACTGGCTACCAGGATTACTCAAGAAAGTTACGGGATCATTCGACAAAAAACTGAATAACGAAGATTCGGGCAAGGATTTACTTGAAAAAAAAAAAAAAAAAAAACGTCAAACAACAAAAGACGTCGTCAAAAAAAGTCTTATCTTGCTGTTGAAAAAAAAAAGCCACAAGAAGCCTAAACTACGAGTTAAAACGGAACTCATAAATGGTGTGGATTTACGACAACTGAAAAAAAAAAAAAAACGACTCAAAGTTTCAGTAAGTCCAAAAATAAAAAAAGGTAAAACTTTTTTCTGTATAAACACAAACGCTGAATTATTTTCTAGTGGAAAATTGCCACACAAGGAAAAAATAAATTAAGGAAATACTCGTCAATATAACCAGATACAAAAATTGTAAAAGTTTTTTTTGTAGAGTTGGTACTATAGAAAAAGAATTGGTTTGTTTCTGAAAACGCTTTTTTGTCATAAAAAAAAAAAAAATGGATTTGTTAACGCAAGTTTTAATGAATAAGGACAACGGACAGGAAAACAGTACGGCTTTTTCGCAAAATGCGATCTGGTCAGCCATTGATACATTTCGCTATGCTCCTGAGGAAGACCTAACGTTTGAAACATACTTCAGAAGATTTGAAGACTTATTCAAGATTGATTGTGGTTCATGGACGGATCAAAAGAAGGTTCGTTTATTACTACGGAAGTTGGGTGCATCCGAACATAACAAATTCGTGGATTATATTTTGCCAAGAAAAACCAACGAATTGTCGTTTGACGAGACAGTCAAACTGTTAATGGAGTTATACTGTCCAAAGACAAGCCTTTTCCATAAAAGATGGAAATGTATGAATATTACACATAAGGAAAATCAGGATTATACGACTTTTGCATCTATAGTTAATAAAAACTGTGACGACTTCAAGTTGTCATCATTAACGGCAGATAATTTTAGATGCCAAATATTCACACAAGGTTTGATAGCCACAAAAGACGCCGATATAAGACGTCGTGCTCTAAATAAACTGGAATTAGAACCTGATTTAATGCTTCAGAAACTGGCTGAAGATTGTCAACGGTTCGTGGCAGTGAAACAAGATTCCCGAAACATAGAGGAAGCAGGTATCGCTCACATTAAAAAGATACGCTCCAAAAATAAAGGACACTCACCCGCCAGCTATTACCAACCAAGAGGCAAAAAGAACCCTTCACAAAATTATCAGGATAGACAAAAGCCTAGGACCCCTTGTAGTAAATGTGGAGGACCTCATGGGTACATAGCATGTTGGTACCATAAGAAAATAACGTGTGACCTATGCAAACGAACAGGGCACAAGGCCTCATATTGCAGAGCAAAAGTAGGAAAAAAGAACTACATAAAAACTGCAAAAAGGGACCCATCACCAACAGAGAACATAAGGAAATATGTTACAGTGAGAATCGGAAATAGAGAAGTAAATCTGCAACTCGATTCAAGGTCGGATATATCGATTATAAATGTTTACACGTGGAAGAAATTAGGTAAGCCCACGATGATGAAGACGAATAAAATCGCAAGATCGGTAACTGGTGAAAAGATACATTTTGAGGGTGAATTAATTATTAATGTTTCACTAAAAAGAAAGACAAAAAAGCTAAAAGTATTCGTTCTTAGGAACACATCAAATTTATTTGGATCTGATTGGATCCAAGAATTTGAATTATGGGACTCGCCAATGAGTGATTTTTGTCAAAAAATCGAAAATTTAACGGCCGAAGCCGACAAACTAAAAAAGATCTAAGAAAATCTTTTCTAAGTGTTTTTTCTGAAAAGCTTGGATGCTGCACGAAAATAAAAGCGAGATTCGAATTGCTGGATGAAGCAAAACCAAATTTTCAAAAAAACGCTGAATACTACAGTTCCTAAAAAGAGGTATTTACCTGGGGAAAAGGTATTTTTCCAGGTACATAAAAATAATAGTATGATGTGGGAACTAGGAAAGGTCAAGCAGAGGATCGGGCGGATGGTTTACATAATCGAAGGTCCAAAATTCACTCACAAGAAGCATTTGAACCAAATTCGGAAACATGTCATTGATGACGACAGACAACCTCCTGTTGAACAAGAAGTAATAGACTATATATATGACACGTTCGACCTGGTAACACCACAAGCAGCCGGACAACGCCGATCTTCCAGAGAAAGAAAAAGGATCAATCCCATAGAGATCAATCCCAGAAAAAAGAGCTATACGATCATTCCAGGGGAATGAAAAGCTCGGGAGGGGGGTGTTGTGGGGTACAAATCACCCCTATTGAAAAACTAATGGAAGCAACCATCTATAATAAATACCATGGTTGCAAAGACTCAAACAGAGGACATTCCTATCATGTGAGTGTCCACGTGTGGTATCTGTTCCGATGGATACTACACCCTATAGACCGGTGTTGTCTTGGCCTTCGGGGCATGATTCCGCCGCTCTATGGGTCTGTCCTGTGCAGTTCTAGGAGGTCACCCTCCCAGGCTTTGCCTCTCCTCTTTGGGGAGGAGTAAGTTGATAGCTTACTGCCTGAGGCGCCCCTACCGGGGAATGCCGACGGGGCTGTCCAGGCAATTTTTAATGGCTAAAGCGCTCACGTTCTCGGGCGCTGGCTTTTCAAATCCCACTTTCCGACCTTGTGTCACATACTCCTATAGTGGGTAGGTGTTAAATATCGAGGACATTCCTATTCATGTTTTACCGCATGGTAGGAATCCGGTCATCTCCTACCACATTTAGTGGCGTTACTGTATTGCTATGAATAAATACATTGTATATTTTAACCTGTCACAATTTGTGGTTGTTATCTTTGTGACCTCTAGCACAGGTCTACAACACTATCCCAGTATGTAACCATATCTATCTATCTATCTATCTATCTATCTATCTATCTATCTACTGCTAAAATTCTTTAAATCTTTTTATCTTGTTATCTTGTTTGTCAGCGTGGACACTTGATGACGTCACAAAATGAGTACTTCGGCTCACCGGTCATCGACTAGGTGAGTTCTAATACACTACTAAAACACTGTTGATCTTTGTTTGTTTGTTTTTTTTGCTTGTTTGGTTGTTATATTGTTTGTTTGTCACTGTGCACAATGGATGACATCATAAATGATGACGTCACAAATTTTTCTCTTTTTGCTAGTTGGATGACATCAAAATGAAAGTAGAATGCAGAAAGTTATTCCTAAGAAAGTAAAATATTATATGTGCTAAACACAAAGGCTTCTACTTACATTTCCTCATAGCGTTTATTGTGTTAATTGCACCTCAAGAAACCCTAACCCTAACCCTAATCTGATCGTGATGTCAACAGTAGCATCTCTTAGCAGCAAACAAGGAAGAATTCTGGTCTTAATTCTTAACCAGGTGTTGGTACAAAAGTTGCAATGAGATCTCATGTTCGGAACAAGATTCGTGGATCTCCCTTTTTTACCAAGAGACTATAAGCTTTTTTTTACCAAGGGACAGAACTCTAGCCCATAAAATAATTTCTTCTTAAAGGGAGATATATCTGGCCTCTACACGGTCTTTCAACATTATACTCCTCTCGACCAGATGATTGGTCTCTGATACGCCCTCTATTTTTTTCAAGTGCTAGCCCTTTCCAATCAATCGGTCACCATGGTTTGCATATGGTAATTATTCAGTTTTCGTGTAGGCGGTACGGTGTACAGTTGCGAGTACTTACCGACAGCAAGGTAGGCAAAGCAAAGATTCGCCATTATGGAAACCAAAATGCTCCGCTGGATCTCGGGAATTACACTGTTCGACCACATCTGCAATGACGATATCTGAAAGCATGATCAAGGCAAGATAACGCAATGGCGACTCAGATAGTCTGAGAGCCGCCGACGACGATGACATGGTTGCAAAACTTATTTTCATATTAGAAGTTTCCGGGAAGCGACTGAGAAGAAGGTGCGATGATGCGATGGTCAGACGTCCTGCACAAAGATCTAGGTAAAACCGTCCTTCACTCAGACCAAGCCTGTGATTGTGTCAAGTGGACACAAAAATGAATCATTGCGGAACCCAACGTAGTTCAGGATTAAGGTGGAATAAAAAAGAAGTGGTGGTTCCATATAAGAGCTCAAAGGAGGGTGAAATTCGAGTCCAGAATTCCCTGCTGATGGCTGTCTTGGTGTGTGTGAACTGCGGTGTATGTTTTATTGTGGAAAAAAAACAATTGTATATATATAATATCTCTCATTCAGGTTCTCTATATACAGGACAAGTATACTCTATATTTAAGGGCAGCTGAAGCGCTCTTCAGCTTTGGTAGGCAATCACCTAGAGATGGCGTCCCCATAAAAGCACTGGTTCCCATCACCTCACTGGGTTGGCGTCAGGAAGGGCATCTGGCCTATAAACATTTTGCCTCAATTAAGGAAATGACTTATAAAGAAAATTGGTCAAACTTCAGGCTGTGCAGTGTTGGAAGCTTGCGTGGCAGTTCTTATAAGGACGGATTTGAGAGAAAGAGGGATAAATAAAAACCTGGTCCGAGATAGGTTAGTTTGGAAATAAATTCTAAAATCCGTCCAACACATGCCAGCATATAAAACAGGCATTAAACCGAATATGATGATGATAATGATGATGATTATCTCCAAAAAGACCCCAAATTTTCGATAGGCTTCATTTCTTGATTTTTTGCATGAATTAAATGAAACTTCAGTGGTAACTGGTTTATTGTGTTAAAAACAAAATTTTCTACATATAATTAAATAAAAGTGGAAAATTCTAGTCAAAGTTAACTCTCTGAGTGCTGTATTTTTCTTTTGTAGAAAAATGATTTTTTACACCTATTTTAAAAATAAATTAACCTTTAATTGCATGCCCAAAATGTATATGACGTTTGTAGCATATAAGAAAAAATATCAAAATCGATTGTAAAATTTGACTAATTTGCACATTGTCATGGCGGCCATCTTGAATTCATAATGAGTCTGAGCATCCGCCCATGGAAAATTGTCATTTTCTCATGCATAAATTAGTCAATTGCTGAATTTATTGTGTATATTTGTGCTGTTGTGTCTTATATTGCAAATAAAATCAGTTTTGCATGTAGTATCGTCTGCTATTAGAGGTGGTAGACTTTTCGCAATTTTGCAACAGCCACGCTAAGATGGTTAACAGTTTGGCAAAAAATAAATTGTGAATTTTATTTTTTATCCATAGTACATAATTTTCGTCTCCATCAAGTCTTTGCCAGCCTGAACCATGATCAAAACCATATTGCCTCCCCTATCCCCCACAATCTCTTTGTCCCCTTGCTCTACCCCTAGCCCTTCCTCTAGCATGAGCTCCCTTCCTTGCCCTCTTCCCCTAGCCTTACCATGAGCATCCTTCTCTGACTCTATGTTAACTAACGCTCACCCGAAATCGTCGTCATTTTAACTTTCACTATCTTCAAGCTCTGAAAACTCCAGTTCACTTCCGGAATTGCTATTAGTGGTCACCATATCCAATGCCTAGTAAAGAGTATAGTATTTCTTAGCCATTTTCAGCTCAGAAATCTGCAAAATATCCACGAAATTCAACTAAAAATGGCGGCAATATCTTCCACAGCACAATATACAAAACTATGCATTCTGGGATTCCCCATGACGTCACAAAGACAATGCGAGTTAACAAGGTAGTATCGTCTGCTATTAGAGATGGTAGACTTGCTGTAATTTTGTGACAGCTACACTAAGAAGGTCAAAACATCATATCAAACGAAACATGAGAGTGTTTAGACTTTATTTCTTTATTTGCCTCTCTGCATTTCTTGAGGCGCAACACAGATTTTCAATAAAAAAGGGAAATTCTGCCATTACTAACCAGCAGAGCGTTACCACTGTCGACCAAGAGAAGAGTCTATCAGGCATATGCATGCAGTGTGATGTGAAAGCTGGTTAGTGAGGATTGAGGACATGTGTTGCATGGAGAGAAATGATATGAGAATTATACGATGGATGTGTAATGCATGTCTTAAAGACAAGGCTTAGATCTGATGACCTCAGAGGAAGATTAAATCTGAACAGTATAGGGAGATGTGTGCAAAAGAGTAGACTTCAATGGTATGGCCACGTTGGAAGAATGGATGAGAGTTCTTGGGTTAGTAGATGAAGAAGAGTTGAGGTAGCAGGTTCAGTTCACAAGGAAAGGCTAAGATAAACATAGGAGGAAGTGATAAAAATTGAACTGTGGGAAAAAGGGATAAATAAAGACCTGGCCAGAGATAGGTTAGTTTAGAAGTCGATTTCTTAAAGCTGTCCAACGCATGCCAGCATGTAAAATGGACGTTAAAATAATGATGATGATAATAATTATGATGATGATGATGGTGGTGGTGGTGGTGGTGGTGGTGCTGCTGCTGCTGCTGCTGCTGCTGCTGATGATGATGATGATGATGATGATGATGATGATGATGATTATGATGATGATGATGACATCCTTAAAAACCAACCTAGGTATGGCTCTGCCTTCTCTCCTGCTGGTTTCTTTGAGTCTCGTGATCGTCCTGGACCTTTAAAAAAATTTTTTTTTAACTTATATTCACCATAAACAAGGCACATTTCCATGGAGACGCAAGGGGCTACTGCGAATTAGGGGTCAGATTTATAGGGGCATGCTAAGTAGGGAGTTGTGCAGCAAGATGTCTGTTCACATTACGTTAAAAGTTCTGCATGTTGGTACAGTCGGGGAAGCGGGCAGGAAGGGAATTCCAAAAGTAAGTAGTTTAAGGAAAAAAGCTATTATAGTAGAAAGCCATCGGACATCTGGGGACCTCAATAGTGAAAGAGTGGGATGTCGCTGATTTTTGGCTTGTATGGGGCTATTTACGTTGAGAGAGGCACAAGTGCAGCAAGTTCATTGGAACACATTTCATTGAAGTACTTGTAAAACAAGCAAATATATAGTAATATATTTAAGGGGTGAAGAGAGTCTAATGCCTTGGCTGTGAGGTGCCCACTCAAAATCAGTTTTAAGACTAATCTAATGGCAATTTGTATAATTTGGATTATTCAGACTACTGAGTATAATCCTCACAACGTTTCGTCTGCTATAACCTTCGGCCTTCTTCAGGTGTATTTTTTGAATTCGGGAATATTTCTGTCGAACTCGGGAATCTAGACGGAATTACAAACAGAATCCTTTATTTAATCCATGGGGGTTGCATGCTCTCGTTCCTTCAACTATGACTGAGAGAAGTCTTCAGTAATTCGCAATTCTTTGTATCGCCCTCACCGAGGATTGAACCTTCAACCTTCAACCGTGGATTAAATAAAGGGTTCCGTTCGATATTCTTTCCAGATTCCCGAGTTCGACAGAAATATGTCCGAATTCGAAAGGATACACCTGAAGAAGGTCGGAGGTTACATCAGCCGAAACGTTGTGATGATAACACTCAAGATGAGAACAGTAGTCCGAATAATCAAAATTATACAAATTATCAATCCTCATCTCAAAAATTCAGAAACATAATTATCTAAGTGTCTCCAAACATAGTCCTATATTTAAGGGTGAAGAAGGGGTAATGCCTGGGCTGTCAGGTGCCCACTCAAAATCAGTCTTAAGACTAATCTAAGGGCCTCCAAAGTTTTCTTTCAACCAATCCCTGGAACCAGACCTATATAATAAGCGACGAATACAGGGTCTGAAGCTAATTCTTTCGCATACTGTTTCCGACTCTCTCACTATATCGATCAGCTCAACTGTACCCTTCCTGGGGCGTCCTGAATGGTTTGGGGGTCTTCACTGCTTAACAGTTCTCCATGTAGTCCACCCAGTCTTGCGGCTTGTGGAGGTGGTTGATTCACATTCGAACTGATACACAAAAGTGTCCTGCACTTTTGTGAATGAACGTTTGTTGTTTATGTTGGTTGGTTAACATTCAAGGGCTTTTCTTAATATTTCGACTGTTTTCACCATTACTGTTCGATCTTCCCTTTGATTTCATTTTTCTTTTTTCCAAACTGTTGGTAGTGCTTTTCTTCATGTTCCATATTCCTTTTAGTTCTCTGGCAAATTCCATGGAGGAGGAGGAGGAGGAGGAGGAGGAGGAGGAGGAGGATGATGATGATGACCTGACCTTAGACATTCAAGCTATACCTTAACACTTTCATTGTTCCTAACAGGCAAGCCTTTTGCAGAATTTGAAAAGAAATTGTTTCGTCAATCTGTTTAAGGCATTTATGGTGGCTTTTCGTTATGGTTCCAAGCGTTCCAATTACAACGGGAATCACCTTTACATTTCCATAGTCTAACTAATTCCCATTTTATATCTTGATATTTATTTATTTTTTCGTGTTCTTTCTCCTGCACTCTGATATCGAAGGGGCAGGCTATATCAATGATTAAGCAAGTTCTCTTGTTTTTGTTTAGAAAGATTAAGTCAGGTTTGGAATGTTCAAGAACTTTATCAGTCTGTATGTGCATGTCTCAAAGAAGTTTGACATTGTCGTTCTCCTGTACCACTTCTGACTTATGCTCATACCACTTCTCATTGTGGTCCAATTCATAAAGTTTGCATATATTCCAATGTAGTACCTGAGCGACTTTGTCATGCCTCCATTTTTTATACTGGTGTTGTGCTAGTATTGGGCATTCAGATACAATATGCGCTAAGGTTTCTTACCTTTCATTACACAATCGGTATATCGGTGATTCTGCAGTTTTGTCAATGTAATGTTTGATGGACCTAGAGCGGGTGGCTTGTTCCTGGGCTGCCATTAGGGTGCTCTTGGTAGATCTTTTGAGATCACCTCTGCCCAACCAATTCCAGCTGTTATTATCTCTAAATGTAGTATTCTTAAAGAATACACTGTGTAGTTTCTTTCCAAATAGTTTTAACCCTCTCTCTTGTAACCTTTGATTCTTTTTCACCCCAGTTTTTAGTATTTCCTCTTCATGAAAAAGAATCTCATTACTCTCAGAAATATATTTATATAGACAACCTTCTTCTATATTCACAGCATCTTCAACACTAAGTAGACCTCGATCACCGTCCTTTCGAGGTAGATACAATCGATCTGCAACTCCTTTCTTTGCAAAAGCTCCGTAAATTGTAAGCATATTCTGTGTTTTGGTGTCCAAACATTTTAGTTCATCTACATTCCAGTCAAGTATACCGGCAGTATATCGAATGATAGCTACTGTTCTGACATTGATAACATGGATTGTATTTCGACTGTGGAGGTGTGATTTAAGAATATTCCTTACTCGTCTGTTGTACTCAGCTGGGACTTGGTTTTTCATTGCTTTGTGTTTAATCTTATCCGCCTCCAGAATTCCCAAGTATTTGTAGCCCCTCTAACTGTCTACATTTTTATTATTATTATTTACTCACTAGGAGTTATCACACTGGTCATCGTCAGTGATCGCCCACTGCCAACAACCTGTAGTATTCCCTGGAGTCTGAGTGACAACAAGTCTCCTCAGACTTCCAGTATGCTCCACCTCTTTTCGTTCATCACCGCTGATGACCTTGCTGTATCGCAACAGCCACCTACCAACGATTTCCCGCTGTTAAGAGCCATTGGTCCTCTCCGGGGCCTGAGTGGTAACAAGCCTCCCCAAGGTCCCAGAGCTGTCTGCACTCTTCCAGTGGAGGTCTGGTTTGCGCTTTCCCTCCTCGGCCCTCTGTCCATAATTTTCGTGGCGTTAGCCTATGCTTGCGCCTCTCTCGTGCGGTTGTATTTTCCCCGGTTCTGTTGTCTTGTGTTATTATTATTATTATTATTATTATTATTATTATTATTATTATTATTATTATTAGGTACTTTCTTAGATTAGGACTTATGCTTAAATCTTGCTGAATATATGACATCTGGTCTCCTTGCTTGGATGAGTTTATCTGTTTATAATTCCATGTCTTTTCGTTTTCCAGTACTGTTTCCGGTTTGTGTCTGTACCATTTGTCTGCATCTTCAAACTGCAGTCGTTTGCATAGTTCTCAGTGGACTTCCTTCCCCAGAACATCGTGCCCGATCTTGTATTCTTTTTGGGCTAGTTTTCTGCATTCACTTATCGGATTTACCGTTTCGTCTCTTTGTTCACAGAGTGTGCATTTACTGTTTTCCTGGGTTTGATCTATTTTAGCTGTGATGTAGTTAGTTCGAATCACATTGTTCTGTGCAGCTGTCAACAGCAATTCCATTTCTCTGTTCAAGTGTCCTTTTCATAGCCATGTCCATGTGTTTTCCTGTGTCTCATCATATGAATCGTCCATGTTGCTGCTTTTTCCCCTTTTTCTTTCTCGGCTTTTTGTTTTCAGTTTAAATGCTCCCTGTATTGTTCATTTTTCAAAATTATTTTTTTTGTGTCATGGCTATGATAAACAATAGTGACGATAGAGAGTCTCCTTGGGAAATGTTTCAGTCAGGTGTTGTCAGCTGTCAGTTCAAGTCTCCATGTTTCCATTGCTTTCTTAATAAGTTTGATAATTTTATCAGATAACTTGTACGTTCTTAAGCATTCAATTATCCATGCATGGGGAATTCTGTCATAGGCTTTTTTTGTAGTCGATCCATGCCATGGTTATGTTTTTTTCTGATTTTTACCTCCTTCAGGTTCTTATGATTTATGTATAACGGATTATCCATGCTTTCTTTTCTATTTTTGACATACTTTTTGTTCCTCAGGAAGTAGTCCACGATTGTTAACAGAGTGGTAGATCTGTTCTCTCAGCTGTGCCGTGAGGATTTTCCACATGGTAGATAAACAGGTTATTGGTCTGTAGTTGCTTGGGATCGTTTCTTTTTTAGTGTCTTTCTGTATTAATGTAATTCTTTCTTTCGTCATCCATTCTGGTGCGTCTGTTTCGTGGATACATCTCAGGTTTAGCGTCAGCCTTTCATGCAGAGTTGAGAACTTTTAAAACCAGTATGCACATATTCTATAGTAGCCTGGTGCTTTTCAATTTGCCATTTTCCTTAAGGTTGTCTTAAGTGTTTCTTCAATAATTTCGATTATTATTATTATCCTTATTATTATATTATTATTTTATTATTACATTGTCATTATATCATTATTATTATTACTCACTAGGAGTTATCACACTGGTCATCGTCAGTGGTCACCCACTGCCGACAACCTGTGGTATTCCCTGGAGTCCGAGTGACAACAAGTCTCCTCAGGCCTCCAGTATGCTCCACCTCTTTTCGTTCATCACCGCTGATGACCTTGCGGTAATCGCAACAGCCACCTACCAACGATTTCCCGCTGATAAGGGCCATTGGTCCCCTCTGGGGCCCGAGTGGCAACAAGCCTTCCCAAGGTCCCAGAGCTGTCCGCGCTCTTCCAGTGGAGGTCTGGTTTTGCGCTTTCCCTCCTCGACCCTCTGTCCATAATTTTCGTGGCGTCAGCCTATGCTTGCGCCTCTCTAGTGCGGTTGTATTTTCCCCGGTTCTGTTGTTTTGTGCTTCCATGTGTTTGTTCTCCATTCGTTGCTTATGTGGGTTGGTTTCCGCATTCGAGGACATTTTTCAGGATTGTAGCTGTTTTGATCATTACTGTCCTTTGTATGGTCTCAGTTATCCCTTTGATTCCTATTTCTCCTAGTCTTTTCTCCATGTTTTTGGGGACTGTTCCTGGTGCTCCTATGATTATTGGTGTTATACTGACTTTCTTCATGTTCCATATTCCTTTCAATTCTCTGGCAAGTTCAGTATATTTGCTTCTCTTTTCCGTCTCTTTGATCTTCACTCTGTGGTCTGCTGGAACGGCAAAGTCCACGATTTTGCAGGATTTTTCTTTCTTGTTGATTATTATCATATCCGGTCTCCTTGCTGTTATGGGTTTGTCTGTTTGTACATTCATATCCCATAGGATTTTGTGTTTTTCGTTTTCTAGTACAGTTTCTGGTTTGTGTTTGTACCGTTTTCTTGCATATTCGAAATTCAGTTGTTTGCACATTTCTCGGTGTACTTCTTTCCCCACGCTGTCATGTCTGTTCTTGTATTCCCTTTGTGCTAGCTTGCTGCATTCACTTATTATATGATTTATCGTTTCGTCTCTTTGTCCACACAATCTGCATTTGCTGTTTTCCTGGGTTTTATCTATCTTCGCTTTAATAAAGTTTGTCCTAATCGCATTGTTCTGTGCTGCCGTCAGCAGAGATTCCGTTTCTCTGTTCAGGTTTCCTTTTCTTAGCCATGCCCAGCTGTTTTCATTGGATTCATCGCTTGTGAGTCTTATAAAGCGTCCATGTAGTTGTTTTTCTTCCCACTTTTCCTTTCTTGTCTTTTTGTTTCTGGGTTCAGTGCTTCCGGGGTTGTTTGTTGGGCTGGTGTCTCTTGCTGTGGTGATCAGTCTTTCCGTGTTCTGGGTTACATATTTCTCCAGCTCTTTTTTGGTGTCTTCCACACAGTCTTCTATACTTACCAGTCCTCTACCTCCTTCATTTCTTTTCACGTAGAGTCTGTCCGTGTCGTCTTTTGGGTGCAGTGCATTGTGCATAGTCATTAGTTTTCTAGTTCTTTGGTCAAGGTGCCTGAGTTCTTCTTTGGTCCAGCCTATGAATGGTCCAGAGTATCTTATTAGTGATACAGCCCATGTGTTTATCCCTTTTACTAGGTTTCTGCTATATAGTTTAGTTTCTAAGAGTTTCCTTGTTCTTCTCAGGTATTCTTTTCCAATCTTCTCTTTCATTTCTGTATATTTGATTGTGTCTGCTTCCAGAACTCCCAGGTATTTGTAACTATCTTGTTCTCCTAGCGCCCTCATCTCCTCTTGGTTGGGGAGTTCTATACCTTCTGTCGTTTCCAGTTTTCCTCTTTTGATCTCTAGCAGTGCACATTTTTCTATTCCAAACTCCATTTGGATATCCTGGCTTAATATCCTGGTTGTGTTTATCAGCTTTTCCAGTTCTTTTTTGTTTTTTGCAAACAGTTTAAGGTCATCCATGTACATCAGGTGGTTTATTCTTTGTTCTGTATCCGTAAACCTGTATCCGGCATCACACTTTCTGAGTATGTAGTTGAGTGGCATCATGGCTATTATAAACAGTAGTGGTGATAGAGAGTCTCCTTGAAAAATGCCTCTCTGTATTTTTATCTCAGACAGGTATTGTCCTCCGGCTGTCAGTTTTAGTCTCCATGTTTCCATTGCTTTCTGGATGAGATTAATAATCCTGTCTGGTATCTTGTATATTTTTAAGCATTCAATTATCCATTTTTGGGGGATTCTGTCGTAGGCTTTCTTGTAGTCAATCCATGCCATGGTTATGTTCTTCTTGTTCTTCTTGTTCTTCTTGTTCTTCTTCTTCTTCTTCTTCTTCTTCTTCTTCTTCTTATTATTATTATTATTATTATTATTATTATTATTATTATCTATATATTAATACAATAGCATGTGTATCCGTGTGTCACGCTTACATCAAAATTTCTGCGCATGCGTGCTGCACCTAGATTTGGAAAAGCATTCAAGTCACCTAATTTTCATAATATTTTCAGATATTTCCCTTTGGTACAACGGTTAGCGACGTAGGATTTTAACGTCGATTTTTGACGTCGACCCAACTGGTTTATAGTTCGATCCCAACTAACCTCTAAGATTTTTTTTTCTACATCGAAGGGGGGAGGGAGGTAAGGAGGGGACGACCGGGAAGACACATATTAATACTATAGCATGTGTGTGTTATTTTGTGTGTCACGCTTACATAAAAAACAACGACCTTCCAAATCTTTGTATGCTACTCATGAATTGGAGCCAAATTTAATTTAATCGAAACATTTACAAAGTAAGGTTTAGTCGTCGAAATATTACCTTCACTAGAAATATTGTATATAAACAAGTTTTGTAAATTGTTTCATGTATTGTTCATTTTTTAAAATAAATATACGAGTCAAATCGTATGATAGTTTATTCAAACATGTATAGGTTAGGAACAAGATAATTTGTATTGAAAACATCATTTCGTGTAATTTACACGGGTCCAGCTAATTATTATTGTTATTATTATTATTATTATTATTATTATTATTATTATTATTATTATTATTATTATTATTTGTACTCACTAGCAGTTTTCACACAGGAGGTCATCATCAGAGATTACTAACTGAAGTTCCCTGAAGTCTTGGTGACAACAAGTCTCCCCAGATTTCCAGTACTCTCCACTTCTTTTCGATAACCTTTGCAAATGACTTTGCATTATCGCAACAGCTGCTTACCATTGATTTCTCGCCTGCAACGACCATTGGTTTAAGCTTGGATTTGGATGGCAATACACCTCCCTCCAAAGGTTCCAGTACTGTCTGCATTCTTTCAGTGGAGGTCTGGTTAGTGCTCTCCCTCCTCAGTCTTTCCATCCTCCTTGACCTTTCACAGCTAATTTGTGTGGTATCAGCAGATACTAATGTTTTTTTTAGGGGGGGGGGGACACAATTTATAAGATTTCTTGCAGTTTCAGTTCTCTTTGGTTCATGCAGTATTCCTTCCACCATTTTGTTTTACTTTCGTTGCAGTTTCCATGTGGCTGCTTAGTGTTCTGTAGTTCATGTGGGTCGGTTGCCACATTCGAGGATTTTCCTTGAGATTTTAGCTGTTTTTATCATTGCTGTCTCAGTCTTCCCTTTGATTCCAGTTTCTCCCGGTCTTATTTCCAGGTTTTTCGGGACTGTTCCTAGTGCTCCTACAATTACTGGTATTATATTGCTTTCTTCATGTTTCAGATTCCGTTTTAGTTCCCTGGCAAGCTCCGTGTATTTGCTTCTTTTTTCCGTCTCTTTTATCTTTACTCTGTGCTCTGCTGGGACGGCAAAATCTACAATTTTACAGTTTCTTTTCTTCTTGTTAATAATTGTGACGTCCGGTCTCCTTGCTTGTATGAGTTTTTCTGTTTGTATCTTTATGTATAAGAGGATTTTGTGGTTTTCGTTTTCCAGTACTGTCTCTGGTTTGTGTTTGTACCATTTGTCTGCATATTCAAAATGTAGTCGTTTGCATAGTTCCCAGAGTACAGTTGTCCCCATACAGTGATGTCTGTTATTGTATTCTTTTTGGGCTAGTTTGCTGCATTCACTTATTATGTGATTTACCGTTTCGTCTCTTTGTCCACAGAGTCTACATTTACTGTTTTCCTGTGGTTTATCTGTGGTTTATCTATTTTAGCTTTAATGTAGTTAGTTCTAATCACATTGTTCTGTGCAACCATCAGTAACGATTCCGTTTCTCTGTTCAAGTGTCCTTTTCATAGCCATGCCCATGTGTTTTCGTGATTCTCTTCTCTTGTCATTCTTATAAATCGTCGATGTAGGTGTTTCTCTTCCCACTTTTCTTTTCTTATCTTATTGTTTATGGTTTTGCTGCTACCTCTATTGTTCATTTTGACAGTGTCTCTTGCTGCAGTGATCAGTCTTTCTGTGTTCTGGGTTATGTATTTTTCCAATTTTTTGTGTGTCTTCCACAAAGTCCTCTATACTTACTAGTCTTCTTCCCCCTTTGTTCCTTTTCACGTAGAGTCGGTCAGTATCACCTTTCGAGTGTAGTGCATTGTGCATGGACATTTGTTTCCTCGTCTTCTGGTCAAGATGCCCAAGTTCTTCATTGGTATTATTATTATTATTATTATTATTATTATTATTATTATTATTATTATTATTATTATTATTATTATTATTATTTATCCTCACTAAGAGTTCTCACACAAGTCATCATCAGTGATTGCTCACCGAAAATCACCGGTGGTGTTCCCTGGAGTCTGAGAGACAAGAAGTCTCCCCAGATTTCCAGTACTCTCCGCCTCTTTCGATAACTATTGCCAATGACTTTGTGTTATCACCACAGACACTTATCAATAGTTTTTCAGTGGCAATGACCATTGGTCTTCTCTGGGATTTCGATGGCAATTAATCTCCTCAAGGTTCCAGTCTTCTCTGCATTCTGCCAATGGAGGTCTGGTTAGTGTTCTCCTTCCTCGCTCTTTCCATCCTCCTTGACCCATCACGACTATTTTGTGTGGTATCAGCCGAGGCTAGTTCCATCACTATTTTTGGGAGAGGGTGTTTATGAAATTTCTTGCATTTTCTGTTTCTTGGTTTCACGTGGTGTTTTTTTTCTGTGTAATTGTTTTCTTCCTATTGCAACTTCCATGTGACTGGTTAGCATTCGTAGCTTATGTGGGTTGGTTTCTGCATTCAAGGATTTTCCTTAAGATTTTGGATGGTTTCATCATTGCCGTCCTTTGTATGGTCTCAGTCTTCCCTTTAATTCCAATTTCTACCAGTCGTTTTTCCAGGTTTTTCAGGACTGTTCCTAGTGCTCATACGATAATTGGTATTATATTGACTTATTTCATGCTCCACATCCATTTCAATTCCCTGGCAAGTTCCGTGTATTTGCTTTGTTTTTCCGTCTCCTTGATCTTCACTCTGTGGTCAGCTGGGACGATAAAATCTTTGATGTGGCAAGACTTTTCCTTCTTGTCGATTATTATAACATCCGGTGTCTTTGCTTGTGTGAGTTTATTTGTTTGTACCTCCATGTCTCAAAGAATTTTGTGATTTTTATTTTACAGTTCTGTCCATTTGTCCACGTGCTTGAAATGCAGTCGTTTGTATAGTTCCCAGTGTACTACTTTCCCCAAGCAGTCATGTCTGTTCTTGTATTCTTTTGGGGCTAGTATGCTGTATTCACTTTTCATGTGATTTACTGTTTTGTCTCTTTGTTCACTCAAGCTGCACGAGAATAGATAAAACCCAGGAAAACAGTAGTTTTCCTGGGTTTTATCTATTCTAGTTTTTATGTAGTTTGTCCTAATCACATTGTTCTGTGCAGCCTCAGTAGAGATTCGGTTTATCTGTTCAAGTGTCCTTTTCTTAGCCATGCCAAGCTATGTTCGTGGGTTTCTTTGCTTATGAAGCATCCATATAGTTGTTTTTCTTCCCACTTTTCTTTTCTTGTCATTTTGTTTCTGGTTTCGGTGCTTCCTGAGTTGTTCATTGGGACAGCTTCTCTTGCTGTGGTCTGGGTTATGTGTTTCTTCAGCTTTTTTTGTATCTTCCACAGTTTTCTATACTTACCAGTCATCTTCCTCTTCGTTTCTTTTCATGTAGAGTTTGTCCGTATCGTCTTTTGGGTGTAGTGCATTGTACATGGTCATAAATTTTTTAGTTCTCTGGTCAAGGTGCCTGAGTTCTTCTTTAGTCCAGCCTGAGAATGGTCCAGAGCATCTTATTAGTGATACTGTCCAGGTATTTATTCTTTTTACTAGATTTCTGCCATATAATTTCGTTTCTAAGAGTTTTCTTGTTCTTCGCAAATATTCTTTTCCAATCTTCTCTTTTATTTCTGTATATTTGATGGTGTCTGCTTCCAAAACTCTCAAATATTTATAGCTCTCCTGTTCGGCTAGCTCCCTCATCTCCTCTTGGTTGGTTGGGAAGTTCCATGTTGTCTCCAGTTTTACACTTTTCATCTTCAACAGTGTACACTTTTCCATTCCAAATTCTATTTGGATATTCTGACTGAAGATTCTGGTCGTATTTATCAGTTTTTCCAGTTCCTTTTTGCAAATAGTTTTAGGTCGTCCATGTACATGAGGTGGTTTATTCTTTGTTCGGTATCTGTAAACTTGTATCCGGCATCAGTAAATCACATAATAACTGAATGCAGCAAACTAGCCGAAAAGAATACAAGAACAACTCGACTGTGTGGGGAAATCAGTACACTGCGAACTATGCAAACGATTGAATTTCGAACATGCAGACAAATGGTACAAACATAAGCCAAAGATAGTACTGGAAAACGAAAACACAAAATACAAGCAAGTAGATCGGATGTCATAATAATCGACAAGAAGGAAAAGCCTGTCAAATCGTAGACTTTGACGTCCCAGCTGACCACA
>OY744519.1:159298234-159303234 GCA_963556195.1 Sepiola atlantica
TTCAAAAGTCTTGGGAACATTACAAATGCGTATATCTCATGAACTATTCCAGGTAGAAAAATGAAACTGGTGCCATTTTAAAGCTTGCTTAATCAAGTTTTTGGTCATACTAATGATTTTCGTGTTATCTTTCCAGGTGCAGTAATGGCGTTCTCTAAACAAGACAAGGCATTTTGCGTCCTCCAATTTGCAAAGACTGAATCGTGGACATGTGTTCAGCGTGCATTTCGCAGGAAATTTAAAAAAGAAGCCCCTGAAAGGAAATCCATTGTCAGATGGCATGCTAAATTTGTGAAAAATGGGTGTTTGTGCCCAAGTAAGCGAACAGGTCGCCCTTCAACTTCAGAAGATGCAGTTGAGCAAGTTCGGACAGCCTTTCAGCGGAGCCCCCGTAAATCAATGAGAAGAGCCAGCAGGGAACTTCAGCTTGCTCCAGCAACTGTCTGGCGTGTTTTAAGGAAACGACTGCAAATGGTACCTTACAAGCTCAAGTTGGTTCAAAAGTTGAAGGACACTGATAAGCCACTTCGCCGTGACTTTTGCATTGCAATGAAAGAGAAGTTGGAAGATAACGGCTTTGATGACCGGCTTGTTTTTAGCGATGAGGCGACCTTCCATCTGAATGGCAAAGTTAACAAGCATAACACTCGCATATGGGGTACTGAGAATCCTCATGAACTTCTTGAGCACGAGCGAGATTCACCAAAAGTGAACGTGTTTTGTGCAATTTCCAAGAAAGGTGTCTATGGACCGTTCTTCTTTGAAGAGGCAACTATCACTGGTGAATCCTATCTCAACATGCCTGGTAGATGGATTGGGAGATCTGGGCGAGGTGATGACGTTCTCATGCCCTGGCCTCCTAGGTCTCCAGATCTTACCCCGTGTGACTTTTTCCTTTGGGGCTTTGTCAAGCAACAAGTCTATGTGCCGCCCCTTCCAAGAGATATTGACGAGTAACGGCAGTTGTGGGAACCATTGACGTCAAGATGCTGGAACGCGTTTGGCAGAAAATGGACTATCGACTAGATGTCTGCCGTGTGACGAATGGTGCTCATATTGAGCAACTTTGAAGATTCCCCACAAAACTTGAAACTTTAACCTTTCCAACGGTACCAATTTCATTTTTCAACTCCTAATAGTTTTTGAGTTATTAAAAATCGTTATGTTCCCAAGACTTTTGAAACACCCTGTATAATTACAGAAGATTAAGACAAAGTCGGTACCTTCGGGTTCAAAGCCAAACAAAAGGGAGTTATAGTTGGCCTCCTATGCCGGACCCTCTTTAGCCTCTGTTTATGTCTTTCTACAGACATAAACAAGAGGCAGACATAAACAGGGGCTGAAAAGAGTCCGGCATAGAGGCCATCTATAGGTCCCCTTTGTTTGGATTTGAAACCGACGGTACCAATGTTGTAATTATATATATATATATATATATATATATATATATATATATATATAAGGAGTAACACGAATTTAATGACGCTTCCCCACCGGGATGAAACGCGGACGCCTCTGTGTAGCTTAATTGTCATTAATTTATTTTCATAACTTACTATATATATATATATATATATATATATATATGTCATAAAATGAAATGTTGTGAAACATAAGACGTATGAAAAAGACAAACGAAAAAAAAAAAAATTTAATTATCATCAAGGACGAGAGATTTTATCGGTTTCGTTCGGATCATCGAACGTCTTTAGAAAATTACACTTATATGTTCGAACCTTGCCACCGTCTGAGATTATTATTTCCTACACTGATGAGAGCGAAAGCTTGAAACGCTGTCGTATGTAGGTAAGAATAATTTAATATCATTTACTTAAAATTAATATTGTTATTAGCCCCTTGAATAAGATTGAAGTTGATCCCTATTCGAGGAAGTTAAAAATAGACTGACCCGTCGCTATAAGGGATATTCCGACAACGTTCGTTGAGTACTCTAGTCAGTCTTTCTATATTTGCCTCCCTTCGCATAAATAAAAGTTAAATTTTCTTTCTTTACGTAGTAAAGTCTCGTGGCCGGGGTTCGAACTTTGGGACCGTCTGAGATTATCATTCCCTACACTGATGAGAGCGAAAGCTTGAAACGCTGGCTTATTTAGGTAAAAATAATTTAATATTATTTACTTAAAATTAATATTGCTATATATATATATATATATATATATATATATATATATATATATATATATATATATATATATAATTTCATGTATCCACATGAAATGTTATAAAGAGATATAATATTTTATGTATCGATTTTCAGTATTTACTTCAACAGTGCTCAATATGTGAGTAGAGCTAGGTAGTAAGTTATGCAAATATATTTATGGAAATTAAGCTACACAGGGGCTACCGCGTTTCATCCCCGTGGGAAATCGTCAAGCTAAATTTTTTAGCCTGACGTTTCCCTACGGGGATGAAACACGGACGCCTCTGTTTAGCTTAATTGGCATAAATATATTTTCATAAATTACTATAATATATATATATATATATATATATATATATATATATATATATATATATATATATATAGTAGAGGGGAAGAGAGAGGGAGAGAAAGAGAGGGGAAAAGAGAGAGAGATGAGATGAGATGAGACGACGGGTGATTGAGTAAAAAGCTAAGACGTGAAAATCCGATGGTAAATGGCGAAATCGTTGTTGAGTGGAGAGCAAAGCTGAGAAGCCGAATGGCTTCGTGTCAAGATCTGAAAGTGAAAGTAGGAAAATGTCGGCTTCTGATTGGCTGATTAGTCGTTCTCCTCCGACCACCTCAGAGGCTTCTACTCCCACTCTCACTAGTTTGCTCAGCGCCTCGCGATGAACGAAAACAGACGCCAACAGCATCAGGCTGCTTACTACTATTGAAAAGAGTGAAAAAGAGAGGATGTTAGCCGTCTTGTCAGTAGATAGATAGATAGATAGATAGATAGAGAGAGAGAGAGGGAGAGAGAGAGAGAGAGAGGGGGGCGTACAGATGATGAATAATGAATGAGAGAAAAAGAGAAAGAGAATATGAGAGAGATAGTAAAACACTAGTAAGACCTTTATTTTGTTAATCTTTTTAAAGATAATATGAGAAAAAGAGAGATAGGGCTAGAGAGGCGGAAAGAGAGGAAGCAGCGAAAGAGGGTAAATAGAGGTAGAGAGAGAGAGAGAGAGAGAGAGAGAGAGAGAGGAGAGAGAGAGAGAGAGAAAGATATATATAGAGAGAGATGAGTAAGAGAGTGAGAGACGTAGAGAGAGAGGGTCGAAAGAGAGAGAGAGAGATCGAAGTTTCACGATAATAAAGGCTATCTTCGTAATTTTCTTTAAAATGAATGAGATAGATATATATATAGAGAGAGAAAGCAAGAGAGAGAGAGAGAGAAAGAGAGAGAGAGGGGGGGCGCGAGAGTAGAAGCGAGAGAAAGAGTGAGAGGAGGACACAAAGATAGAGAGGGGTAGTAAGAGAGCGAGAAACAGATAAAGAGATATATATAGGGAGAGGCAGAGAGAAAGACTGAGAGAGGCAGAGAGAGAGAGAGAGAGAGGGAGTGAGTGCATGAGAGAGAGAGAAGGAGAGAGAGAGAGTGAGAGAGAGGGGGGATGTTGGATGGCGAGAAAATATCGAAAGATAAAAGAGTGTTAGGGAGAGCAACCGATAAAACGCGGCGAGCAAAAGAAGAGCAAGGCTGGTCGGGCGGAGGAGAGTAAGGAGTGCGACAGAGAAGGATGCGTAGTCATGGCGATGATGTCATTCTCCTCATTGAATATGTTAATATAAATCGGGGAGGGGGAGCGAGCGAGAGAGAGACAGAAAGAGGGAGAGAGCGTTAAGAACAATAGGCCAAGAGCGTCTGGGCACAGAAGCGACCGTCTAATATACGATCATATCGACGGTATTGTGGGGACTGTATTTATCATTTCCGAAGGTGATGGATTAAGAAACACCAAAGAAAAACAAAAACAACACCCCCAAAAAATTCATCCCTGCCCCTCCATTGGCCATTTTTTTTTATAAAATAGGTGAACCTGGAATTCTGGACGAGATTCACGGAATTTTTAACTTCTTCCGTACAACCATGGCACCTTGGTTTTTCTACAGACTACTGTGACATACAGGTACGTACCAGATTCAATTTAGACCGATTCTTTACGTGTGTGTACACACACATCCACACACATACGCACACACGTGTACGCACATACATACATACATACATACATACATACATACATACATACATAAATACATATATACATACATACAGCAGTTCATTCATCGAAACATAGTTGTAAATACGAAATCAATAAGTAGATGCAAGAACACTTATTATTTTCAGATCAATAAGAAAATGTACCGTTTTTTTTAGCGAAATACTATTTCTTATCTACATGCATATACATTTTTTTTTAAAAAGACGGTGAACTGTGAAATATTTAAAAAAATATATGTGCGTATCTATAATAAACATGATTTATACTTGTTTTCTATAAGGCCATTTTTTATTTTTCAGATGTGACGAAATTTATTATGTATAATGTTTTCTTCGTTTATAAATGACTACACCTTTTTTTAATATCTATCTATCTATCTATCTATCTATCTATCTATCTATCTATCTATCTATCTATCTAAATATATATATATATATATAAACATTTCTGTGTGGCTTACTTGCAGTAAGTATATTACTATACTACTATTCAGCTCTACTCACGCATTGAGCACTGTTGAAGTAAATACTAAAAATATCTTTACGTAATATATTGCATTACTTTATAATATTATATATGTATAAACATGAAATATATATATATATTATATATATATATACAGAGAGAGAGAGAGAGAGAGAGAGAGAGAGAGAGAGTATAATTCTGTATTTTTGAAAAAATACAAACAGTGCTCAATTACGTTTTCAAGAGCATAATATATTTATTACATATGGTATTACTGACTAGTATTTCGATTGGCCATTTATACCTGTGGTTTCCGGGGG
>OY744519.1:159308234-159410734 GCA_963556195.1 Sepiola atlantica
TCGTGCAGGCCTGGTCGGCGTCATCTTTTTTTTCGGTCTAACTGAACAGGGTCGACACAAGGTTTATTTCAAGAAAAAAAACAAAAAAAAACTAGAAAAACTTTAAAATGAATTAAAACACAAATAAACTTATCCAGCAGGTAGAAGAGTAACTTATCTTGCCTTTGGTAACATTTATTTTTTGCATATTTATTTTACCACTTTTTTTGTTGACTTCAGTAAATAATACCCAATCCTTCTAATCCAGATTGCCCCTTTCTGGGATGCTGGATTTCCCCCTACATTAAAAAACGACATCGTGTCAGACTCGGCCACCCCTCGTAAGGAGGCAAGTAAATAGGGATTAAAACTGTTCCTTAGGTTTTTAGCTGAGAGTAATGTGTAGTATCTGTTCTGATACTACACTTAATCTTTTCAGTCCTGGCTAGTGAAAGAGAAATCCTTCTTGACTAAGGCAATTAAAAAATGTTTGTCCTAATCCAGAGTGACTCTTTTTGGGGAGCTGCATTTTCCCCACATTAAAAAAACACGAACTTGTGTCAAAACTCTGACCCCAGTTTTTTTTCTTCTTTCCGCCAAATATTTTAGTATGTTCACAAGTAATCGCCTACAAAAGTAAAATCTCATGTTTTTTAGGGGATGGGTTATTGAGCGAAGAGTGTTAATCTACAAATTTACCAAGAAAAAAAAAAGATGTGGTAGCAGTAATCAAAATTAAAAGAAAAAAAAAACGAAATAAATATATAATATTGGAAATGTGCGTAGATTGCCACTCGGACTTAGGGTTAGTGTTAAAAAATTTAGTTAAATTACCTAAAAAGTTAGAATGACCCTGAAATGGGGTGAGAGGGACTTTTACGTTAAATTAAAATTAGAAAGGAAAATAAAACGAAATTAATATATAATATTACGAATGTGTGTAGATTTTAAAGTTTTTTTTTGTTACTGATAAATTAGTTGTGTTTATTAAAAAAAAGAAAAAGAGATTTAATTGATTTTGGGAGAAATTGATTTTGAGTGTTGGTTTAAACAGACGATCGGATGGTGTCATGATTTGAGCTGATTGAGTGGCGACCAATTGAGAAGTGTCTGGCTCAGTTGAGACGAGCTTCATTCAGCTTTGTTGTCGCACACACGCACGCATGCGCAACACTACCAGATAGGCGCCCCCCTCTCTCTCTGTCTTTCTCGCGCTCTCTCTCTCACACACACAGACACACACTGACGCACAAGCACTCGCTTTCTTCTCGAACAAGCATACGCAATGAGAGACACCATTTTTAAATCGATACAAGTGCATTCCTTGGAAATATCCACATCCCACATTCTTTCAAATTCTTTCCTTGCAACCTCTTTCTCACAGAAGAATCGTTACTCGTTTTTCCTTAATATATCGTTATGTGCATCGTATGTGATCGACTCAGCTCCAATCTCTGCCCCCACCCCCTGCCAACTCAACCCTAACTCTAACCTCGACTCAACTCCAGTCTGCTCCCCCCTGTAAAACATTCAAAAGAAAAACTCGTCTAGCTACAACCAATGTAAAGAATTTTCGTCGATATTGAATTTTCTTGCTCACACACTACTATTCTGAACTCGCAACAGCAAGCCGCTATCAATATACGGCCTCTCTTGCGACAAACAGTAAAAAACAAAACAAAAAAAAAAAAAAACAACAAAAAAAAGTCGCATAAAATCTTTTTTAAAGTAAAATTTTATAATTAAAAATGTATTACAGCATTTTTTAAAATGAAAATTAAATATCAAGTAAAAATGGAATGTTTAGTTGAATACTTAAAACCATAAAATAATTCGAATAGAAAAAACTCGGATTCTTTTTAAATTTAATTATTTTTAGTGTGCAATCATTTATATCGTTTTGAAATCGTCTTGATTAAACTTAAAACGTTTTTTATGACCGTTTGGTATTAGAGAAACAGTCCACTGATGGCAGCACACGGCCACCAATTCGAAATAAAGACGTCAAGGGAAGATAATTTAATATCGCCAAATTTTCCTTTCTTCCTATGTGTACCTGAAGCTAGACGGAGCTTCCATGAGCAGAGGTTCTTTCCAAGAACTACCCGTCTGTGGAACACAATACTACTGGGCTGCTTCCCAGTTGACTACAACATGGTCGTTTTTAAGACCAATGTTAAATTATAGTTGAGCCGTTCTATCAAATAATCAAATTCTGCCTAGTTTTAACCATCATCTCATATCCTCAAGGTTCTTGTCTCACCGTCCACCTGACAAACCCATTAACCCTTATGCTCGAGGGGCTTTTGGCCCTTGATAAGTGGTAACTCAGAAGTGGTAACTCAGAAGTACTAAAACGAATAAACAAAAACAAACGTATATCTCTATTTACATAAAGTTAGGTATGTGTATATGTTTATACATTTGTATGTACAGAATTCACTCCTAAAATAAATAACGGATCATTATCAATTTTGGAACACATCTACTAGGCGTTAGGGTGAGTAATATAGACTATATTTAGTTTAACTTAGTTTTATGCAAAGGGGTCATAGACAGAGTGGAAGCCCTTCATGAAAATTCAGACACCTCTTATCTTTCTGAAATTTTAACAATCGGTTAATATGGGCTGCATCGGCAAGCACTCTCAAGTGACTGCAGCGCAACGAAAGAGCCATGATGAGATGAATCTGTCATGTCAGACTGGAAGACAACACTCTCTTTGAGACTCTTCTCTCTAGGCTTGGTATACGGGAAATAACTGATGTCCTTAAGGGCAGGATGAGATGGCTTGGCCATATTGAGCGAAGCTCCAGCTGAATCTTCCAGGTCAGAAACATGTCCATCGCATCAAATCGCAGGCTGGAAGACCGAGAATTTCTTGGGATGAGCTGTGTAAACGTGACCATGCAGCCCTGGGGATTACAAACTTAGATCCTCGCGACCGCCGAACCTGGAGTGGAAGACTTCGATCAAGAATGACAGACAGGCCCCATCCTGTTATGGAGGACTAATCAAAGACCTGTTCAAAAATAAATTGGAAGAAGAAGAAGAAGAAGAAGAAGAAGAAGAAGAAGAAGAAGAAGAAGAAGAAGAAGGTATTAAACATCAATTAAAACAATTTTTTTTATGGAAATCGCTCCAGACAAGGCATGAAGCCACTTGATGTAAGAAGCTAACAAGAACAAATATGATTATTGCAAAGACAGGGGATGCCTATTAGCCGTAGTCTTGAAAAGACCAAGACTATAGGTAGGAGGAAAACAGTCAGCAGAAAGAGAGTTCCACAAGCCTGCAATTCTTGGAAAGAAGCTCCTGGAATAGGAAGCTGTATTACAATGAGATACTAAAACAGCGAATTGATGGAGATCACTAGACCAACGAGTCAAACGAATTGGAACAAAAGAAGCAGGGAATAGATCACACAATTCTAAAGAACACTTGCCATAATAGTATTTACAGAAAAGACTGAGACTAGCAGCATCACGTCTGTGAGAGAGAGAGGGTGCAGAGAAGAAGAAAGAGTGTGGCCAATCAAATTACAGATACGTTTCTGCACCTTATCAAGAACCCTAAAAAAGAACGGATTCACCAGCCCAAATATGACAACAGTACTCCATGCATGGTCTGATAGTAGATTTGTAGAGATACAGAATAGCCTCAGGTTTGAGAAAGTGTTTGGAGCGATAGAGAGAACCAGCTTCACGAGAAGCAGAAAAAAACAATGGATCTAATGTATGAACTCAAAAAAAGATTTGATGAGAGAGAAAGACCAAGAAGTCTCAGAGTCGATTTCTCCTCAAGAGCAGAGTCATCCATGAGAATCTCAGGAAGAAAAGGGACATACCTAAGATTCAAAGACACGAGCTGAGTCTTAACAGATTTAAACGAAACACACCATTTCGTATCCCAATCCACAATTGAAGACTTACTATTGAGCACTATTTATATGAATATATATATATATATATATATATATATATATATATATATGTCTCGGCTTCTTGCTGGATAGCCACCGTGTTTGCTATTTAGATGTTAACTTACTTCCCATTTCTAGACAATACACGTTGGAGCAGTGGTATGCGCCTCGACTACTGAGTCAAACATGACTTTCGTATCAGGGGTTCAAACCGTGTGACCGAACTCAATGAATAGTCAATAGTAATTAATGAATAGTCCCCACATTTTAGTTCCTTTGAAGCATTTTAAAGGATTTTTAAGAGGAGATAATATGAGCACCGCTTCCCATTTGAAAATTCAAATATGTCATATTTACAGTGAATTTGATCCATTAAGCATAATTCCTTGAATTTCATAACTCCTTGAGCTTAAGCCTTGAATTTACAGCATTTTCTAGTATAAAAGTCACTTAATTGATTTTAGTCCAAATTGAAATAAGGATTCTAGAAATACAGTTTAGTAGCATTATATCTTGATTTTAATCTTCGTAAGGGGTCATGAAAGTGATGCAGAACTGTTCTGTTCGGAGAATTAATTTTACCCATCCCGGGACAGATATATATATATATATATATATATATATATATATATATATTTAAATTTTTCACTTAGAAGATTGTTTATTCAGTGAAGACCAGGATTAGGCCAATAAAAATAAGCTCGATGATACTCGATTACAGGGTACAGAGCATGTATAAGCCTTCAAAAAATCACACATATATATATATATATATATATATATATATATATGAATAATGCCACGGTGAACTTTTTTTCTTTCAATTTCAAACCCCTTTTTTTCTTTGGACATTTTCTACATTTTCCCTAAAATTTATATAACACATTTGCATTTACACTTCTTCAAATTATGACGTTTGGTATATCCTTTGCAAACTTATCTATTCGGACTCCTCTGATTCATTCTTTAGAAAGTCATGACTTAAAGAAGAAAAATAAATATTCTTTAATTTAATATACCTTATTAAGACGTGACATATCTGTTTTTGTCACATCTTTTATTTCTCTTCTTTAATTTCTCTCTCTCTCTCTCTCTCTCCCTATATATATATATATATATATATATATATATATATATATATATATATATATATTCCTCTTACTTAAATACTTTTCTGGTACCAAAGGTACTCAAGCTTTTTCATCTTGATGGTTGAAAAACTCCGAAGACTATATATACATATATATAAGTAAACAAGATTTAGTTACATTCCAAAGGTTGGAATGTAACTAAATCTTGTTTATTTATATATGTTCTGTTGTTACATGCTGACAATCATCGAGCTTTCAATTGGAAGAGGTTGGTATACATATGCTAAAACATATATTTTCGCACTACTATATATATATATATATATATATATATATATATATATATATATATATATATATATATATATATATATATATATATATATGTGTGATTTTATGAAGGCTTACAAAAGCAGTCCTTTCAGGACACCAATGATCACCATTAAAGATATTTTTTCTTACAAATATTATTTATTCAAATTAAATATATATATATATATATGTAATGCCTTCACGAAACTTTTTCTTCTCCATCGAAACTTTCTGCCATTGGACACCTTATCGGTGGACAATTACCACCTGGACAAACCCAATATCTTTTTACACAAACTTTTTTCACCCATCATTTTTAAAAATATTTTTTCAAATGTTGAATTTTGGCTTTTCTATTGCCAACTTATCTATCTGTATAATTCCTCTGATGATAAGATCTCGATCTTTGAAAAGCCTTGGCTTAAGGAAAGAATAATAAACATAATTTTATTACAGAATATACCTTGCATTGAACAATCGAAGTTTGATATAAATTTGGACATTCGTGCATGTTTTATCACTCTTCGTCCATCTATCTTTATATATATATATATATATATATATATATATATATATATATATATATATATATATATATATATATATATATATATATATATATCAGAGGAAACATTCTTTTAATCAATGAAATGGGCGGGTAGAAAAATAAACTAAAATTTTCCTTAAGGCCTTATCGTCTGACCCTCTAAGAGGAAACGCCAGAATGATAAATTAAAAACTAAGTAAATCGAATGAGATATCAGGGGAAAATTGTTTCTGTTGGAGAAAACAATTGAGAGAAAAAAACGAAAAAAAAAAACGGTTAATCTCTCAACGTTATGAATCATTGAAGATCTCCAATTGATGTTTCAAAATCTTTTGTCTACACAGGCTAGGGTGAAAATTGTTAATAACTAACGCCTCAATAATATTGAGATGGTAGTTCGACCTAGCACTGTGTAAAACAGAAAACCACTCATCGGAATACTTGTCAGAACAACTATTTGTACCAACCAGATGATTACCGATGGCAGATTCATGTATTTGAAAGTTGCCTCTTCGAGGGTCAGACGATAAGGCCTTAAGGAAAATTTTAGCAATTTTCTTTTTTCCACCCACCCGTTTCATTGATTAAAAGAATGTTTCCTCTTAAATTTATCCTACGATTTTGTTGTACATATATATATATATATATATATATATATGACCTGAAGAGAGTCCGCTAATGGAGATCAATTATAGGTCTCTTTTGTTTGGATTTGAAACCGACGGTACCGATGTTGTTCTGATCTTCTGTAACACACACACACACATACACACACACACACACACACACACACACACATAAAGATTAGAAATAGTCTCCGCAAATCAACCTACATTTCCATATTTACACGTCTCGTTTAAAACTCTCAACACACACACACACACACACACACATATATATATATATATGAAATTAAAAATGGAACAGTGGAAGACCCATAAGCTCAAAAAAAAAATATATATATATATATGTATGTATAATTATATGCTGACATTTTGCACACTTATTTCTGACACTTTACATATTTGCATATATTTCCCTCCATTCAAACCCTACCACTATATATATTTCCCCAATTATGTGACCTTCCCGTCTTTTATCATTTTTAGCACACTTTACATCAGCTCTTGAAAAAGCCCACATCACATCAGGCGAAACGTTGAGCTTATGGGTCTTCCACTGTTCCATTTTTAATTTCATCCCATTGGATTGTTTTATCTTTTTATCTACCCATATATATATATATATATATATATATATATATATATATATATATATATATATATATATATATATATCACTTCTTTTGTAAGATGGTAGGAAAAATCGCAGCAGAGTACTCAATTAATTGAGAAAATCAAAATTAAGAGCGTAATATTTATTTATTTTTCGGTACAGAAAATCAGTTTAACATCAGTAATATTGGCTATCTACAGCTTTGTTGACACTGAGCTTAAAACCAATGATACTAATGTACTGATTTTCTGTACCGAATAATATATATATATATATATATATATATATATATATATATATATATATATATATATATATATATGGACGGCGGCACCGGGGGGGGGGGGCAGAGGGGGGGGTCTCAAGCCCCCCCCCCCCCACACACACTTTTTTATCTGACCCCCCCCCCCCCACTTTACGGTCATCAATAATGAAGTTATATATGCATGTGTTTAACCGGGCCCCCCACTTTTTAGGAGAGCCCCCCCCCCACTTTTATAACTGTCCCGCCAGTCCTGATATATATATATATATATATATATATATATATATATATATATATATAACCTTCGAATCAATGCCGTAAGAACTACTTTACATATATGTTATTTTGAATCATAAACGCCCCCCCCCCCCCCCGCACACACACACAAAACAACGGAATATTGCAATCTTTCGAAGAAATTCCAAATATTCACCAATTGAAAGGGTTGGATCAATAACTGCTCTGACGTCACAGTAAGCCATTCAGATCTCGGCTTCCATCTTGATCAAGGGAAGGCAAATATAGTGTGGCCCATTTAAAAGTAGCCCGAACTGAACTCGGAGAATATCGGAATGAGGCAGTGGAAATTCCACTGCTTCATTCTGACATTCTCTAATTCCACTGTGAAATTAGGTATTTCGTTGTGTACTTGTATGGTATTATTTGCATACACGTTCGGCGAGACAAATAACAACGAGAAAAAAATAGCAACATATGACGCACAAAAAATACTGCGGCTGAGAGACCGGGCTACTTTTAAGTGGACCACCCTGAATATCATAAATAAATAAATATTAATCTTTGTTTATTTTTCTTCTAAAGTAAAAATTAAAATAATTGTTCTTATCTCATGGCGAATTATGAAAAGAGATTAGTTCAAGAGAAGCAAAAATAATTCAAGTTTAAAACCGGAAACATGTCTGGTTTTTGGCATGTGATCTCAAGCCTCCATTACGTTATAATTTCTCTCTATCTTGTACAGCTTGAGTAGGTGTTCATCGTAGCTGTCGCTGATACGTCCGCGACAATCAGTCCGACAGTGACTTTTTTAAATCATTTTTTTTCTAACGATTCACCACTGATCAAGGCCAAAAGACCACTCAAGGATAAGGGTCAATGAGTTTGTCAGGTGGACGGTGAGACAACACCGAGATGATTGATAACGATGGTAGAAATTGGTCAAAATTTTGAGGCGCTGGTTCGTAATTGTTCACAACCTATTTTTCCCAACTTTTTTTCTTTTTTCTGTGTACAATTACCTATCAGGTCGCTAGACAATTCCGTGTTTTTTTTGGACAAAAATTCAAATATTTTAGATTTTAGGAGTGGGGATCAGTTTCCTATATAAATTTAACGTAAACTGATCACCCACTTTTTGATCATGTTGCATGTTATTGTTTATTCACCCATTTTTTTCACCTTTTTTACGAACCAATTTTTTAATTTTTTTCTGTGTTCAATTACCTATCATGTCACTAGAGAATTCCGGGTTATTTGGAAATTGTGCGAAAAATTTGTGATGGTCAAAAAGTGGGGGATCAGTTTACGTTAAATTTATATAGGAAACTGATCCCTCCATCTAAAATCTAAAATACTTGAAAATTAAAAAAAAAAAAAACACGGAATTCTCTAGCAACCTGATGAAAAAAAATTGGTCAGTAAAAAAGTTGGGAAAGACGGGTGGTGGACAATTACGAATAAGCACCGAATTTGATTATTTAAGAAGACAACTAAATAAGAATTTGTTTACATTGGACTTGAAAGCGACTATGTTCTAGTCAGCTGGTAAGCAGCCTCTGCTGTATCATGTTCCACAGACAGATAGTTCTAGGAAACAAACTCTGCTCATGGAAACTTTGTTTAGATTTAGGCAGAGAGAGAGAGAGAGAGAGAAAGGGAGAAGGAAATTATTGACAGTGATTGTAGCTAGACGAGTTCTTGTTGTGAATGTTTTACTGGGGGGGCTGAGGTATGGCTCTGTTCAGTCCTAGGGTGTCCACCTTCCAAGGCTTTAACTTTTCTTTGAGAAGGGGTTCTCATATATTGCTAATCGCCTAAGATAATGCAGACGGGGCTGCTCAGGCATTTTTTGTAGACCAGAATAAACTTATCCTAGTGTGCTGACTTTTCAAAATCCCACCTCACCTTGTGTCTAACTTCCAAGTTGGTAAATAATATAAATTCACACTAGACGTACCTGTGACCCGTTGGGTCACAACCTCAACCACTATCTGTTCCACATTGATTTCATGCGAAAATTCATAACCTGTGACATATCTTTTAAAACATTCTTCTTACATAACCAAAAATAATAAATTTATTTGCTTCCATATTATCCTTATTATTTTTTTATTATTTTATATGTCATTATTCTGTACTCACTAGGAGTTCTCACACAGGTCATTATCAGGTATTACTCACTGATAATAACCGGTGGTGTTCACTGGAGTCTGGGTGACAACAAGTCTCCCCAGATTTCCAGTACTCTCTGCCTCTTTCGATAACCATTTCAAATGACTTTGCGTTATCGCAACAGCCGCTTACCATTGATTTCTCGCTGGCAATGACCATTGGTCTTCTCTGGGATTTGAGTGGTATTAAGCCTCCCCAAGTTCCAAGTACTCTCTGCACTCTTTCCATCCTCCTTGACCCTTCACAACTATGGCTAATGCCATTTTTGGGTGGAGAGGTGGGGTTGGGTGGAGATACAGTTTATAAGATTTCTTGCAGTTTCAGTTCCCTTGGGTTCATGTGATGTTCATTCTATGTTTTTGTTTTACTTCTATTGCAACTTCCATGTGTCTGGTTAGCGTTCGCAGTTTATGTGGGTTGGTTTCTGCATTCAAGGGTTTCCCTTAAGATTTCAGCTGTTTTCATCATTGATGTCCATTGTAGAATCTCGGTCTTCCATTTGATTCCAATTTCTCCTAGTCTTTATTCCATATTTTTCCTAGTGCTCCTACTATGATTGGTATTATCTTGACTTTCTTCATGTTCCATATTCCTTTCAGTTCTCTGGCAAGTTCTGTGTATTTGCTTCGTTATCTATATAATATGCGAAAGCATTTCGTGTTCGTATGTACGTTATAACCGTTCACACACTTCTATGAAGATGAGATCTTCCGATCAGCAAAGATGTTAATTGGTGATTAATCCAATGTCGCTAAGGTAAAAAATTCCGACTTTCCCATTTTAAAATGAATTGTTCCAAAATTAAATGATGTCGCCCTGTTGATTAAAACGGCACAATTTTTCAATAAATACATTCCAAAAAGTCACTTTTTGTTCAGTTTATTGATTTGAAGAATATTTAGCTGGCAATTATTTTTACTGCAAGAATACAGAGAATATTTGTTGGTTTGAAAAAAATGACATTCTTACAATTTTAAATAAATAAAGAAAGAAGAGACATTCGGTATTTATTTAAAAAATATTTAGCTGACAATGACAATTATGTTTATGGAAGAACAAAGAGTCATTTTTTTTTCCTAATAGTATTAACCTGGACAGACATTTATTATTTAATATAAATGTTATTTTTATTATTAACCTATTTATGGTAGGTTTGGTAGTTTTGTTTTACGGCATATCAACCCTTTTTGGGTTATTTAATGCCGAATCTGGTCATTATAGTAAAAGATTTATGCTTCAAGTTCTAAAAATAAAATAAAAAAGGGGAGGGAGAAAGGGAGAGGGGCTGTTGTTTTTGTTTTTGGTTTTGTAGAACATAATTAAGTTTTACAAAAAAAAAAAAAAAAAAAAAAAACGTCAATGTAGGTGAATTTCGTCTCAGGGAGCCACAGGGCAGCCTGATCTGGTATCACCAGCCTATTTATTTATTTATTTATTTATTTATTTATTTATGTTGTTGTTGTTGTTGTCGTCGTCGTCGTCGTCGTCGTCGTCGTCGTCGTCGTCGTCGTCGTCGTCGTCGTCGTCGTCGTCGTCGACGACGACGATGACGACGACGACGACGACGACATTAACCTGGTTATGTTATTATTAACAGTAAATTATACAGACTGATATGGCATAATCCTGTTGACGCACCGGTTTCTGTTAGATCGCCAAAGTTAAGCGACGTTGAGCCTGGCCAGTACAAGATGGGTGACTATTTGGAAATACTAGGCGCTGTATGTCATCTCCTCTAACCGGGATACACATGCTGACCGGGGACCGCATGTGAATTTACATTCCCCATAAACTTTCACTTTCAGTGGAAGGCGGAATGCCCGATCTGGACGAATATCACAAAAAGTGGTAGTACCGGTTATTCATACATACAGAGTGATGTAGAAAAACACCATGGAATTTCTACCAAGATTTCACTACAGGTCATCATCAATGATTGCTGACTGATAATAATCGGTGGTGTTCCCTGGAGTCTGAGTAGGAACAAGTCTCCTCAGATTTCCAGTAATCTTCACCTCTTTCGATAACCATTGCAAATGACTTTGCGTTATCAGAACAGTTGTTTAGCATTGATTTTCTGCTGCCAACGACCATTGGTCTTCTCTGGGATTTGGATGGCATTAAGCCTCCCCAAGATCCCAGTACTCTTTGCACCCTTTCAGTGGAGGTCTGGTTAGTGCTTTTCTTCCTCGATCTTTCCATCCTCCTTGATCCTTCACGACTATTTTGAACTTAAATTTCTCTCTGTCCTCTTATTGTGTCTAACCAAGGGGAATAACACACCGGTGTTTTATAAAACCGATGTCACTCTCAGTTTGTTCCCCTATAGTATAATAATAGATTGTCCCATTTATGATGGGAAGGTTAGGGTTAGGGTTAGGGTCAGATGTTAAAATTTACAAAAAAGTAATGTGCCCATGTTACTCACTGTGTTACCTTGAATATTCCAAAATTCATAATGATCCGTATATAAATATACCGTGTGTCCTATTTATGGTGGGCAGGTTTCAAATAGTAATAACTCAGCCACTTCTGAATCGATTTTGATGAAATTTTTACACGCTATAGGTACACATTGCAAGTTTTTATGACAAAAGTTTCAGAGAAATACAGCACATGTAAAATTAGTTATCCACTTCAACGTGATTTCCATCATTTTTCATGATTTTGTGCAATCTTTCTCGATATCCAAAGGCAACTGGGTCGCTGAACAATCTCATCACTCTTCAAGGACCACTGCCCGGGCTATGATTTGGCAGGGAGGGATTTTCGAGCCTTATTTTTCCAACCAGACTGTGACCAGCAAACGATATTTGGCAATGCTGCGAGATGAGTTCTGGCCTGATGTGGTGCCAAGTGGAATGGACAATGAGCTGCTATTCATTGGGGCCTGGAAGTGCGTCACTGGCTCGATGACACACTGCCCGAGCGGTGAATCGCCGAATATGCCCTGGCCACCTCGCTCCCCCGACCTCACTCCGTGCAAATTTTTTCTTTGGGGATTCATCAACTCCAAAGTATATATAAAAGAGTTTATTGTTTCTAAGAGTCATCAAATACCGCACACACACTACGGCGTAATCACAGTGACACACCGGTTCCTATTAGATCATCAAAGTTAAGCAATGTCGAACTTGATAAGAACTAAATGGGTGACAACTTTTGAATACAAATTGCCATATGTGGGAGGTCTCTCTGCTTATCCCAGCATTGTTTTCATTCGTTCTGGGCTTCTTGCCACTGGACTCAAGCAATGTTAGTTTAGGAAAAGTGCGGTTGGATGTTACCCAACCCTTGCTTCATAATAGACCTTCAGGGGATATCCATTGTCTATTAAGACTGAATAAACGCCCGTATAATATATAGACAGCTGAGACAACTAGGCTAAAGATGCATTAACCATGGTCGACCCTGACCGAGGGAGGTCTACTACTACTACTACTACTACTACTACTACTACTACTACATCATCATTATCATCATCATCATCAGGATTTTTTTTATCACTCTTCCCCGGTTTCTTTCCACCTTGTTTTATCCCTGGTTAGATGTGACAAAATAGGACCTAGTTAACTGTCGAGGTCGTCTCTCCACCGAATCTTTGGCCCTCCTTTAGATCTTTTCCATTGCCTCGGGGTCCATTCTGTCGTGCTATATATCCAACTGTTGTTTCTAGATTTCAAAAGGTGACCTGCTCGTCTATATATATATATATATATATATATAGATGACGGCTCATAGCCAGAAACACGTGTCCATGTCTTCCTTTTATCTATGCAAAAATAAATGTATAAGATTAATTAATTACAAATATATATATATATATATATATATATATATATATATATATATATATATATATAACAGTAGTAATACTATGGAGATGGAAATAGAGATAGTGAGCGGAAAGGGACTAGTTTTGGATTTTATTTTTTTTATTTTCTGTAACTTCACTGGCTTTGTAAACTCACTTTATTCTGAATCAAAAAAGTGTGTCACGTTTTTTTTACTCATGGATATAGATATATATATTTTAATTAATTTTATACGTACATTAAAGTAATCCATGGACATGTGTTTCTGGCTCTCAGCCGTCATCAGCATGGCTAACTTGGACAAGGATCGAACCTTCGATATCAATGTCAAGCTAGATATAGATATCATCATCATCAGCAGCAGCAGCAGCATCAGTTTAAGTTTGGAAGTCAATTTCTCAAAGTCACCCAACACATGGCAGTATGCAAAATGGGCGTTAATGTGGCGATGATGATGATCCATTACTTGAGGTCATTTTTGACTGAGTCACTCACCCCAAGACTTTTTCGGCCTGCCTTTGCCTCGGTTACCCTCATCTGAGATGTGTGTACATCTATTTATCCAAACCAGTCTATTCTCATTTCCATCAACGTTACCACTGTTGATTAAGCAAAGAGTCTATTAGGCATGTGTACGATGATGTATGGAAGTGAAACCTGCTCAGGTCATATGTTGCATGTAGAGAGATGATATGATAGATGTGTAAAGTAAGTCTTAAAAACAAACTTAGATCTGAAGCACGGTTCTGAAGAAGAAAGAGTTCCCGAAATATTAAAAATATTATATTATACGGAGTTTCCACCAGACCATCTTGATACAGGTATTACATAACATTGTAACATTGTGTAGATAGACAGATATATGTGTATTTGTGGAAAAAAAAAAAATAATAATAAATAAATAAAAAAATATATATATGTGTATGTATACATTGTATTAAGGGTGAAACTACTTAATTTGTTCCACCATTATATGTCTTATTTGCTCCAACTTGTGTCTATCCGTCACACCTCTGCATTGTATTGCCTTCTAAGTATCACATTTCTATATACCAATAAACAATGCTTCAAGCAAACTACATAAACCTCTTAAAACTTAGATCTGATGATCTCAGAGGAAGATTAAATATGAACAGTATACAGAGATGTGTGCAGAACAGGAGACTTCGATGGTATGGTCACGTTGAAAAGATGGACGAGAGCTCTTGGGTCAGTAAATGTAGAACGGTTTAAGTAGTAAGGACAATTGGCAGTGGAAGGCCAAAACAAACATGGGAAGAAGTGATAAAGATGGACTTGAAAGAAAGAGGGTTAAATAAAGACCTGGACAGATATCGGATAGTTTGGAAGTCAATTTCTTCCTTCCATGTTTTCCTTTGTCTTTTCCTGTGAACTGGACCTGCTACTTTAGTGGTTCTTAACCAAGAGGGGAATCACCCCCTCTCCCACAGTGGGGAAATTTTAGGGTTTCAGGATGGGGGGTGAATGGCACCACAGATTAGCGGACACAAACTGGATCCTGGACCACAAAATGCACAGTGTTCATCGCCTATCACTACTATAAGGTCATGTTGGAGTTTCTCTCTGCTAGCGTTTGTATTAATTCATTATTTAAATATGAGGGCAGGTGGCATCGACCCAACAGGCTGGGAGTCCGTCGCTGAAGATCGCAGCTGCTGGAGAAGAGCTGTAAAGACAAGCTGCAAGAGGATTGAGGAGAGGAGAAATCAGTAGTAGGGGAGAGGAGAGAGCACAGACGGCAGAGGGATATAATACAGAGCTCTCTCAACCTGACACCACCCACGTCTGTGGCACATGCAACAGAGCCGGTCGATCCAGGATAGGCTTGCACAGTCACATCAGATGCTGCAATCCGGCAACAGACAAATTTGAAGCGCAGAAATCCATTGTCTCCTGTGACAGACGGATGCCAACAACAAGATTAAATATTGAGAATCATTAGGTTGAAACCTTTGTAGTATATCTCTATTTTATATATTAGGTATGTGTATATATTTATATATTTGTACATACAGGATTCACGCCTAAACTAACTAACCGACTATTATGAATTTTGGAACACAGATTCTAGGCGTAAAGGGTTGTAAAGGCTATATTTAGTTTAATTTAGTTTTATGCAAAGGGTGTAAAAAATGAGTTGATATCCTTCGTAAAAATTCAGATACCTCTGATTCTTGTGAAATTTTAACAATAGGTATTGGATATCAATTAATAAATATTTCTAAAATTTCTTTGGCATATTTTAGTGGGATTTTAGTGTGCATAATATGAGCGCAACCTCCCATTTGAAAATTCAAATATTTCAGATTTGCATAGAATTTGATCCATAGGTCATTAGACACCAATGAAGCAAGATTCCCCGAATTTCAATTCCTTCTTAAGACCCTTTATGCATGAGTTACAAATTTTAGACATTTGCTAGAATCAAAATCATGTAATGGATTTTATTCAAAATTGAAATAAGGATTCTTGACATACGGTTTATTATCATTATATCTTAATTTAAATCTTCGTAAGCGGATGTAAAATTGGTGCAAAATTGTTGGAAGTTCATCGCACTGACAGTGAGATTAACACACTAATTTCACATCCAAAATAAAAAGAACATCAGCTTCTTAATATACTGAGCATATCCGAGCAGTCAACATACTCGAGCTAACTAATTTGCATATTTATTTGCAAAATGACATTTAATTAATTCACTATTAGTTATCAGTGTTTCCTAATACAATGACTGTTTTCATTTTATCTTTAAACAGAGTTATATTTATGCTAAGTTTTTAGATTGCGGAAGAAAATTAGCATTTTTGGTGAAAAGTGTGAGAAAAACTCTTTCCCCCTTAGTTTACTTCTGGGGGTGATGAGTCATTTCGACATTGTAAGTTATAAGCAAATTCCCCTCTCCCAACACACACACACACACACACACACACACACACACACACACACACACACACACACACACACACACACACACACACACCACGGCCAAGCAAACAAGTCAGTGACTATTCTCTCACATTAATTTTATTATGAAATTAAATTCCACCATAATGCATTTAGGTTAACTCTTACACCAGTCATCCATTTAATTCTTTTGTTATATTACAAACTATAGAACACAAAAAAAGAGGTTAAAAAGTGAGTGGAATTGCGCTCTCCTTCATAGGTATATTTTAATGCGGGGGTCTATGCTAAAATATACCTATGAAGGAGAGTGCAATTCTACTTCAGCTTTCCATCGAGTTACCTTACATAAATCTACTGTAAACCTACATTTACAGGACTATACATACATTGGGATTCATTTTGTCCTAACAAACGAAAGGTAAACTTAATTTTGACCCTAACACACAGAGTCCTTATGATTTGTTCAAAATCAAAATTCGACGAAGAAATAAAAACTATTACGAATATTTTGTCGAATAATGGCTATCCCCTTGATGTGATTAGGTCACTCATCAAAAGGAAAATAACTAATTTTTCCGAAATAAAACCAAATACGGTGACTAAATGTCCGATTTACATTCGTTTACCTTGGTTATGTACAGTAAGTGAGAAATACGCCAAGCAAATCAGCTTAACAGTTGAAAATTTGTATTTTGCTTCGAATGTGCATGTTGTGTTCTCTACAAAACCTTTAGTGGCATCCTCTCGAAAAGACGTTTTACCCCCTACCCCCAAGAATAATGTAATTCATCATTTTAAATGTGGTTGCAATGCCGACTATGTGGATAGGACGACGTTGAGATTGGATAGTAGAGTCCAACAACACATACCTCGTAAATTAGGAGTGGAACCTTCCGTTCAACGAAGGTTCAAAATAACACATACAGGTCTTCAATTACAGACCATTTGCTTAAAAACCTGCCGTGTGCTAGGAATTTTAACATTGACTCCTTTACCATCCTGAGTCATGCTCACTCACTATATCATCTAAAAATCTTGGAGACGATTCATATTCGTCTAAAACGTCTCTCCCTTTGTAAACAAAGGGAGTGTCTATTAGGACTAGATGTGATCAGTCTCTACCATATATCCCCCATTGTACATATACCATAACGTTGTTTTTTATTTTTAAATCCCTTGATACAGCTTTTGTTAACAGAAAGGGAAACAAGTCGGCTAGCTGTTTTTTTCTTGTTTAACTTTTAATCATGAACGAGAAAACTCCCTTCATGCTTGCGATAATAAAATGTTGTACTCCCCAAAAATCATGAAATATATATCACTCACTCACTCACTATCCAGGTTTATCGTCTATGTTCCCTTCACCAAGAGGTTTGACATTGTTTGGCTGTCCTTATGCTAAGTCTCCAGTGATTATGATCATGAGGATTGACTGTGTCCATTTGCCACTGTTTACAGTCTTGCCTGATGGCTTCTTTCCATGTCTTCCTGGGGCGCCCAGCTTTCTTTTTGCTGTCCAGCGTTAGGTCCATGCATGTGCTGATATAGCCATTGCTTCTCTCAACATGCTGCTTTGCCCTTATTAGGACATCAAGTTTTGGAATGGCCAATTTCTCAAGTAGAGTATCTGACCTAAGGTTCTGGATCTGGTCCGGCTTTACATTGCAAATCCACCTAATCATAGCCCTGTCATTTCTCTGAAGTCGAGCAAGTGAGGCCTGGGTGATGGCCCAACACTCACTGCCATACAACATCACACTTGTTACGCAGCTATCATAGACCTTACCCCTGGTAATAATTGAGATGATTCGGGATATTAGGATTGAGAGAAGTTCCCTAAACTTTCCCCAAGCTGTCTGACTATATATATATATCAGTCAGGGTGGAACTGAACTTCAAATCCTTAGTCTTTTAGAAAAACTTCAAGTTAGCTATCCAGGAACATTAGATAAGTTAGGATTTGAAATGATAGCGCCCAAGTCAACGATTAAGTCAGGAACATACAGTGGACAATAGAGCTTGTGGGTTATTTTTTAAGATATGGGGTAACTCATGGGGAGCAGGGAACACTTACTCTTTCATGAACATTTGGTTCTACAATGTGGTTTGTGAAAGCATTTTAGGCCTACGCGCAGTTAAGTAACGAACCATATGTCATATCTGTTAAGTAACAACTTTCGTGAGTGTGCTACAAATGACTCTAGCTTAAATTACCAGCCTTAATTGGTGCTCTTTTCATGTAATTGTTAACATTTATTGGAAAACATCTATAAAGCTTCATGATATTTATTACATTTTTTCTTTGTGAAGCTGCCCATGTGTATTTTTTCAGCCTTTTGGCCCAGATCAAAGTGTAATTAATATCTGTTCCGATGGATACTGCACCCCATAGACTGGTATTGTCTTGGCCTTCGGGGCTTGCTTTACGCCGATCTATGGGTTTGTCCTGTGCAGTTCTAGGAGATCCACCCTCCCAGGCTTTGCCTTCTCACCCTTTGAGAAGGGGCTAGTTTATTGCTAATCGCCTGAGGCGCCCCTATTGGGGAATGCCTACGGGCTGCCCAGGCATTTTTTGTAAGCCATAGTGCTCAACTTCTCGGGCGCTGGTTTTTCCAATCCCACTTTCCTGACCTTGTGTCACATCTTACCGCTGTGGGAGGTAGATAAATATCTGCCCATGTATATTTTTGAGAATGACAGAATATGACGTAAAAAACAGATATAGATGAAAATATAAAAAATAATACATTACTTTCAAAGTTAGGGGTTAATAGCTTCTCTTGACTATATATATAGATCATCATCATCATCATCATCATCATCATCATCATCATCATCATCATCATCATCATCATTAAGGTTTGGTTTTTGTTCACTCCTGGAGGAAGAACCCCTCCCTGGTTTCCTTCAGCCTTGTTTTGTCCTTGGCTAAGTGCGGCCATGTTGACGGCGAGGTCGTCTCTCCACTGAGTTGTTGGCCTTCCTCTTGGTCGTTTCCATTTCCCCGGGGTCCATTCTGTTGCTCTGGATGTCCATCTGTTGTCTGTATATCTCAAAAGATGGCCTGCCCATCTATGTTTTGTCATTCGTATCGTGGTGATGATGTTGTTTGCGCCAGTTTGCTGTCTGATCCAAGTGTTTCTTTTTCCTTCACGTAGACTGATGCCGAGCATAATCTGTTCTATTTTGTGTCATGCCATATTTAGCTTTTCTATTGCTGCATTATTGAGTACCCATGTTTTACTACCATATGTCATAACAGGCATGATGTATTCATTGAACACTTTCCGTTTAATGTTCATAGTGGATATTACAAGTCTCAGTACGGGTGATACTAAGAATGCAATTACGAATTACTCAAGATTTCTACTCGGTCATGGTTGACAGAATGAAAGCAAGTTACTCCCGTGGATTAATTAAACGGTTCCGTTCGAAATTTGGTATAGATTCCTGAATACAACATAAATATTCTCGAGTTCGACAAGACACACCTGAAGAAGGTCAGAGGTTACATTGGCCAAACGTTGTGAGAATAATATCCAAAATGAGCACAGTAGTCCAAACAATAAAACTTCAGGAAGAAATTATATTCAAATTTGCCTGTTGCGCAACGGATATAAGTGCTAAGTATAATCAAGTTCTAAGTGACAGTCTTTTGGAGGTTGAAGGTTCAATCCTCAGTAAGGGCGATATTAAGAATACAATTTCGAATTACTTAAGATTTCTACTTAGCTAACGGAAGGAGATCAAGCTACCCCGTACATCAAATGAATGTTTCTCTTCGAAATTCTCTACAGATTCATTATCTTTATTTTAAGTTTTTTTTAAACGAACTTTTCTCGCTACATATGTAAATACGCCTAGGGAGATTTGTGCAGAAGAGTAGACGGCGATGGTATGGCAACATTGAAAACATGGGCAAAAGTTCTTGGGTTAATAAATGTAGAACAGTTGAGGTAGCAGGTGTGGTTCACTGGGGAAGACTAAGTAAAACATGGGAGGAAGTGATAAGAATTGACCTGGGGGAAAGAGGGATAAATAAAGATCTGGCCAGAGATAGGTTGCTTCGGAAGTCAATTTTTTAAAGCCGTCAGATCTTTCCAACATGATAATTCACTCAGCAAAGCCGTCCGACCGATAACGATGACGACGACGACGACGACGATGACGATGATGATGATGATGACGATGACGATGATGATGATGACGATGATGATCGGGAAAACCCATGTCGAATTCAGGAATCATCATCATCATCATCATCATCATCATTCCTGAATTCGACATGGGTTTTCCCGAATTCATAAAAATGCATCTGAAGAAGCTCTGAAGTTACATCGGCCGAAACGCTGTGAGAAAAACATCCAAGATGATGACCAATATGCAAATAATGCAAATAATACATATTAATGCATCGTTTACTTAAAGCATAAATATCAAACTCAAATGAAACCCACATCTGAGGAAGGGAATTTTTCCTGAAATATTATATCATACAAACAAAGTGTGTCCCTTTTCTTCTTGAGATTCTCATGCATGGCTCTGCTCTTGAGAAGAAATCGACTTTGAAGCTTCTAAGTATTTCTCTCTTATTCTCATCAAATATTTCTTGGAGTTCATAGATTAGATCCATTGTTCTTTCTGTTTCTCGTAAAGTCGGTTCTCTCTATCGCTCCAAACACTTTCTCACACCTGAGGCTATTCTGTATCTCTACAAATCTACTATCAGACCATACATGGAGTACTGTTGTCATATTTGGACTGATGAATCTCTGCCTTAGTTGAGAGTTCTTGATAAGGTGCAGAAACGTATCTGTAATTTGATTGGTCACACTCTTTCTTCTTCTCTGCACCCTCTCTCTTTCACAGACATAGTGTTGCTAGTCTCAGTCTTTTCTATAAATACTATTATAGTATGTGTTCTTCAGAATTGTGTGATCTATTCCCTGCTTTTTTTGTTCCAGTTCGTTTGACTCATTGATCTAGTTGTCTCCATCAATTCACTGTTTTGATACCTCATTGTTCCTATTCTAGTAGCTTCTTTCCAAGAACTGCAAACTTGCGGAACTCCATTCCTGCTGACTGTTTTCCTCCTACCTATAGCCTTGGTCTTTTCAAGTCTAAAGCCAATAGGCATCTCCTGTTTTTGCGATAATCATCTCTCATTCTTGTTAGCTCCTTACATCAAGCTGGTTCATGCCTTATCTGGAGTGATTTCCATAAAATAAAGTATTCTTCCTTCTTCATCGGTCCATTTTATTAACATGCAGATTGAGGGCCATTATCCCCGTCCAGCTAGCTGGCTAGCTGGTTAGCTGCACACATTGAAACATCCATAAAGGTTTATTTGAAGCAAAAGTTTTATAAAGGATGCCCTTCCTAACTCAACGCTTTCCCATGATCGACACGAAGTGCGTCACCAACCAAGGTCAACAGCCCACAATCGACCAAGTAGGTCAGTCAGCTTTTACGGCGACCGACACCCGTCAAGTCTAAACTTTACATTGGGCATCTTTATGCATTTCATGGAGAAATACCTGACTAGAGGATATCCCACATACACCCTCTGAGTAGACAGCTAGTTGGTTCGGAACTGCTTATATGATATTCGCAGCTGAAGGCCATACTCTTAACCGCCACCGAGGGACCCCGGTGGATGGGAAATAGTCGCTCGACACCAAAAAGTAGAGCAGTATATTTTGTATAAATTTTTATTCATGCAAGCACTTTTGGCTATTTTCTAACAACCCAGATTCTAGTAACAGTTGGCTTTTTGCCTAAGAACAAAGTGTAGTACCTGTTCTGACGTTGCACTTGGTTTATTCTGTATTCGATCAGTGAAAGAGAAGTATTTCTAGACTGAAGCAATTTAAATTTTTGTTCCAATCCAGAGTGCCCCTTTTTGTGGAGCTTGATTTTCCCCACATTAAAAACTGACCTTGTGTCTAATTTTGGCCCCGTGGGGAGGCAAGTAAATAGGAACAATAAATGAAACATCTACTGAAAAATAAATAGATAAGTTTTTGAATAAAAATATCGCCTATATTGTCTCCACTTTTTTTTTTAATAAGGCTGTTTGCAATGCAAAAAAAAACCCAAAACGAAACAGTGAAAGAGGAGATGACCAACCTGACAATCAGCTAAATCCCATTCATTCACTATGGAGGTCCCCAGATGCCGGAGAGCCTGCTACTCCAATAGCTTCTTTCCTTAACTCCCTCCCTGCTCCTTGTTTCCCTGACTGTACCGACATGCAGAAATTTAAAACTAATGTGAACTAACATCTCGCTGTACAGCTCCCAATTTAGGATGACCCCCTAAACTTTCACCCTAATTCTCAGTAGCCCCTTATGTCTACAGTGGCAAATTGCCTTGTTTGGTGTGAACTAATTTAAAATAAAAAATTTAAATGACTCAGAATGAATGAAATAAGTTCAGGGAACTTCTGCTATTACTAACCAGTAAAGCGTTACCATAAAGCGTTGACTATTAGGCATGTGTGTGGAGTGTGATGATGTATAGAAGTGAAACCTGGCCAGTAAAGGGTTGAGGATATGTGTTGCATGGAAAGAAATGATATGAGAATGACACGATGGAGGTGTAATGTGAGTCTTAAAGACAGGCTTAGATCTGATAACCTAAGAGCAAGATTAAATCTGGACAGTATAGGGAGATGTGTGCAGAACAGGACACTTCGTTGGTTTTGTTACATAAAAACAATTCATGATAGTGCTTGAGTTGGTAGATGCAGAACAGTTGAGGTAGCAGGGTAAAACATAAACAGGGGCGTAAGAGAGTGCGGCATAGGAGACAAACTATATGTCCCCCTGTGTTTGAATTTGAAACCGACGGTACCGATGTTGTTCTGATCTTCTGTAATACATATATAAATAAATATTACGCTTTTATTTTTTAATTTTCTTAATAATTGAGAACTCTCCTGTGGTTCTCTCCCACTAACCTTATATATATATATATATATATATATATATATATATATATATAAAGAGATTCGAGATCAACAAAATGCTAAACATTGTTCCAAGAATTCAAATCTAACAATTATATGGCATACGATCGTTTCCAAGACGATTTGGAAATATTTTATTTTACATTATGGTTCATAAGACTCCAAACCGTCTCTTTTTCAGCAACATCACATAGAGAAGTCTTTCAAAAAACATTTGATTTCTGTATTATCTGATAGAAACATATTTTCAGACAATATTGGAGGCACATTTATATATATAATTATTATTTCATGTATCCACATAAAATGTTATAAGGAGATATAATCTTTTATGTATCAATTTTCAGTAGTTACTTCAACAGTGCTCAATACGTGAGTAGAGCTAGGTAGTAAGTTATGAAAATATATTTATGGCAATTAATCTACACAGAGGCTTCCACGTTTCATCCCCATAGGGAATCTTCAGGCTACGGAGATGAAATGCGGAAGCCTCTGTGTAGCTTAATTGTGATAAATATATTTTCATAAGTTACTATATATATATATATATATATATATATATATATATATATATATATATATATATATATATATATAAAGTACGTTGAGATCAACAAACTTTGAACATTGTTCCAAGAATTGAAAATCAACAAATTATATGGCATACGATCGTGTCCAAGACAATTTGGAAATACTTTATTCAGTCTTATTGTTCTGAAGACTCCAAATCATCTACTTCTTCAGTGCCTTTTATAATATAAAACACAGAAGACCTCCAATTTAATTCTGTTGGGTTTGAATTCTTGGAACAATGTTAAAATTTTGTTGATCTCAAAGTACTTCATAATAGCTCTGGTTGATCTAACAATCAACCATTGAGCTGATATTAATATCTGCAGTATTTGGAGTTTTATTAACTGCTTATACTTTGAATGTACCTATAGTTGATATAGCTTTATTATTCGATTGCGCATTATCGCTCCACTCTAGTCTAAAAAAAATGGGGAGGAGGGGGGGCTTTAAATTATATATATATATATATATATATATATATATATATATATATATATATATATATGATTATTTTTATTTACACAGACATGTACAAAATCTGCGACACTGGCATGTCGATGTTATCGATCAACAGTTATTATAAACTGAGATCTCATCAGGCAGAGTTAGAATCCGATCTTAACCTCAGATCACTCCAAATATGATCTGAGGTTAAGATCGGATTCTAACTCTCCCTGATGAGATCTCAGTTTATAATAACTGTTGATCGATAACATCGACATGCCAGTGTCGCAGATTTTGTACATGTCTGTGTAAATAAAAATAATCATATATAAATCTCTATTTGATATTGAGCACTTTTTATAAACCCGGTCGAAATTCTTTGGATTACTACCCTGTGGATGTTTTTACCTGGATTATTACCATTATTATATATATATATATATATATATATATATATATATATATATATATATATATATATATATATATATATATATATATATATATATGTGTGTGTGTGTGTGTGTGTGTGTGTGTTTTCGTTGTATGGTTTAAATATGTTAAATATTTATTGTTAGGAAGCTCTATCTGAAATTATATCGAACACTTTGTTTATGCAAGGTCTGCTGTCTTGAATCGGATCAGTTCCGATTCCGAACGATTGGGTTTTCATGTCATCTAATCTATATAAATATTTCCGAATTGTGTATTTTTTGTAAACACAGACGCTGTAAAGAAATAAAATTATCGATTCAGAATATCGAGAGAAAAAATGCATATTATTCAGTGTTGAAGCATCCAACATGGCGCCGCTTTTACCATGTTTCGTAGTGACCGTCAGCAAATTCCTCGTCAGAGACGCAGTGCAGTTTCTTGTCAAAAAACATTTATTAAAATCTATATCGACTTATTTTTTAAAAAGAAATAAAACTAGAAATAAATAAACCTAAATAATTCACTAAAAATAAACATTTAATAATTTATTTCGATTTCAAAAGAAAAAATGTCGATTTCCTTGGTGTGTTTTGCGCGATGTTGATCTTACCACATTCTGTTCGCTATCATCATCAGTCTAAAGTTACGCACATCTTTATATTAACAAAATTACGAGACCACTTCTCGTGTGTATGTTGATGTGTGTGTGTGTGTGTGTGTGTGTTTCCCGCTTCTACGTGACTTACACATTATTATTATTTTTTAATTATTATTTACTATCAATCGAGTATTTATGTTTTGGAATTTTTGAGATGAGGATTGATAATTTTGATTCTTTGGACTACGATCCTCATCTTGGTTGTTATATTCACAACGTTTCGGCCGATAAAACCTTTAGGTGCATTTTTTCGAATTAGGGAACCTTCTAATCGAACTCAGGAATCGTTGTATTATTTGTATTATTCGGACTACTATTCTCATCTTGGTTGATATTTTCACAACGTTTTTAACACTCCTACTTGGTAAAATGCTGAAACAAACTTTTTGGCGATGTAGTTGTTTCGCATTCAAAATAGCGGACAATGAACGGTCTACTAATTTCTTTTTTTTTTCCGACCTCACAAATGTGTTAGTAAACCCCAAAAAATTGTTTGGGGCTAATTTCCCAATGTTTTTATTTTTTATTTTTTTATTTAAATAATTTAAGGTAAATTTAAAATAAGTCCAAAACAATTTATTTGGGTTTACTTACTCATTTGTGAATTCGGAAATTAGCAGACGCTTCATTGTCCGCCATTTTAGCTACGAAGCGACTAAACCGCCAACTTTAAAAAAATCCTATTTAACAAAGATAATTTAATTGCGAAATTAAACCCGCCAGAATGCATTTGGCTTTCTTCGAAAATAAGTCAGCCATTTTAATCATTTTTTTTTATGATTGAAAATTAAAATGGATTTGTATCGAGATACGAAAGTGAAAGTTGTCTCGATATTAATAAAATTATGAAATAGCTTCACGTGTGTGTGTATTTCTCGCGTCAGCGTAAATACTTATCATAAACTGTCCTAAGAAATTTTGATTCATTTCATTCATCATTTTCAATCCTTTTATAATATTCTTCATCATTCAACTGACAATCCATCCACTCGTTAAGTCTTATCCTCGAGTGGCTGTTTCGTATGTTTAACAACTCAAATATCGAAAATTAAACAAAAATTCGGTGCTTGTGAACTGTAGGTCCGAAAATAAATTTTATCTTTAAGTTGAGGAGAGTCAAATAAGGGGGAGAGAACTCTAGTTTCAACCACGATTTATCTGAAAATGGATTTTAACAATCTGAACTTGCAAGGTGTCACAACTAACCACGTAGAACGAATGTGGAATGAGGCGAAGAAAAGAAACAAGGTTGAATGTGGCACCCACACGCAAATGGTGGAATCGTACCTAGCCGAATTTATGTGGAAACAAAAATTCCGAAAGGACACTGCACTGGGAACAAATTGCCGAATTTTACCCAGTGTAAAACTAACCCGAAACCTAACCCTAACCCAATTTTTCAAAATCATTTTATTTTTCATTTTATTTTTCATTTTTTAATAATTACAATAGTAAAATCCATTTTCAGATAAATCATGGTTGAAACTTGAAACTAGAGTTCTCTCCCCCTTATTTGACTCTCCTCAACTTAAAGATAACATTTTTTTTCTTCCGGACTTACAGTTGACAAGCACCAAAACTTCAGCTATTAACTGTCACCAATCGGTTGAAAATTTAATTTTAAACCGATTTGTATATTTTTGTTTGTTGTATTTTTCCTTACTTTTCGATTTTGGAGTTGTTAAACATATGACATCGAGGCCATGTTGAATCTACAAGCCTCCGAGACAACGATACAAAATCTAAAGAAAAGACTTTAAAAGTGTGAAACCTGAAAAGCTACGCAGATCGATAGAAGCTTAAATTTTCTTGTGTTTGGAAAAATAATTTGCTTTATTTATTTATTTTTTTCACCCTTTTTGTTTCTTGTTTACTATACTGCACAATTGCTGAAAACTATGATAATTAAACATTGAATTATTTTTATTTTTTACTTTTAGATATAATATTTATTAAAATCAAAAATGCAATAAGGTAAAGTACTAAACCGAATCTTTTCAAAATCCTATTAAAGAAATAATCAAATCAACCAGCATGCATTTCGGGTTAAATAGAAGATTTCCACTCCGTCATGACCACCAAATTTGAAATTGGAAATTTCGACCGGTGTTAATCTCTAAAAATCCCCCATTACATTTTTGCCTGCTTTGTTGGTTATTTTTTTGCAATTAATAATTTGTTTTCAACAATTTGTTTAATTATTAACAAATAATAAAATCAAAATGATTTTTTATAATTGGAAATTTAAAAAAAAGTTTTAAAAATATATTCTTGAAAATATTTTTTAAATAATTATTAATTATTAACCAAATATAATCATATAAAGTAAAAAACAATTATTAACAAGTAATACATTCAAACTGATTTTTATAAATGAACATTTTTGGTGTTTATCTAGAATTATAGAGACATTTGAGAAAAGAAATAAAACAAACTGAGAAATATCTGTTTGATGTATGTACTTGCAACGGAATGAATATATCGTATACCAAAAATCACATAAATTAATCAAGTAGTTTTTATTTTATAAAAGAAAATCAAATTTTATCGATAAACAAATAAGGTTGGAATATCGGCGCCATATTGGTTATATTCAAAGGAGATAATCGAAACTTTTGCAAACTAGAGAAATAAAGTCTGGAATGTTGATGTGTTATCGTCTTTAGCTCACTTGAATATAACAAATAATGGCGCTGATATATCAACATACTTGTTTATCGATAAAAAGTTCTCAAAATTGAAAAGTCTTGAAAAAACCTACACCACACTGTGGGTCATTGTTGGCGAAAACAAAGAAAAATAAAAGAAAAGAAACCTTCAAACGAGGAAAGAATCTCCTTAGGACGCCATTTTCTGTGTAGATTTTTCGGGAATCTTTTACGGGGTCCAAAAAAAAGAACGAGAAAGGGTTTAAAAACATAAATTTGCAACAAGTGAAGTTGACCTGCGACGAGAATAGATATTTTTCTATTTACCTATGTAATTTGTTTTTATTTTTACATATTATAAATGGGTTTTTATTAGATGTAAAAAAAAAAATGTATTGTTTTTTTTCCCAAAGGCTCGCACAAAATTCAAGATGGCGATTCACGTGCTTTCTTACCAAATACCCCCCCCCCAAAAAAAAGCGGCCATGTTTTTCCCAAGTTACGTTGACAAAACTATTGATTTCTAATAAATAGCGGTTGTAACGGTCTAAAAATACAAACAAATGCCACAGGCAAGTTTCAAAATAACTTTTACAGCCTACAGTTACTTTTATTTGTTGTATATTTGTTTTTTAGCGTTTTTACTCTGCTGAGCGTCGTAACATATACCCGATTTTTCTGATGATCTTGAGGCGTAACAGAGCCGATATTGATATAATAATGTTGGTTGGCTCACCTCTAGAAAAACGAGTCGTAAAGATACATCTCACAGGAATGTTATGTTTTTGAAAATGTGAAAAAATAAAAATAGAAAATAAAAACCATGGTTATTTGAATATAAAATGAACCTGTATTATATATATATATATATATATATATATATATATATATATATATATATATATATATATATATATATAGAGAGAGAGAGAGAGAGAGAGAGAGAGAGATGTTTTACTAACCGTTTACCAACTCGTACTAGGGTTTTGAAGATAGAATCCCTCCTCGTAACCATATATATATATATATATATATATATATATATATATATATATATATATATATATATATATATATATATATATATAGTAAAATAAACATGTGTGTGTGTGTATCTATGCATGTATATATGTGCTTGAATTTACTACTACATATAAATGTGAGTGTATGTCTGCGAGTATTTTAATATGTACGTATTAGCGTAGATATGATTATGTATGAGTATGTCTCGATGTCTAGGCCTATGGGGGGAGGGAAGGGAACAGTTATGACCCATTTTCTTGCGAGGTATCAAGAGTTGGCATCTTCAATAAAAGTTTGCCTCGTCTGAAGGTTTTTTTTTTTAATTGTAATTTGCCTGATTGTTTGTTTCTTTCTTTTTCTTGTTTTCTTATGATTGTATAGAAGCGGATATCATTTTAATTCACTAGTAACTTCCCTGAGGAGGAGCTTGTTAGCTCTGAAACAATTGTCGGATACTCCAACTATGTTTATTTTAATACAAAAGCTCTAATATATATTGAGCACTTTTGAAAAATATTGTTTTTGTTAATTTAGTTAATATTTGAACTTAATTAATTAATATATATATATATATATATATATATTAATTTTAAATAAATAATATTAAATTATTTTTACCTACCTACGCTAGCATTTCTAGCTTTTGCTCTCATCAGTGATGATAATCTCGGATGGTCGCACAGTTCGGACCCCTACCACAGAGTCAACCTAGACTCCGTAAGCAAATGCTGTAACCATTAGGCCACCGGACATTACCACATTCAAGAAGGGATTTTAAGTTCTATTTATGCGGAGGGCAGCATATCAAGAAAGACTGACTTAGAGATTCTACGAACGTTGTCGGAATATGTCTTATAGCTACGTGTCAGTCTATTTTTAACTTCCCCAAACAGGGCTCAACTTTAATTTTATTAAAGGGGCTTATAATATTAATTTTAAATAAATAATATTAAATTATTTTTATCTACATACGCTAGCATTTCGAGCTTTCACTCTCATCAGTGCAGGGATGATAATCTTGGACGGTCGTATGGTTCAAACCCTTGCCACAGAGTTAACCTAGACTCCGTAAGCAAGTTCTATAACCATTAGGCCACGGGACATTACCACATTCAAAGGGAATTTAAGTTCTATTTATGCGGAGGGGGGGGGGGCATATCAAGAAATATATATATATATATATATATATATATATATATATATATATATATATATACATTAAATGTCATCACTTATCAAGGCCCAAAGGTCACTCGAGGATAAGGGTTAAAGAGTTTATATATATTCTGAAACTTAGTACATGGATAAGTCTATTTCATTTTGATCAAGATTATCGTGGGTTGGGTGTTGGGGTCTGCATCCGCACTTGACATTCATGAAAATATAATGCTTTATTGTAAGTTTCATTTTATTTGGCGCTTGTTCGTAATACTCCACGACCAGTTTTTCTCAACTTTTTTACTGACTAAATTTGTTTCTTTTTTTTTTGGTGTACAATTACCTATTATGTTGCTAGAGAATTCCGTGTTTTTTGGAAATTTTTCAAATATTTTAGATTTTAGGAGGGGGGATCAATTTCCTATATAAATTTAATGTAAACTGATCACCCACTTTTTTGACCATGTTGTATGTTGTTTTTTTGTTCACCAATATTTTTCACCTTTTTTATGGGCCAAATTTTAAAAATTTTTTTACCTATCATGCCGCTAGAGAATTCTCGGCGGTTTTGAAATTTTGGGGGAAACTTTTGATGATCAAAAAAGTGGGTGATCAGTTTACATTAAATTTATATAGGAAACTGATCCCCTTCCTAAAATTTCAAATAGTTGAAAAATATCTCCAGAAAATCTGGAATTCTCTATCGACATGATACACAGAAAAAAGAATTTAAAAATTTGTGATGGTCAAAAACTGGGGGATCAGTTTACGTTAAATTAATATAGAAAACTGATCCCCCTCTTAACATGTAAAATATTTTAACAGATTTCCGAAAAACAAGGAATTCTCTAGCGACATGATAGCTAATTGTACACTGAAAAAAAGAAAAAAAGTTGGTGAGTTTTTTACTCACCAACTTTTTTTCTGAGAAAAACGAGTGGTGGAGTATTACGAACAAGCGCCATTTATTTACTACAAGAATGTGAACCGTTGAGACGCCCATTGAGCTCCGGTTAGAGTGTTTGAATCAGAAAAAAGTGAGTTTGCAAAGCCAGTTTTTTTATGTTGTAGTGAGTCACCGCTTATCAAGGCCCAAAGGCCACTTGATGATAAGGGGCAATGAGTTTGTCCGGAGGATTGGTAACGATGGTTGAGACAAACTCTGCTCATGGAAGTTTTGTTTAGTTTTTGGCATACAGGAAGGAAGGAGAAGTTTTTACAGTGGTTGTATTTCTAAAAGCTTAATTTAATCGACGGGGGTAGCTTGTTCTCGTTCCGTAAACCATGACCGGGTAGAAGTAATTCGTTATTGTATTCTTAGTATCGCCCGCGGTGAGGATTGAATCTTCAACTTCGCAGGGATCCGTGGTGTAACGGATAAAGTACTAAGTAAAATTCAGTTCTAAATGACACTCTTATAAAGGTTGAAGGTTCAATCCTCAGTGCGGGCGATACTAAGAATACAATTATGAATTACTTTAGACTTCTACCGGGTCATAGTTGACGAAATGAGAACAAGCTACCTTCATGGATTAAATGAAGGGTTCTCTCAAAATTCCGTACAGATTCCTGAGTTCAATAGAAAAATTCCCGAGTTCAACAAGATACATCTGAAGAAGGTCAAAGGTTACATTGTCTGAAACGTTGTGAGAATAACACTCAAGATGAGAACAGTAGTCTGAATAATCCAAATAATACAAATTATGAATCCTCATCTAAAGAATTCAGAAACAACATACCAGCGTGTATGACGTTAAACCACATATGTTGCTGCTGCCGCTGCTACTGCTGCTGATGATGATGATGAAAGAATGGGTGGGAGTATTTAAGTTAGTAGATGAAAGAAAGAGGGATAAAGACCTGGCCAGATAGAGGTTCGATTTATCTACCTCTCACAGCGGTAAGATGTGACACAAGGTCGGAATGTGGGATTTGATAAGTCAGCACTCTAGAGGAAGAGAACTTATGACTCTCAAAAATTGCCTGGGCAGCCCCGTCGGCATTCCCCGGTAGGGGCGCCTCAGGCGATTAGCAATAAACTAACCCCTTCCGAAAGGATGAGAAGGCAAAGCCTGGAAGGGTGAACCTCCTAGAACTGTACAGGACAGTGTTGTATCCATCGGAACAGATTGTATTTAGAGCAATACATCCCGGGAAACATTAATTCAGGGAATTAAAATTATATTCCAAGAATGCATCCACCTTTAGGCATGAAAGCCCACTGTGAAAGGGGAAAGGTGGGGGTCGGGGGTCTTTGTGACATTAAAAGCCAACGCCTGTCAGCATTCCCCGGTAGGGGCGCCTCAGGCAGTAGGCAATAAACTTACTCCTCCCCAAAGAGGGGAGGCAAAGCCTGGGAGGGTGGACCTCCTAGAACTGCACAGGACCAGCAACCCCCAATAGACTGGCGTAAATCCAGACCCGAAGGCCAAGACGGTACCAGTCTATGGGGTGCAGTATCCATCGGAACAGATATTACACTTTGATCTTAGCCAAAAAGCCAAGAAAGAGGTTAGTTTGTAAGTCGAACACATGCATACCAGCAAGTAAAACCGACGTTAAACGGATGATGATGATGTAAACATTGATGAACTGATCGATAAACCGATCGATATGTAAATATTTGCAAAAGATGAAGAAAACAGACAGTGGATGCTGATATCTTGTTCGTTCGTTTGTCTCCTTTTGCAGCTGTTGTAACTTTTAATTTACACAAAAACGAACCAGAATCCACTCATAATGTGAAGGGGAATTTTATGTCAGTCACAATTTTTTAAAGAAATATCTTCACTTCTTTTAGAAATGGAAAATATTGCATTAATACTAAATAATAAATTCCTAACAAATAAAGAGGATGCCATGACTGGTAATCGAAACCAAAACCTTGCACAGCTCCCAATTTAGGATGAACTTCTAAACTGTCACCCTAATTCTCAGTAGCCCTTACGTCTATAGTGGCAACTTGGCTTGTTTGGGGTGAACTAAGTTTTAAAAAAAAGATGTCATTGGCGAAGAGTGACGACTGCTAGTTCAACCATCTGTGCTTCACTGAAAATATTTTAAATAAGAATAATCTCATGTTTTATTTGGATTATTCGGACTACTGTTCTCATCTTGGATGGTATTTAATTTCTATTCACTACTTGAGGTCATTGAAACGAAACTAATCGATAACGCTCCAATCCCCACTTTGTCCCAGTTGAAATGAACGGCTCTGCGCTTGAGGAAGCCCACTGCTTTGATAAGCTCCTGGGACTGACCTTCTCTTCAGACTTGAAATGGAAGATTTACATCAAATCTGTTGCTAAGACCGAAAAATGGTTGGATCATTCTACCGCTCCAAAAGGTACCTCATGCCCGACGCAATCCTCTACCTGTACAAGAGTCAAATATGTCCTAAGATGGAGTACTGCTGCCACATATGGGGAGGTGCCGCTCAGACCACCCTTTCCTGCCTTGACAGAGTCCAAAACCGACTTTGAAATCTAGTGGGGGATGTCATTTTCTCTTCCCTACAGTCACTCTCACAGAAGAGATGTTGCTAGTTTTTCTTTGCTCTACCATTATTTTCATGGTAGGTGCTCGACTGTCCTAAAATATATGGTCCCCCCCCCACCTCCTTGTAAAACATTCACAATAAGAACCCGCCTAGCTACTATCACTGTCAATGAGTTCCCTTTCTCCCTCTGCGTGCCCAAGACGAAACGAAACTTCCAATAGGCAGATTTCTTTCCTAGAACTCCACGTCTGTGAAACACAGTGCTGCGAGGCTGCTTCCCTGCCGACTATAATATGGTCGTATTCAAGTTCTTGTTGAACCGTCCCTGTAAATAATCAATTTCTGCCCTGCTACAACCATCATGCTTGTGAATGCGATGTTGTCTCACCATCCACCAGTCAAACTCTTTAACCCCTATCCTTGAGTCAAACACTTTAACCCTTATCCTCGAGTGGCCTTTGGGCCTTGATAAGTGATGACCTTTAATGTAAAAAAAAAAGAAAAGAAGTTAAAATGAGACAAAATTAAATTTATATTATTTGTATTATTCGAACTACTGTTACCTATTTGAACCTAAGTAATAAATAATAACCGGTGGTGTTCCCTGGAGTCTGAGTGACTACAAGTCTTCCCAGAAGTAATAAATCTAAACGTGTGTATTATTTAGATTATTCAGACTACTGTTCTCATCTTGGATGTTATTCTCACAACTTTTAGGCCGATGTAACCTCTGATCTTCTTCAGGTCTACCTTTTCGAACTCAGGAATCTTTAGTCTGAATGATCCAAATAACACAAATTATCAATTCTCATTTAAAAAATTCCAAAACAAAAAAACAAGAATTTTAATTTTACGATTTATAGGCATTATTTACAATTTATAGGCATTATTTACAATTTATAGGCATTATTTACAATTTATAAGAATGATTTACAATTTATAGGCATTATTTTCCCAATAAAAGGAATATACAGCATGATCTCCCAAAAGTATCACCCATGGAATCGTTAATAAAATTCACAATCCTTTCTGCAATTCAACCATATTCAATTCAAATAAACTCCACTCTATGCCTGACTTGTCCACCAAGTTTCAATCATTAATGTCCAACAATTTTTGTTTTACCGCAGTTCAATGATAAGCATAACTGGATACAACATCCACTGTCCCTATTTTTGATGTGGCAGCTCTCTTCAGTTCTGAAATAATCTGAAGGTTGTTTGAATAAAGATTAGCTTCGAGATAATCCTGCGGATAAAAAAATAGGGGGTTAAAGTTCGGTGAGTGTCATGCTCATTCAGGATCACACATCCTACTGTGTTTCTGTATATTATCGTTAACGTCCACGAATCTTTCACTTTAGAACGTTGTGCTCACATTATAGATACAGAGTTCACAAAATAAATATTGATATGCATTCAAATACAGGGAGATTAGCAAAAATGTCACACATCCAACATTGCAGCGATGGGACAGGGGCTGGAGCTTGGTAGACAGTGTGGGACCTACTAGGTTAGAGACTTAGAGACCCTTTTTAGGATCCTGTCCAAGAGGTAGAGACTAGGGACGGGCACAGAAATAGTAACAATGCTCCATGCATAGCTGGATGGTGGCTTTGTAGAGATATAGGATACTGTCAGGTGTAAGAAGTTTTCTAGCACGGTAGAGGGAGCCCACTTTCTTTGCAGCAGCCTTGGCAATGTCTTCTATGTATTTGTTCCAATTCATGTTACCTGTGAATGTTAGGCCGAGGAGTTTGAAAGTTTATATATACTAGCAAAAATATGCGACCGGAGGAAGCATATTTTTGCAAGACTGGGGGGATGATATCATGTTGAACGAACATATTCTACACTGACCCCCAAAGAAGGAGGTTATGACTGAGAGCATAGTATCATGACAGACGTCTCCAATTGTTAATAAGATTCACAATCCTTTCTGAAATCCAACCATATTTGATACAAATAAACTTCAGTCTATACTTGATTTGTCCACCAAGTTTTAGTCATGAATGTCGAACAGTCTTTGTTTTATCTCCATTCAATAACTCTGACACTCTCCTCTCTTTTCGCTGGGGTATTTATTACGCTGAGGGGGTACAAATGCAGCAAGTTCGTTGGAGCACATTTTGTGGAAGTACTTGTAAAACAAGCACAGCAGTGCAACATTGTGGCGATGGGACAGGGGCTGGAGCTTGGTAGACAGTGTGGGACTTATTAGGTTAGAGACTCATTTGTGCACCCTGTGCAATAGGGAGGGACTAGTAGTTGGTGCGCCATTCCAGTTGTGGCAACAATACTCCATGCATAGGCGGATGGTGGCTTTGTATAGATATAGGATACTGGCAGGTGTAAAAAGTTTTTGAGCCCGTAAGAGGGAGCCCTCTTTCTTTGCAGCAGACTTGGTAGTATCTTCTATGTATTTATTACGATTCATGTTGACTGTGAATGAGACACAAGCACGTAAGGCATCGCAAATCCCATCAATACCAAAATGCTTCTGATAGAGCATGGCTGAAGGAATTTGCTGCACATCCACCTGATAATGACATGATCATTACGCCGAAGAACTGCAGGCTTGTGGAACTCACTCCCTGGGCACCAAATTCTCGTCCACACATCCAAGAAGTGTAAGAAAGTAGCTTTTTTCCAAGAACTGCAGGCTTGTAGAACTCTCTTCCTGCTGACTGTTTTCCTCCTACTTATAGCTTTTGTCTTTTTAAGATTAAGGCCAATAAGCATCTCCTGTCTTTGCAATAATCATATTTTGTTCTTGTTAGCTCCTTTCATCAAGTGGCTTCATGCCTTGTCTTGGGTGATTTTAATTAAAAAAAAAATGGCGATGGATGAGAACTCAGATGTTGAGAAAGTATATCTGGATGGCGAAGCTATTGAGGTTGTCAAGAAGTTTTGTTAGCTTGTGGCTACCACAGCAGCAGGTGTTAGTCTGATTGCACATATTAGGAGTGGATGAAGTAAGTTCAGGGAACTTCTGGCATTGCTAACAAGCAAGGTGTTACCACTGTCGAGAATCTGTATGCAGTGTGATGATGTATGGATGTGAAACCTGACCAGTGAGGGTTGAGGACAGGCGTTGCATTGAGAGAAATGATATGATAATGAAATGATGAATGTGTAATGTGAGTCTAAAAGGCAGGCTTAGATCTGATGAGCCCACAGGGCAATTAAATTTGGACAGTATAGGAAGATGTATGCTGAAGAGTAGACTTTGATGGTATAGCCACGTTGAAAGAATGGGTGACAGTTCTAGGGTCAGTAGATGTAGAACAGTTGAGGTAGCAGGTTCAGTTCAGGAAAGCCACGGAAAACATGGGAGGAAGTGATAAAACTAGACCTGAGGGAAAGAGGAATAAATGAAGTCTTGGTTAGAGATAGATTAGTTTTGAAGTCAATTTCTTAACGGACGTTAAACTGATGATGATGATGATGATGATACATTAATTATGTCTGAACTCTGATATGTTTTTTTAATATGTATAAATATCTATACTAAGTGTAAGTCTGTAGTTGAATGGTGACATAAATGGATGGTTAACAACTAAAAGAAACCTATTCAACCATCGATTGTCATGGTTGATAGCACCCTACCCGAGAATCCAACATTCAAACTCCTCGGCCTAACATTCACATGTAACATGAATTGGAACAAATACATGAAAGATACTGCCAAGGCTGCTGCAAGGAATGTCGACTTCCTCTTCTGGATAAGAAAACTTCTCACACCTGCCAATATCCTATATCTCTACAAAGCCACCATCTACCCATGCATGGAGTATTGTTGTCACATCTGGGCTGGTGCACCATCCACTAGTCTCTCCTTTTTAGACAGAGTCTAAAAAAGAGTATCTAATCTAATAGTTCCTTCACTATCCACCAAGCTCCAGCCCCTGTCCCATTGCTGCAATGTTGCATTCTTGTGCTTGTTTTACAAGTACTTCAATGGAATGTGCTCTGATGAACTTGCTTCTCTGGTGGCCCCTCGACGTAAATGCATTCGACCAAAACGACAATCAGCTAAATCCTATCCATTCATTGTAGAGGTCTCCAGATGCTGGAGGACTTTCTACTCCAATAGCTTCTTTCCCTCGAACTGCTAGCCTTTGGAATTACCTTCCCTGCTCCCTGTTTCCCTAACTGTACCAAAATGCAGAAATTTAAATGTAATGTGAATAAACATCTTGCTGCACAACTCCTCACTTAAGATGTTCCCATAGATCTAGCCCCAAATTCACAGTAGCCCCTTACGTCTCAGTGGCAATATCTCTCTTTTGGGGTTGAAGTAAAAAAAAGAAAAAAGAAGTTCATCAGCGTTTTGTTTCCTACAAATTCTGATAATCAGTCTTATCTGTTTCATGTTTTTGAATTTTTGAGATGAGGATTGATAATTTGTATTATTTGGATTATTTGGACTACTCAATTTTAGGTTTGGCTTGGTTGTTTGGTTTACGGCATATCAACCCTTTTCGGGTTTTTTAATGCTAAATCCAGTCATTTTAGTAAAAAGTGTTTATGCTTCAGGTTCTATATATCTTTAAATATTTATTCATGGTGTTTGGTTTGGTGGTTTTGTAGAGGAAAATTGTTGTTTCTGTTTTTGGCTTTGCAGAACATTATTGAGTTATGTAAAGGGAAAGGAAAAAAATAATAACATCAATGTTTGGTGCATTTTTGGCCAGGAACCCAGTAGCACCAGTGAATTTTAGGAGCATGTAACCTATTCTTGTTTTAGATATGTATGCCTTGTAAAGACATAGATAGACCTTTATTCTCTTCCTTTCACTAGGTTAGCCGCATGGTTCTCGGGGTTCAGACAGAAGTTAAAATGCTTACTTAGGTCTGAAGTTCGAATCGTGTGACTGATAGAAAATCATTTTCCATACTGATGATTCCCGGAAAAGGATGAAACACATATGTATGTTGATAAGAATAAAAAAATATTCATCATAATATTGTTTATATCCTCCTTAATGCTAGGATGGGCCCTTTAAGAGAATTATAATTAGTCTATCGAATTGAATACGTAATGGAAGTTCTGTCCAATCGTGTCGCAGAACATTGTTTATGACAGCCTTCTAGGTATGTCCGCTTGACATAAATAAACCTTACTTCTCTTCCTTTCAGCGTAGTTGTTAGGTTAGCCACATAGTTCTAGGGGTTCAGACGGAAGTTAAAATGTTATATATATATATATATATATATATATATATATATATATATATATATATATATATATATATATATATATACACACATGTTTATTTAATGGTGTTAATTAATGCTTCCCATATTGTATTAAATTTTATTCTATGGCTACTTAGGAGGTCATTGGCGTCTAACATATGTGCTGCTTCTTTGAGTCGTCATACACCAATTTGACCGAAATACTAAATGGACTATACTGAAAATTGAAAAAATTTTTAAAAAGTCTTATCATGCAAAAAGACTCTGTGTTATTTAATGTTTGCCTAAATTAATATATATATATATATATATATATATATATATATATATATATATATATATATATATATATATATATATAAAATATTTAAATGTTGAATTAAATTAAAGATAATTGAATTATCGTTTAATAATAATCTATTGTGATAATATAAAGCTCAATATATTGAATAGAGCAATCAATTCTAGAGATGAAAGATGATAATAAAAAATTGTAAGGATACAATATTTATTCGAACATCAAAAGTTCAGAGCAAGGAGCTTCATATCCTTAATCCATGGATTTTCAAAGATAAACTCTTTTCATCAGAGGACAGAGAAAAACCGACAATGTAATTGTAAATATTAATATTTAACATTTAACTTTGAAAATTTTACATAAAATAAAACAAAATAAAAACCAAAAGGTAAAGAGTTATATGTTGAGATGAAAGCGTAGAGTCGGGGTGGACGCTGTCCAAAAACACGTCAAAAATAAAACAGCTGTTATATTGGAAATGAATGTTTGAAAAAGAATAATACTCAAATTGTTTAGGAATCAAAATGTTTTTGTTAAGAGGCTGATATTTAGACGGCAATTGGTAAAGTCCAGTTTATCTTGTCTGTGCAGTAGTCCGGTATTGGAATTATCCGTTTCACAGGATTCAGAATGAAGTTTGTCAGTTAGAGTTTGGTGTATATCAAAGTGTGCATTACGAAAACCTCTAGCTCCCTGGTTGATCAGTGTATATATATGGACTATATTTAGTTTAATTTAGTTTTATGCAAAGGGGGTAAAAAAAAGGTGGAATCCCTTGTGAAAATTCAGGTACCTCCAATTTTTATGAAATTTTAACATGTATAAAACATCAATTAATAAATATTCTCCAAATTCTAGGTTTTTTTTTTAGTATTTTAAAGGGTTTTTACGGAGGCACAATATGGCCACAACCTCTCATGTGAAAATTCAAATATTTCTCAATTTGCACTAAATTTTATCCATAGTCATTAGACACCAATTAAGCAAGATTCCCTGATTTTTAATTTTCTTCTTAAGACCCCTTAAACTTAAGCCTTAAATTTGAGACATTTTCTAGAATCAAAATCGAGTAATGGATTTTGATCAAAATTAGAATAATGATTCTAGACCTAAGGTTTATTATCATTATATCTTGATAAGGGGATATAAAAGTGGTGCAAAACGGTTCTGTTCAGGGGATTCATTTTACTTACCCAAGGGCGCATATTTTTCTAGTTATATAAATGTATTTATCTTTTTTTTCTTTTAAAATTATATTAGTGGTTCGTCAAATTTAAAATGATAACTGTAGTGGTCCAAAAAAACCGTTATGAAAATTCAGATACCACCGATTTTTTTTTTGTGAAATTTTAACAATAGTTATTAGACATCAATTAAAAAATATTCCCTAAATTTCTGTTTCTTTGGAGTATTTTAAAGCGTTTCTATAGGGTTTTATTTTAGGGCAACTTCCCATTTGAAAATTCAAATGTTTCAAATTCGCATTAAATTGTATCTATATTCATTATGCATTAAAATTCGTAATGATCAGTAATTGGTTTAGAATTGAATCCTGCACATACGCATATATACACGTATATACATACCTAACTTTATATAAATAGAGACAAGAAAACGAAATGCCACTTGGATGTTTATATTTTGCGCAGGCTCGTAGAAAGAGAGTGAGTGAAGATCTACATGTTCTGTGTGGGGAAAGAGAGAGAGAGAGAGAGAGAATGAGAGAGATAATCACTCAAATGAAATCAATCAAATTTATTGCACGACTGAAAACAACAGGTCAGTTTCTAAATGGGAGTGGGAGCTAAGTGGGACATGAAAAAAAAAATAAATTGGGGTGGAAAATGCGAATGGATGGTGTCATCCGAGCTATAAAGTAACAATTTATGGGCGGCCAGGGGACAAAATAAATAAGGGGAATGGGCATTTTTGGAGGAACTCTAATACCCAAAAAACAAAACCGGGTACGGACTCATTTTCTCTACTAGCTAAGTCTAATTTAAAATTGAGAGATGACTTCTGAAGATCCCAGGACCGTGTGTACCCTGCTCCTCGTCGGATGACTAACGTTATGACTGTAAACGATATATTCTATTTAACCCATGGATGGACACTTGTCAGTTACTACCACTCCGAGTCAAAACTGGACCCGACAAAATCAAAACACTTCTGGAGCAAAATATGGGAAAAGCGAAAAGACCATAACAGAAATCAAATCGAATCAAATTTATGGGCAAAAAATAGCAAAGTACAACAAAAATAGCAAAGTGCAACAAGCCATATAAATGGAGAGTTAGAAGATGTGTATATCTAAACAGCGTCTGAATGTTTTGTCCAAGGCAATCTCATTCCTGAATATAATAGACATCATTACCACCTCTGGTAGGCTGCTCCACGAAACATAAACACAGACAGAGAATGCTGACTCTCCTCCAATGCGACCATGGTACATCCTTTGCTGGGTTCCGTGGAGACCACGATCTAGCTCCGGGGTGAGCCCCCCACCCCCACCCCCACAGAAAGATACATCTAAATTCTGGTTGATGTTTTAACGCCAGAAACGCATTCACATGAATCCTCTACTGCTTATCAGTGGCCATGATGCATCCAGCACTGCCTTGAACAGTTGGTCGTCTGTCGGCTGAACATGGATTCTGGCAGCCTGTTCCACGATGGAGCGACCATTTTAATCACTGTTTAATCATAATTTGTCATCCCATATCATTTTACACGTCCACATACTTCCAAATGGACTCTCCTTCTCTCTCACACCCTCTCTTTTAGTCATGTGATGCCATATACGTTTCTATTAATCACCACAGTCTAACAATCCCTACCTCGGGTTCACGTTAACTCCTTTCATTTCCTGTCATTCTCAACTAGCCATTTTATATACTAGTGGGTCTATGCACACAATATCTAACAATCCCGAAAAGAAAGTTCAATCGGAAATGGAAATTGTATTCGAAGATAAGTGCTAAAAATTGAATTGGGAGCGACAGCTTTTGAAGAAAAGGACCAATAACCGTGTGTACTAATTAAAGAATTCTACTTAGACACTTAGTAATAAGGAATAATATACAAACAGTAAAAGGTAAATCATTATAAATTTTAGAACACAGCTGCTAGGTGTGAGGGTAGGTAATGCGGGTTATATTTAGTAGTTTAATTTAGTTTTATGCGAAAGGATAAAAAGGAATGGAAATCTATCATGAAAATTCAGATACCTCTGATTTTTTGTCAATAGTTTTTCTTTTTTTGGTATTTCACAGGCTTTTTAGCGGCAATAATATAGGCATCACTTCTTAGTTGCACTGAATTTGATCCATCGTTATTAGATTAAGCAATATTTCTTGAATTTCAATTTATTTTTAAGACCCTTAAACTTAAGCCTTACATTTGAGATACATCAGAATAAGGATTCTAGACATATGGTTTAGTAGCATTATATCTTTATTTTATCCTTTGTAAGGGGATATAAAAGTGGTGCAACACTTTACTGTCCAAGGAATTGCTTTTACCTGTTCTGGGACTTCTAGTTTAGTATTAAATTGTTTTTTATGAAATTTGTTTCAATTTCATGAAGAAAATTGAATTGGGAGCGGCAGCTTTTGAAGAAAAAGACCAACAACCGTGTATACTAATTGAAGAATTTTACTTAGACACTTTGTAATAAGGAATAATGATGATGTTTTTTTATTTTTATCATCTACCAGAATCAAATATTTTATTTTTTTATTTATTGATTTATTGAAATTAAAAACGCAATAGCGTAAAATAATAGATATGGGCGCAATCTCCCATTTGAAAATTCGAATATTTCAGATTTGCATTGAATTTGATCTATAGTCATTAGACATCAATTAAACAAGATTCCCTGAATTTCAATTTCTTCTTAAGACCCCTTAAGCTTAATTTTAAAATATTTTCTAGAATCAAAATCATGTAATGGATTTTGATCAAAATTGGAATCAGGATTCTAGACATAAAGTTTAGTATCATTATATCTAGATGTTAATCTTCGTGATAGGACATAACAGTGTTTTGGGGAATTAATTTTAGCCATTATTTATAAATTGAAGACTAAAATATAATTTGAAGCTATGTATGCGATTTAAATGTTGACATTTTGTAATACGCCCGATCGATTTTATTGTGAAATCGATTTATTTGAAATCATTGAATTATTTTTTGAATCAATTTTGAAACAACTCTCAATAAAAAAATTAAATGTCAATTTTTTAAAATTTTTAATGGATTGTTTGACAGTTGAACGATGATGAATATTATGAGAGGATTCTAATTATCTACATCACACTAACTCAGAACAACAGCCGACCCAGTCATCATCATATTCTGTTCAACATCTGTTTTACCTGCTGGCATGCGTGGAACGACTTTTAGAAATTGACTTCGCTACGAATCTATATCTGACCAGGTCTTTACGTATCCCTCTTTCTCTCAATATCTCTACAATGCCACCATCCACCCATGCATGGAGTATTGTTGTCACATCTTGGCTGGTGCATCATCCACTAGTCTCTCCCTCTTAGACAGAGTAAAAAAAAAGAGTATCTAATCTAATAGGTCCCTCACTATCCAACAAGCTCCAGCCCCTGTCCCATTGCTACAATGTTGCATCCTTGTGCTTGTTTTACAAATACTTCAATGGAATGTGCCCTGTGAACTTGCTGCTCTGATGGCACTCTCGACATAAATACATTCGACCAAACCGACAATCAGCTAAATCCCATCCATTCATTGTGGAGGTCCCCAGATGCCGGAGAGCCTTCTACTCTAATAGCTTCTTATCTCGAGCTGTTGGCCTTAGGAACACTTCCCTGCTCCCTGTTTCCCTGACATGCAGAAATGTAAAAATGTATGAAGTCACACATTCAGTGCAAGATGCATACATAGTCGCTATAATATATTCGCTCACAATATTGAATATTATTTCAGCATTTAGGGATATTTTGGTGATCTAAAGTTTGTACCACGAATTAAGTAAATTCTGGTGTTGCTTTTTGCCCATTTCTCTTGGATCAGATCAGTTGAAATATGCAGCTGATCTGGAAGTTGATCCGGGTTCGATTGTAGATTGGGGTACGAAATGGGAGGAGAAAATCCCCGCCGGAAAGTCATGTTTGACAACGCGTATTGTCTAGAAAAAAGTAAACATCTAAATAACAAACACAGTTGCTATCCAGCAAGCAACCGAGATATAGATATATATTTATATAAAAAGGGTGCAATAGCGAGTCTTCAGTTGTGGATTAGGGTACGAAATGGCTTGTTTCATTTAATCCTGTTAATACTCAGTTTGTGTTTTTCAATCGTAGGCGTGTCCCTTTTCTTTCCTGAGATTCTCATGGATGGCTCTGCTCTTTAGGAGAGATCGACTCTGAAACTTCTTGGTCTTTCTTTCTCATCATCTCTTAAAGTTCATACATTAGATCCATTGCTCTTTCTGCTTCTCGTAAAGGCAGTTCTCTCTATCACTCCAAACACATTCTCACATCTAAGGCTATTCTCTATCTCTACAAATCTATTATCAGACCTTGTATGGTCCATAGTTGTCGTATTTGGGCTGGTGAATCTCTGTTTCATTTGAGGGTTCTTTATAAGGTTCAGAAGCGTATCTGTAATTTGTTTGACCTCACCCTTTCTTCTCTACACCCTCTCTCTCACAGACGTGATGTTGCTAGTCTCAGTCTTTTCTATAAATACTATTATGGCATGTGTTCTTCAGAGTTATGCGATCTATTCCCCGCTTCCTTTGTTCGAACTCATTTGATTCGTTAGTCTAGTGGTCTCCATCAATTCACTGTTTTGATACCTCATTGTAATACAGCTTCCTATTCCAGTAGCTTCTTTCCAAGAACTGCAGGCTTGTGGAACTCTCTTCCTTGTTTGATTGAAGTACTTTCATGCTTATGATAAAAGTGGTTTAAGTGTTTTATTTGTGAAGTTTCTTCAACGTTTCACTCAAACTCTACAAAAAAGCCCATGAATGCCTGTCAAGATACTCGATCTCCTCAACATATCCGACTCTCTTCTGATAAGCATTCACCTTGTGGAATCGGTAACCTGATCACTGGACTCTGACTCTTAAATTGTTAAAAGCTCTGAATCCTACATAATACTGTACTGTTGTCATATTTGGGCTGGTGAATCTCTGTGCCATTTGACGGTTTTGATAAGATACAGAAACGTATCTGTAATTTGATTGGCTACACCCTTTCTTCTTCTCTGCACTCTCTCTCTCTCTCTCTCTCTCTTTCACAGACGTTATGTTGCTAGTCTCAGTCTTTTCTATAAATACTATTATAGCATGTATTCTTCAGAATTATGTGATTTATTCTCTGCTTCTTTGTTCCAGCTCGTTTGATTCGTTCGTCTAGTGGTCTCCATCAATTTGCTGTTTTGATACCTCATTGTAATACAGCTTCCTATTCTAGTAGCTTCTTTCCAAGAACTGCAGGCTTGTGAAACTCTCTTCCTGCTGACTGTTTTCCTCCTATCTATAGCCTTGGTCTTTTCAAGACTAAGACCAATAGGCATCTCCTGTCTTTGCGATAATCATATTTCGTTCTTGTTAGCTCCTTACATCAAGTGGCTTCATGCCTTGTCTGGAGCGATTTCCATTAAAAAAAATATAATAAACTGATTCAGCAATTGTTTTTGTTCTGTTACCATTTATACTATATATATATATATATATATATATATATATATATATATATATATATATGTATATGTACATTTGTATTTTTATTGTCCTATTTATTATATATATGCAATAGTTTTATCAAGTCAATATTGACAGTAATTAATGAAAGTGATTTAATAAAAAAGGATAAATTACCAAAACCTTTTTAGAAATGATAATTATAAATGACCAGTAATCTTCCTTCATATGGACTCGCAACCCTTTTGCCTCGTCCCTAACCCTAACTCCTGATTCTCTTACTAACATCTTCTCTATGTTTACATGTTAACGAAGATGGCCAATAAAGTAGATATAATTGTTAATTGCCTTTCTATTCTACCAAAAAGTTTTTACTTCATCAAATGGCTCTGAAAAAAACATTTTACCCTGATATACTTACCTGGCAGGTGTGTCCTCGACATCAGTCCGACAATGACTTTCTTGCTGTTGGGCTGACATATTGTTCTGTTCAGTCTCAGGAGATCCACTCTCCCAGGCTTTACCTTCTCTTTGAGAAGGGGTTAGTTTATTGCTAATCGCGTGACGGGGCTGCTCAGGCGTTTTTTGTAGGCCAGAGCACGCTAATCCTAGTGCGCTGGCTTTCCACACCCAACCTTGTGTCTAGCCTCCTGGAGAGGAGGTAAATAAAATACCTGATGTCTTTTCACCATTGCTAGTAAAAGATGAGTAAATAATCAACTGATGTAGCAATTATCTGTTTCCATTTACATTTATATTATAGGAATATTATATAGTTTGTTACTTATATTTAGAAAGGAGAGTTGTCTGTCTGTGTATTTGTATGTATGTGTGTATGTATGTATGTCGGCAAAAGGCTCCCGAGATACTCGACAGACGACCATAAAGTGGATATGTTCTTAAACGGCATGGCCTCGGTTGCATAGTATGGAAAAATTGGTAAAATCATCGATTTCTTCGTGTTGAACGGATAATAAACCTGTTATTGGGGGGGGGGGGGGCTGAGGTGAGGGAAGAAGGGGCCTTGCCTGCAGAAAGGGAGGGGAAAACGAGTGGGGAGCCACGGGCAACGCAGGGTACCTCTGCTAAAATATTAAGGAGAGTATAAAGTGGGCCTTGGGTTTACTGTTGGCAGCCTCGTAACTCTTGCTTCTCTTATTTTGTCTTTTAGTCCTCACATTCCATGAGCGATGTTTCTGGCAAAGGGGGAAGAATTGCTGTTTTCTGGGTCAGAATTTATCTATATAACACTCATAGTTGGCTAGTTTTTGACCTTACAGTAGTATTTTTTTTAGCTCCTTCCATCAAGTGGCTTCATGTCTGATCTGGAGTGATTTCCATTATAAAAAAAGAAGTTTTGTGTGTTTCTCAGCGTTTCTCAACCGAGGTAATACAGGGTGATTGGAAAGTAATTCCTTGTAAGTTATTACTGAAATATTATTCTTACAAGAAATGAATGGGGGGATCAAGTGTTATGAATTATGTATTATTTTTCTCTTTAGTCCTCACATTCCACGAGCGATGTTTTTGACAATGAGGAACAAATGCTGTTTTCTGGGTCGGCTTTTGTTTTCAATACTCTCATAGTATTAATCACCATTCATCTGTCAATTTATCCATTTTGTTGACTCTAATCTTATCTTGATAAGTGTTGACTCATTAGTAAAAAAAAAAAGAAAAAAGTTCCTTGTGAAATCAGTTGATTCGCTTTCCAGGCAGCTTTAGACGCTGGTGGCGATTGCTAGCACCCATATCGAATGTTGAATATAACTCCATGCTATACACTTTCTTATCATATTCATTTCTTGGAAACATTATATTTCAATAATAAATTACAAGCACTTAATAATAGGGAGTTACTTTCCAATGACCCTGTATATATCAATATTTTGTAATAAGTGATCAAGCGTAACCTCTTTTATTTTAGAATTACCTCCCTTTTAGAGAACTCTTTAGTTAAGAACAAAACTATAGAATTCCACTCCACGTGTATCAGCTGAATAAAGCTTTCTCAAGTCTTCTATTGTTCTCATTTGTCATTAGACCTATTATTTTATTAAAAAATATAAGACCATTGGGAATATATTTAGTGACGTGTGTACATTACCAAAAGATTTGACAAAACAATATTACTTATTCATTGAACTAGTTATTCAAAAATATATACTGTTATTTACCACACCAACTTTTTTAAAAATGTAGTTCATCCCAAACAAGGCAAGTTGGCACTGTAGATGTAAGGAGCTACTGAAGATTAGTGTGAAAAATTGGGAGCTATGCAGCAAGATGCTTGTTCACTGTAGTTTTAAATTTCTGCATGTCAGTACAGTCGGATGAAAACAGGGAGCAGGGAGGGAGTTCCAAAAGCCGGCAGCTCAAGGGAAAGAAGCTATTGGAGTAGAAGGCCCTCCTGCATCTGGGGACCTCCACAGTGAATGGATGGGATTTAAAACCGGTAATGTATTACCGGTAACAGAAGCTTTGAAAATATGAAAATATATACATATACATAAAGACATTTCGGGTATATATATATATATATATATATATATATATATATATATATATATATATATATATATATATATATACACACACACACACACATATATATATATATATATAAAACAATGAATGTAAATTTAAATGTTGTATCTTTAAATAATGACCTATCGTGATAATGAAAAGTTCAATATACTAGATAGAGCAATAAATCAATAAAATAATACATACATTATCGGTATTTATTCTCTGATAGAAGCATTTATCTTTGAAAATCCATAGATTAAAGATTTGAAACTTCTATTTGTTTTCGAACTATTGATAATTTAATAAACTTTGTAATTCTTCCTACTTTTATTCTCATCATTCTTATATATATATATATATATATATATATATATATATATATATATATATATATATATATATATATATATATATATATATATATATTAACAAAAAAAAATATATATATATATATTTATATAGAGGAGTATTAGAAGGCTATCACAATGTAAGAAATGGAAATATGTCGGCGTTGAGAAGTAAGAAAAAGCAAGTGATTTTCTTATATATATATATATATATATATATATATATATATATATATATATATATATATATTAATAGCGAATCTTACTTGATTAGGCAAGACTTCAACACAGTGATATAATGTGTGTGACCGTATTCCATAATATATTTCGAGGAAGACCTCTTTATCAAATGGTAGGTGTTTCAAATCTCTAAAACATGTGTAGAATGGTAATATTGTTATATGTTTATAACGCAGTAAATATTAATATCTCCGGCAAATGGAATAAAACAATAACTAATTTTTTTTTTTAATTTCATATTTGACTTAACTGATGAAGTGTTATATAACACGTCATCAGTAAAGTCAAATATGACATTTTGAAGAAAAAAAACGAGAAACAATCAATCCAGTAAGATTTGCTATGAATATATATATATATATATATATATATATATATATATATATAAATCACTTCTTTTTGTCTTACTTCTCAACGCCGACATATTTCCATATCTTGCATTGTGATAGCCTTCTAATACTCCTCTATATAGTATTACCCACAATGCTTCGAGTAAACTACATCTCCTTATTATATATACTAGCAAATATATGCTCCCTCCGGTCGTATATTTTTGCTAGTTGTTTGCTCTCTCTCTCTCTCTTTCTCTCTCTTTCTCTCTCTCTCTTTTTTGAAATACAACTTTCTGTGCGTTCGAATAATCAGAGGGCGGGTAATCAAATGTTGGAATGGCTGCCGGCTGTGCTATCATATTCCATTACAATCTAATTTAATTATGTAACTCAAGTATATAGATAAAAAAAATCAATGTCTTTAATTAATTCTATTTATAAATTTTATTAAGATTATGATCAAGGAAAATATTTTAGATACATTTGAAAATCTGAAAAACAAATCAATCATGGGTGTATATTTGCGAATATAAGTTTATTAGAAACTTTAAAACAAATTAATTATGTAAATCTGAAAGACGGCTGATGTTTTGGAAGCTTTGGAATGGGTATATAAAGCAGTTGATAAGTAGGTATCATGAGTATATATTTGCCAATATTAATTTATTAGAAGCTTTAAAACAAATTAATTATGTGAATTTGAAAGACGTGTGATGTTTGGGAAAGTTTTGGAATGGGTATATACGAGCTGATAAGTCGATATAAAAAGAGAGCGATCAAAACTAATAATATAGTTTCGGCTTCAGACCGACAGACAGAAAGACAAACAGACTAACAGATACATAATCTCCATTATAATTATATATATATATATATATATATATATATATATATATATATATATATATATAATTTAATGATTAAATATTTAATATTTATCTCCATAGACAAGTACTTGTTTCATCTTCTAAAGACTCATTAGTGTGGCCACATATATAACTGACAAGCCAAACTCACAGTTCTACCCTTAGACCTTTATATCCATGCGCCAATCGATTCAGTCATATGAATGAGAAGTATAAATACTGCATTTTATCAGTACAATGCATTTCGTCTTCAGAAGCATCAATCTCAGTTGCTCACAGGGGAGATAACCGGTGCATTAGGGAAATAATTCTCCTCAGACAGAGTGCTCTGCCTTTAAGGGGGCCAGTAATTATAATTAAATATTTATATCCACAGACAAGCGCTTGCAGTCATTGAGTGAATAGATGACCGTTGACCCTGTTTTAATGGATGCACAGGGCCTCCTTGAGACATGTAATTTATTTTAAGAGTTTTATGCAAGGGTAAAAAGGTTTAATAACGATGTACTGGAATGAACGTCCAATTGGTCCGAGATTGCTTATTGGTTATTCAAAGCTGCTCATCTGAAGGATGTGTCGCCATCCAACATCCGGGAACCCAGTGGATGTGTAATTGTCACTCTACGCTGCAAAGGAACCATATAAGTGATTTTTGCCAAATTGAACCAACTTATTTCTGTTCGTACCAGTCGGGGATACGTCCTTGACAATCAGTCTGACAGTGACTTTGTTGCTGTCTGAGGTATGGTTCTGTTCAGTCTCAAGAGGTCCACCCTCCCAGGCTTTATCTTTTTTTTTGAAAAGAGGTTATTTTATCGCTAACCGCCTGAAGTACCCCTAGCAGGGAATACCAATGGGATTGCCCAGGCATTTATAGGCCGGAGTGCGCTAATCTGAGTGCACTCGCTTTTTAACTGAACACTTGACCTTGTTCTTTCTGACCATATCCCAAACTGCACCATCCATGCAAGATTCAACACCACCAACCTGCATCACAGAGAATCTTCTTAAAAGGAGACTTCACTAGTTTGGTCACGTTCTTCGATGCCCTGAAAGAATAATTTATCCGCAAGTCGGTAGTCCCAATCGCATCCGCCGGCTGGAAGAAGTGCAGAAGCGGCCAGCTGAAGACTTGGATAGGAACAGAGAGGACAGACATGGAGCTGATGGCTGGCATCCACGTCGTTGGTGTTCGACGCTGGAACTGGGAATGACTGAAGTATGCCAAACACTCAGATGCCGATCGGCAGAGGCGGAGAATCGCCTTGATGTGAGATGCGGTGAACTCATTTGGAGTCGGCTCAACAAATCACATCTGGGGGTGAATGCCGTTACAGTCACAGTTGTGTCTAACCTCTTCGAGAGGTAAATCAAATTTGTGATTTTTGTCTTTAAATGTTAATTCAAGCCAGAAATTACATTTTTTCTATCCGTTTAAAGGCTTCAAAACTACTGTCAAATTTCAAAATGTTCAACCAGAGGTTTTTACCCCACCCGATAAACCGGTATTGTCTGGGCCTTCGTGTCTGGATTTACGCCGGTCTATCGGTTGTCCGTCCTGTGCAGTTCTAGGAGGTGCACCCTCCCAGGCTTTGCCTTCTCACCCTTTGAGATGGGGTTAGTTTATTGCTAATCGCCTGAGGCGCACCTACCGAGGAATGTCGACGGGGCTGCCCAGGCAATTTTTAAACAGCCAGAGTGCTCAGATTCTCGAGCGCTGGTTTTTTCCCACTTTTCCGACCTTGTGTCACATCTTACCTTGTGGGAGGAAGATAAATAGAAGAAAAAAATGTGTGTTAAAAGGGCATAACACCCGAGAAATCGTGACTTCCACCTAAGAATTAGTTCAGAAGAAACCGGTGAATGGCTAAAATCTGTCTCCGGTATATTACTTCCGCTAATCCACAATTTCTTCGTTCTAATCAACAATTATGGATAAAATCGTTGAGGAAGTAATTACAACAGCTGACTTATGTTTTATGAACATCTCGTTAAAAGTCTTAATTATCGAAACCAATCACAATTTAAAGACAGTGAAATGGTTGGCACAAAATAGTCAAAATTTCTTCCGCAATATTCTTTAATGGATACGTTTTTATTTATTTTTTATTTATTTTATTTTATTTCTATTTATAAACAAATTGTTATACTATGTTAAAAATACAGTATTAAAAACATTTTGGCACTTTTGCACTTTAGGGACGGGGTGAATTTGATTGTTTTCATTTCAGAAGAGCTACAATATTGTAAGGGGCAGAAAACCCTATTTTTCACTTTTTGTACATAATTTCTCTGAAAATATACCCTGACTTTTACTATATTTATTTTATTACACATTTTTTTATATTGTAAATAAAGATTTTATGTTTTATTTTTTAAACTGTAAAAAATTTTTTAAAATGTTTTAACCCAAACAAGATCGTTTTTTTTTAAAATACTGTTGATTTTCACAAATTTTAATTTCTTCAATAAATTCTCTATCAATTAATTAATTGAATTTTCATTAGTTCTTATTTATTTATTCCCGATTTAATTTTGAAAATAAAAAAATTATATTCAGGGCATTCACGACCATTTTCGGAGCAATTATGTACTAAAAATGTGCTAAAAGTGAAAAAAAAAGAGGGTTAACTGCCCTTTACACTATTGTAGCTCTTCTGAAATGAAAACAAATAAATTCACCCCGTTCCTAAAGTGCAGACATGCCAACATTTTCACTATTACGTAGTTGTGGACAAAAACTTATTTCCATTATTAAATATGTGCGTTAAAAAAAATGTGGTAAACTATTTTTTGTCAAAACAATATTATAAAATAGTAAAAAAATATTTTCATTAAAAACTAAAATAGATATGTGATTATATATTTTTGTAAAAAAATAATATGCTAAACAACAATTTCTTCGTGCTAATCAACAATTATGGATAGAATCGCTGAGGAAGTAATTATAGAAGCTGACTTATGTTTTATGAACATATCGTTAAAAGTTTTAATTATCGAAACGATGACAATTTGAAAACATTAAAATGGTTGGCAGAATTTGAAGGAAGAAGAATTTTTCGGCAATTTTCTTTATTGGATACGTTTTTATTATAAAGTTTAATTTAAGGCTTATTTTCGGTATAGGAGCCCCTCACAGGCAAGATGGCGGCCGTCTTCTCTTTTTTTTTTTTTTCCTTTTCTAAATAAAAGTTTTGTTTGTTTTTTGCGCACTTTTTCCCAAACTTTTATGTTAATTTTTAACATTATATTTTAATTTCAATGACTTTTAATGTAAAGTACTACTTTTGGTGGAGGGAGGGTAATTAAAAGTTATTTAAATTAAAAAGAAAACAAGGAACAAGATTTATAAAATAAAAAAAAGAAGGAAAAGGGAAAGAAAAAGGTATACTTAACAAAACAGGGACAAGGAACAAAATAATTAAGGATTTGTATATCACTTAGCAAGGGACAACCGCCATCTTGCCCGTGAGGGACTCCTATACCGAAAATAATCTGTTTAATTTAATTTATTTAATTTCTAAAATTATTATATTTTCACGATTAAGTATTTTTGGACAAAACCATATTTTCGTTATTAAATATGTATGTAAAAAAACGTATTTGATTATTTGTAAAAAAATCATTTGAGTATTTGTGAAAAAAAGAGAAAATATTCCAATTATAAGAAAAATATTTATAATATAAGTAAAATTCTAAATTACCAATTACGAAAATCAGTTTGATTATCTAAGATGTTGACCTAAAATACACAGGGAACTGATTTTAGTCATACACCGCTTTCTTCTGAACTAATTCTTAGACGGAAGTCGTGATTCTCGAGCGTTATACCCTTCGTGAACTGAGGAGAAAGCCATTCTTAACTATTCTGTACTTTCACCTAACAATTTAATAAACAAAATATAAATAATAGACTGCACAAGAAGTGTTCTTTATTGCTGGTGGGGGTGGAGTGTTGCCCCGCATTTACAACTATATCTGCTGCAAGAACGGTTCTAAAATCTATTTTCAATCGATATTTATTCAATAATTGCCGAATTTTCCTACTTTGTCAAAATTGCCGAATTTTCATAAATTCGAATTTCCTAGCTTAACGGGCCGGATTTCCCACACTCAACGCTGCCAATGACGACAACGACGACAACGACGACGACGACAAGAATGACTTTGGACAGCTGGTGTCGCTAAGATAGCAACAAATAAGTAAATGAAAACAACAAAAAGCAAAAATAAAGAAGACAAAAACAAAATATTAAAAAAAAAACTACAATGTGTTTCTAAAATTGACAGTGACATTTTTTTATAATTTTAAATGTTATAAAACGAACATGATAATAATAAAACGGTTAAATCCAAGATCTTTATGTTTTTGTGACTTTCTTTTGAGACAAACAGACAGAGAAAGAGAGAGAGAAAGAGAGTGTGTGTTTATGTGGAGAGATAGATAGATAGATAGAGAAAGAGAGAGAGAGAGAGAGAACTTCATTTTATTTAACGAACAAACGACATTCGAAAGAAGTTCTTTCATGTCGTTAAGATGGCAAACACGCACATTTCTTTCTTTTACAGACTTTTTACATTTTCTCTCATCCACTCCAACTCTCTCTCTCCCTCTCTCTCACCTGCTCTTTCTCCACCTCCTCTTTCCATGTTGTCTCCCCATTCTCGCTTTCTTCTCTACTATTTCTATGCTCTATTTGCTCCTTCTCTCTCTTCCCACTCTCTCCTCTGCCCTCTCTGCACCCTGCCTACCCCTCTTTCTCTCTCCACTATCTCTCTACCCTCTCTCTCCCCACTATTTCTCTACCCCCCTCTCTCCACTATCCCCCCCCCCAGGTTTGATACTAGCTACGGGGGGGGGGGAATAAGAGAGAAAGAAAGAGTCTCTATTACTTGCTCCCCCCCCCCCCCCCCCACGAAGACAGAACAAGACACAAGGTCGGTTTTTAATGTAAAGGAAAACCCAGCTCCCTAAAAAGGGTCACTCTGGATTGGAACAAAAATAAAACTTGCCCCAGTCTGACCGAGGCATTGGCCCAACCCTTTCTTCACCTCTGCGCCCCCTCTCTCTCACTAACGTGACGTTACTAGTCTCAGTCTTTTCTATAAGTACTATTATGGCATGTGTTCTTCAGAATTGTCTGATCTATTCCCTGCTTCCCTTGTTCCAGCTCATTTGATTCGTTGGTCTAGTAGCCTTCATCAATTCACTGTTTTGATCTCTCGTTATAATAAAGCTTCCTATTTCAGTAGCTTCTTTCCAAGAACTGTAGGCTTGTGGAACTCCCTTCTTGCTGACTGTTTTACTTCTACCTATAGCCTTGGTATTTTCAAGCCTAAGATCAATAGACATGTCGTGTCTTTGCGATAATCATCTTTCGTTCTTTTTAGCTTCTTGCATCAGGTGGCTTCATGCCTTGTCTGGCGCGATTTCCATGAACAAAAATTAAATTTAGCTTTCAAATTCCTATTAAATCTTTTTTAAAAATTGTTAAAGAAACAAAGGGCATAGTTAAAATAGTGGGTACTTCTTCAGTTTATGGACCAGGCTATGTTTTAGATTAGATTTTCAAGTTATATTCAATTTTTACTGTATCTTTTGTTTATTAAATTGCGAGGTGAAAGTACAGAATAGTTAACAAAGCCCCCCCCCCCCCTCTCCCCATGTTATGACTGGGTTTCTAAATAATAACGTCATTATTTTAGCACGGTCCGTAAACTCCAGAAGTACCAAAAATCGACACAAAAATGAAACTATAAAGTTTATCCTGTTAAAGTTGGGTCCACACTGGATTTTTTAATCCATATTTGTTTGATTGTGTCAGCTATTCTCTGGACGATCAGTCGCACCATCTGTCGCCCAGTCGGTACAGCTATGTTATTATCTATTAATAATAGAGATTATGTATCTGTCTGTCTGTCTGAAGCTGAAACTATATTATTAATTTTGATCGCTCTCTTTTTATATCTACTTATCAGCTCCTATATATACCCATTCCAAAGCTTACCCAAACATCACGCGTCTTTCAGATTCATATAATTAATTTGTTCTAAAGCTTCTAATAAATTATTATTCGCAAATATACACTCATGATTGTTTCTTTTCTGATTTTCAGATGATCACTCTCTTTTTATATCTACTTATCAGCTCCTATATATATATCCATTCCAAAGCTTCCCCAAACATCACGCGTCTTTCAGATTTACATAATTAATTTATTTTAGAACTTCTAATAAATTATTATTCGCAAATATACACTCATAATTGGGTTTTTTTTTCAGATTTCCAGATGTATTAAAAATATTTTCCTCGATAATAATAATCCTGATTTTTTTAAAATAGAATTGATTAAAGACATCGTTTTTTTTAAATCTATATAATTGAGTTACGTAATTAAATTAGATAGTAATGAAATATGATGGAACAGCAGGCGGCCATTCCAACATTTGGTTACCTGCCTTCTGATTATTCGAACGCACAGAAAATTCTATTTCAAGAAAGAGAGAGAGAGAAAGAGAGAGAGAGAGAAAGAAAGAGAGAGAGAAAAAAAAAGAGAGAAAAACAGAAAGAGAGAGAGAAAGAAAGAAAGAGAGAGAGAAGAGAGAAAGAAAGAAAGAGAGAGAGAAGAGAGAGTGATATGGACACAAGACAAGGGCGCGTTATTTGATTAATAACATGTAAGCAACACATTCTCTGAGATTTATCATATGAGTCGCTCAAAAATGATATATTTACTTTGATGTTTTCATTAAAAAGTTTTGGGTTTGCTTTTTTTAAAATCTTATTAGAAATTATGCTTTAAAGCACAAATTTATTGAATCAAGTAGTAGTAGTAGTAGTAGTAGTAGTAGTAGTAGTCGTGGCGATGGTGGTAGTAGTAACATCAGTACGAATAGTCAACACTGTGCTGGTAGTAGTTGTTGTTGATGCTATTATAGCAGTACAAATAGTCGATTATCGTGGTAGTTGTTGTTGTTGATATAGTAATAATAGTACGAATAGTTGTATTGTTGATAGTTGGTGCAATTGTGTACAGTATTAGTATGAACAGTTGTATTACATGGTTGTAGTCATTGATAGTAGTAGTTGTAAAAAAAACACATTTTATTGAGCTATTAAATGAAATAACTAGCAAAAATATGCGACCAGATGGAGCATATATTTGCTAGTAATATTTCTTATTGCTATTTATAATTATTACTATTTACAAAAAGTTACTACTATTAATATTATGACTATTTATTACAAATGTTTATTAATTATTACTATTTACAAAAATTTACACCTATTTATTACAATTAATTCAAATTATTAAAATTATTAAATTATTAAAATTAAAATTATTTTATTTTAAAATAATTTAACTGTAAAAAGTGGTTTAAAAGTTATATTTTCTTCTTCTTCATCCGATTTATTTTTGAACAGGCCTTTGATTAGTCCTCTATAAGAGGGTGGAGCCTGCCTGTCAGTTTTGATCAAAGTCATCTACTCCAGGCTTGGTGGTCGTGAGGATCTAAGTTTGTAATCCCCAGAGCTGCACGATCACGTTTACACAGCTCATCCCAAGAAAGTCTCGGTTTTCCAGCCTGCTGACTTGATGCGATGGACATGTTTCTGACCCGGGATATCCAGCTGGAGCTTTGCCATCTCATCCTGCCCAGCTTAAGGACATCAGTTATTTCCCGTATACCAAGCCTACAGAGAAGAGTCTCAAAGAGAGTGTCGTCTTCCAGCCTGACATGACAGATCCATCTCATGGCTCTTTCATTATGCTGCAGTCTCTTGAGAGTGCTCGCCGATGCAGCCCATGTTTCAGAGCAATAAAGCATAACACTCTTCACACACCTGTCCTTTAGTTGTGATCACCAGATGCTTATTTGTCAAGATGGGCAGGAGTTCTCTAAAGCCCCTTCAGGCAGACTTGCATCGGGCAATAGCAGCAGTCTCACAACCACCATCGGCTGAAAGGGAGTCATCCAGGTAGCAGAACTCAGCTACATCTTCCAGTTTGCTATCCCCAACCGCAACCTCTTTCACTGGCCTGCCGTTGTTTAGTCTAGCTGTGCCCATACAGCGAGGACACCTGTATTGTTGATCCAGTCGCAGTAGGCCACTGATTCCACTGCGTCTCTTGTTGACCCAGTAGGAACAGACGGGGCAAAAGATGGAGTTTTTCCCTGTACCACTCAGGTAGACCGGGAAAGAGAACTTTCCTTATCTTTTCATGGAATTCAGGTTGGGACCAGCAATCATTACCTTCGTCTTTGCCATATTGATTCGGAGGCCCTTGTCCTCCATACTATTTCTCCAGGAGGTGATTCTCTTAACTAGAGCTTCGAGTGAAATGTCGACAATTGCGAGGTCATCCGCGTACAGGAGTTCCCAAGGGCATCCAGTTCTCAGTTCATGTGACAGGGATTCCAGGACGATGATTAAGAGAAGGGAGCTCAATACGGAACCCTGGTGTACACCAAACCCCACACTGAATGGCTTACTGTATCCGCCCCTCTAGCATTCGAGTACATTAACTGAACAGTCCACATCAGCCATTTCTCCAGTCCCAGCCTCCTCATCGCTCACCATATGAACTTTTTTTTAAAAACTTATATATAAAATACTTATATATCAAGAACTTATATTTTAATATATATCTTATAAATTATAAGAATATACTAAATTAAATAAATATCTTATATATCAAGAACTTGCATTTAAAAAGTAATTAAAAATTTTTTTAATGATTTTATTTTATAATTATTAAAATTATTATTATTTATTACAAATGTTTATAAATTATTACAATTTACAAAAAATATTACTATTTATAATAATACTAATATTTATTATATTTATAATCTGAATATTTATTATACTTATAATACGAATATTTATTATATTTATAATACGAATATTTATTATATAAATATAATAAATATTCGTATCATAAATATAATAAATATTCGTATTATAAGTATTATAAATATTTATTATATTTATAATCCGAATATTTATTATACTTATAATACGAATATTTATTATATTTATAATACTAATATTTATAATACTCAATGCTGCATTTACGAATGGAATAATCTTTTGAACTAATCTCTGTAGCCCACCCCCTCTCCAAATGCCCTACACCTCTCGAGGGCAGAGTTAGACACAAGGTCGGTTTTTAATGTGCGAAAAATCCAGCCCCCCCCCCCCCCCAAAATAAAAAACAAAAATAAAATAAAATTGATCCGGTCAAGAAGGATTTCTCCTTCATAGACTGAGGACAGCAAAGATGAAGTGTAGTATCAGAACAGATACTACAATTTGCTCTGAACCAAAAGGCCAAGGATTGGAGTGTCTTTCAAATATTACACCTACTCTCTGGTGTATATTGGCAACACTGATGGCTCAGTTTTCAGTGGACTGTGAAAATCTAGAGTGGAATAGAAGGATGCAAAAAAAATCTTAAGGTAAATTGTCCTTATAACCAAACCACATTTTTATATAGTACAAGCATATTTTTACTATGGTGAGCGAACATATACTACACTGACCCCCATAGGAGACGGTAATGTCTGCGAAGATGGTATCATGACGAACGCCCTCCCCCCCCAAGTAGGAGTTATGTTAAAAATCGCATTGTTAAATCTTCACACTCTCCCTCTCTTCCCCTTCTACCGAAAGAAGGAGATGACCTTTAAGAGTTGACCTTTGGCAGTTGACCTTAGTGATATATTCTGGCACTTTTTTTGAACACGTGCGGTGCCAGACAACCATCCTTTAAGCAGTTAAGATTTTGCGGGAGAAGGGTCAACCTCGTATCAACTCAATGGATTTAATATTGAATTTTTCCTATGAACTTTGAATGCAGCCTTTTATCAGTTGACCTATTCGAGCAATGCAATAACCTTGTGGCAACTGAATGTAATTAACATCGAATTTCCAAGAACTTCCAACTACGTGATAACCAAGCTAAAAGGCTTCGGGTTACGCGGAACGCATCGTTCTGCAAAATGGAATCACAGAACCAGAGTTTCTACTAATAAGGTAGGTGTGTTTTTTAACGGTTGCGTTCAGTCCGCCATAGCCCGCATCTGTCTGAGAAGGAATTCTCACAGTTTAAGCCTGGGAGGATGATATCATGACAACAGAACAGATAGTATAGTACCCCTATTCCCAAACAAAGACTATCGACTCACTTGTTCTTGATAGTCTTTCAAAGTGAAAATGGTAAGGGTCTTGTTTGGAGTTTTGTAGTAAAAATTATGTATAATCGATGAAAATGGTTTTATGTTGTTATTTAAATAATATTAAATGAGGAACCATTTCGAGTAAAAATCTACTTATTATTACCCATTTAATCGGAAGAAAAACATGTTTGAAATGTGTCAATATGCTACAAAATAGCATAGAAATGCTACAAAATGAATGCTATCAGACCGAAAATATGGCCTACCGAAAAACGGAATGGAAGTGTGGCCGACGCCACAACTAAGGGGATATATGTGCGACCTTTCTTTCTTTGTTTACTCAGCCCTTCTTCGTCTTTGAGGTAAAGAAGACGGCTGATCTTGTGAAATCACGTTGCCAGAAGATTCCGGCCAATCAGGGACCAGCAGGTCAGCTTGACCATGCGTGGTTTGAGTGTCTATAAAAGAAGCACGCACTTCCTTTCTTTCTCTCTTTTACTTTCTGTATTCTGGGCGAACGCACACAGAGGAGATCGTCGACCCCCCCCCCCCCACACCGGCTCGCCCGAGGAGGTGGGGGAGGCAAAAGGTAATCGCTTTTAATTCGGATGATGAACTATTCCTTCAAACATACACTATTTCAATTGCCACACAAAAATACATCAAACACGCTCGCATATACACCTTACAAATATAAACTGATGAACTCTACAAATGTCTTAGTTAAATAAATTGTTTTTGTTTAATATAAATGTTTTCCTCTTTATTATTAATTTTATAAAAGACCATTCTTATGTGTGTTTAGCTTTCTTATTCCTTCGCTTTCTTTCTAATATAAGTTTTAGATAATAATAAGGTTTTCTTTCTTTTCCCTTTGCTTGTCTAAACCTATTAATTTAATCCACACGCGGTCCGGCCACGTCCAAAAACAGTGGGATGACATGCTGCTACAAAGGCATCTCTCCGACAACCTTTGGTCGGGGGGGGGGATTCATTCTCTCCTAACCATTTGTCCGACAATCCTTCGCCACTGTGGTTAATCCTTTGTTCTTAACACCCCGCCATAATTAGTAACATCCGGGCCATAGAAGTACAAAACGAAACCAGCACTTATTTTTATAATTTACTTTACAATGAAAAAAACAAAAAAACGGTTAAAGACATTTTAATTTTTGTATTTTTATTGAGATAACACAAGTTGTGAAATCAAGAAACTTCTTAAATAAATTATTTTTATAATTCACTACAACAGTTCGTTTCAGTACTCCATTCTTCACAATCCACGTTTTTGTATGCTTGATGTCGATATTGCTTGTTTTACACAGAAAATATATTAAAACGTCTTAAAACGAGTAATAATAAGTAGATTTTTACTGAAAATGTTTCCTCATTTAATATTATTAAAAAAACAAAAACAACATAAAACCATTTTCATCGCCTATACATCATTTTTACTACAAAACTCCAAACTAGACCATTACCGTGACTATTTAAGTTGATCTATTTTACAAGAATTTGTATCAATTATGGGTCTATCTCAAGGCAATCCATAATACAGGCCTGCCAAGCAGTTAGGTGTTTGGCGTTAATTACAGTCAATTCTGACGCGGCTGAATATCGGATACAATTGAATTTAATCTTTTTTTTAACATATATTTTTAAACTTTTTATCATCAGAATTCTGCTATTTAACAATATTGAAGTAAGTAAAATGTTAATTTATATAAATTTGCAATATTTATTTTTAGTGTTTTTTTGTGTGAAATATGCATAAACTTTTAGGAAATTTGTCACAAAAAAAATTGGGGTATTTATTACAAAAGCGAACAAAACAAAAAAAAACAGGTGATAAAAACGGATGCGCAACAAATAAAATATTACCAAAGGCAAGATAAGTTACTCTTCAACCTACCTGGATAAGTTTATTTGTGTTTCAACTTATTTTTCTAGGTATAAACAAATATAGCGTTCAGTTAGAATGAAAAAGAAGATGGCGTCGATAAGCAATGCACGTGTACCTCCTGGGCTCCTGATGATCGCTCAAAATCGAAAATTAAACAAAATACTGTTAGAATATCACATTTTCGCATGATTGGTGCCATTTATTAGATGTGTTTCGATTTTTGAGCAATTATCAGGTACCCACGGATAAAACGCTTTAAAATAAGTTGAAACACAAATAAACTTATCCAGTAAGTAGAAGAGTGACTTATCTTGGCTTTGGTAACATTTATTTGTTGCACATTTGGTTTTCACCCCCGTTTTGTTCTGTTAACTACACTTGAATTTTCAAGAGATCCATTGATTCTCCTGCCTAGCCTCATGCTATTATACTGTCTGTAGGGACATTGCAGAGATAAATATCAGCGAGCGATGATGCATGTATATTTCATTTTTCTTTAACTATTAATTTCAAATCCTTGGCCTGCGATAAAAATAGAAAAAGAGAAAGAGAGAGGCAAAGAGGAAACGAGAGACGAGGAAAGGGCATGAAACAGAGAACTGATGTGAGGTGTGTCAAAACGAATGCTGGATCAACTTGCTACTTCCCCCGTCATTATTTTTTATGATTCCAAAATGGTTCTTCGTCGGCGCCTTTTATAACATCACATACAGAAGTCTCTTGAGAAAAAAATATTAGATTTGTAGAGTGTTCAATGCAATTTTTGTACAATTTATTCATGTAAACAAAATATAGTAATTATGAGATTTCGTTTTTCACTCCGGCCCGCAATCTCCTTCCTAAAGTCTCATCTGGCCTTCACCCTGAAAAGGTTGCCCGCCCCTGCCCTAAAGTCACCAATGTCTCAATCTTAAATTCCTTTATCCTGACATTGATAATTCTTAATGTTATATGCACTAAAATATAAATTCTCACCTTCATACAATTACAAACTTCAAATTTTCAGTTCAAGTTCAAACATTTCAGACCATAGAATTTAAGGTTCATACACTTTTAAAAATCACAGTAATGTTTACAAAATAATAGTTTAGTTAATAACATTCACAGATAACATGAATTGGAACAAATACATTGAAGACATTGCCAAGGCTGCTGCAAAGAAGGTGGGCTCCCTCTACCGTGCTAGTAAACTTCTTACACCTGACATTATCCTATATCTCTACAAAGCCATCATCTGCCCATGCATGGAATATTGTTGCCACATTTGGGCTGGTGTATCATCCACTAGTCTCTCCCTTTTAGACAACGTCCAAAAAAGAGTCGCCAACTTAATAGGTCCCTCACTATTCAGCAAGCTCCAGCCCCTGTCCCATCGCTGCAATGTTGCATCCTTGTGCCTGTTTTACAAGTACTTCAATAGAATGTGCTCAGATGAATTTGCTGATCTAGTGCCCCCTTGACGTAAATACACGAGAATAACCTGACAATCAGCTGAGTCCCATCCATTCATTTTGGAGGTCGCCAGATGCCGGAGAGCCTTCTACTCCAATAGCTTCTTTCCCTCGAGCTGCTGACCTTTGGAACTCCCTCCCTGCTCCCTGTTTCCCCCGACTGTATTGACATGCAGAAATTTAAAACTAATGTGAACAAACATCTCACTGCACAGCTCCCAATTTAGGATGACCCCCCCCCCCCTAAACTTTCACCTTAATTATCAGTAGCCCCTTATTTCTACAGTGGCAACTTGCCTTGTTTGGGGTGAACTCAGTTAAAAAAAAAGTATTTGATCATTTGCCATCAAGTGTATTAAGAAGTCTTCAACCAAAACCTTGAACAACAAATAATTCTGTAGCTTCTGTGTGAAATGATGAGTTAGCACAATTCCCAGAAAAAGAAAAAAATTATCACTTTTCAAAATTTATTAGACAATTGGATCAACAGGATTTTGTATCAAAGGTTACATTCTATAAAGTTAACAATCAGCTGTTGATCCAGTTTGTTGAATATTTTACTGGAGGTATTCCAATATTTATGATAAAACTTATGAAAATTACAAATTTTAATGCTATCATGCAGGTATACATATAACTATTTGTTTTCTTTCAAAAAATCGAGTCTCACTGTTTCAGCATTGGTCACAGATTAATGAAGCGATTCGTTTTCACAGCAAAGCAGAAATTGATAAAAAAAATATTAAAAAAAACAAATTAATATCATGTCCCCAGCAAGTATTGATACAAAACATTATGAATCTAATATTCTTATCAGGTCATTTAAATATTTTGTAACGTCTCGGTCATTATATAACCGACTTCGGGATGATTTTAAGTTACCCAGTATGAGAACATTATCAGCTGTGACATCGAAAGTTTCAAAATTAGATGATTTTAATTTTCTGGGTGACATATTTTGTAAAATTTCTGAAAATCAGAAAAAGTGCATTCTTTTAGTTGATAAAGTGTATGTAAAAGCTTCTTTGTAATATCACGGAAGAAATGTATTTAGTTTTGCTGAAAACTCTGAAAGATTAGCTAAAACAGTATTAGGGATCAGCTTGTGTCTTTCAATCGTAGGCGTGTCCCTTTTCTTTCTGAGATTCTCATAGATAGCTCTGCTCTTGATGAGAAATCGACTCTAAAACTTCTTGGTCTTTCTCCCTCACCTGACACCTAAGGCTATTCTCTATCTCTACAAATCTATAATCAGACGATGTATGGAGTACTGTTGTCATATTTGAGGGTTATTGATAATGTTCAGAAACGTATCCATAATTTGATTGGTATCCCACTCTTTCTTTTTCTCTGAACATTCTCTCTCACAGACGTGATGTTGCTAGTCTCAGTCTTTTCTATAAGTACTATTATTGCATGTGTTCTTCAGAATTGTGTCATCTATTCCCTGCTTCTTTTGTTCCAGCTCGTTTGATTCGTTAGTCTAGTGGTCTTGATCAATTTGCTGTTTTGATACCTCATTGTAATACAGCTTCCTATTCTAGTAGCTTCTTTCCAAGAACTGCATGCTTGTGAAACTCTCTTCCTGCTGACTGTTTTCCTCCTACCTATAGTCTTGGTCTTTTCAAGACTAAGGCAAATAGGCATGTCGTGTCTTTGTGATAATCATCTGTCGTTCTTGTTAGCTCCTTACATCAAGTGGCTTCATGCCTTGTCTAGAGCGATTTCCATAACAACAATGGTAAAATGTTTACATGGTGGACCAAAGTTTTACTTAAAATGGCCCAAGTTGCCAAGTTAGAGGCAATATTTTTATATGAAAACGTTTCAAATATTGTTAATATAATTAAACAATTAAATGGTCATTTAATTGCAACTGTATGTGACAACAACAGGATTAATCAACCTTTTTTCAAAATATTTGACACTGTTTATGATAAGCCTTGGCTAAATAAAAATGGCTTGTATTTACTTTTTGACTATGTTCACCTTTTTAAAAATATTCGGAATAATTGGATTACTGAAGCTTCTTCTGAATTACTATTTGATTCTGAAGGCAAAAAGATGTTAGCAAAATAGGAAGTTGTAAAAGGTCTTTACGAACATGAAAAAACTAAGTTTTTTAAATTATCAAAACTAACTGATGTGGCAGTTTACCCAAAACCTGTTGAGTGACAAAAGGTTTCTCATTGTTTAAAAGTTTTTTCTGATCAAACTGTAGCAGCAATTCAATCGCATTCATTATTAAATGAAGAGGATACTGCAGAAACAGTTCATTTTATTGAAAAAGTTTTGACATTTTGGAAAATTGTCAGTGTCAAAGAAATTTATGGCAACATTAAGAAAAATGATCCACTGAAAAAGGTGATAACAGATTTAAATGATGAACACCTTATATTTCTTTTTAATTTTGGAAAAATGACACAAAAATGGTGGATGAAGTGATTCTTTTTGCGAATTTAGTTCTTTTATATTTTTGTACTTTTTACACTTGATTAATGTGTATGTCTACATGAAATCGAAACAACAGCCGAAGAAGGAATTCGTGATTCTGTCAAGAAGAGGTATTTGTAACTATTTAGCAAAAAGCAATGAGATGTGCTCCTTTTTAGTGGACTTGGACCAAACTTTGGACTGAGGGATATAACACGATTTTCCCAACCAAAACATCGTCTTATATCCAATTTGAAGGGCCCTTCGCCGTAGTGGCATAGTAAGCTGTCAATCAGAACTTCTCCACTACCCGTTCGCGGAGAACGGGTCAGCATTGTGTGTGTATACGTGTTCGTGTGTGTGCATGTGTGTGTATGTGAGTGTGTGTGTGCGTGTTGTCTGTATGTGTGTGTTGTCTGTGTGTGTATATGTGTGTGTACGTGTTTGTGTGTGTGTGATTGATAACGACCGAATGTTTCGCCTTCATTATTTTCATTTCCCCTTTGCCTCGTTTTCGTTTTCAAACTCGTCGCTTTGTTTGTGTTCGGGCCCAAGATCTGCAGTATTTGCCCTATATTCTTTTGCCTAGCGCTCACGGCAAATTAACTAACCATCAATACAGTTAGATAAGGATTAATAGACATATTCGATGATATAAGTCTAGCGATATTGATTGGGAGAGATTAACAGGTATTGTTGGATGTAGATATCGGTGGATTAAAAGGAATTTGAAACAATGTGGTGACGTAAGAAACATTAATCCGTAATTAAAGAATAATGAACTAGTTTCTTTTGGGCTGGGAGCGGGGTGTGGTTTTTGTTCGGATACTGCACTTCATCTTTTCCGTCCTTGGTCAGTGAAGGAGAGATCCTTCTATGTTGAAGCAATTTTTATTTTCAAATCCAGTGTGCCCCTTTTTGGAGAGCTGGATTTTCCACACATTAAAATCCGATTTTGTGTCTAACTCTGCCCTCGTGAAGGAGAGCCCATTCTAGATTGAGGCAATTTTTATTTTTGTTCCAATCCAGAGTGCCCGTTTTAGGGGAGCTGGATTTTCCCTACTTAAAAATCTGACAACGTGTCTAACTCTGCCCTAGTAGGGAGGCAAGTATATAGGAATTGACAGATAAATGAAGGTAGTTAAGTACCCTTGGTAGTGGGCGAGGTAATAGTACTTTTCTGGTCGGCATTTTCCAGGGTGATAATATAAAAAAGTGTAGTATCTGTTCCGATGGATACTGCACCCCATAGACTGGTATTGTCTTGGCCTTCGGGGCTTGATTTACGCCGGTCTATGGGTCTGTCCTGTGCAGTTCTAGGAGGTCCACCCTCCCAGGCTTTGCCTCCCCTCTTTGAGGAGGAGTAAGTTTATTGCTTACTGTCTGAGGTGCCCCTACCGAGGAATGCCGACGGGGCTGCCCAGGCAATTTTTAATGGCCAGAGTTCTCACCTTGTCGGGCGCTGGCTTTTCAAACCCCACTTTCCGACCCGACCTTGGGTCACATCTTACCTTGTGGGAGTAAGATAAAAATGGCCTTGTGCCTAACCTCCTGAAGAGGAAGTAAATAATACAAGAGACCAAACTCAGGGGTAGCTCCTTGAGAGACTTCCCCACCAGCACTCGCTAAATGTTGGGTATTCTCAAGTGCCAGGTTGCGCATGGACGTGTATCCCTTGAGATATTTCCGCCATGAATGACTGGGTTGGTCACGGAAATGCTAATGTTTTGGCTTTAGGCTCGATTATTTTCCCTCTGAGTTTATCATCATCAGTAAAAAGATTTTGTTTTGAAGTGATTGTACCTTCCTCTCCCTTTTTATTATTATGCAACTTAATAATCTTTCGTTCTTTTGAGCTCTCTACATCAAGTGGCTTCATGCCTTGTCTGGAGCGACTTCTATAAAACAGTACACATTCAAAGCGCTATAATTTTTTCTACTTAGTAACGGGTTCATTAGCGCAGCGGATACAGTGCTTGACTTCTGATCGCATTTGATGTGACTTCAAATCTGCTTATAGATCAATTTACTTCGTTTTATGTTCTCTTAGTTTAATCATCACAACACTTCCTCTCCTACCGAAATCATCTTAACGACCAATAGGAAGCGCTCAGTATTAATCATGGACGATCATTCATTCGCGTCTTCAAACAAGTAATGACCAATGATCCCAAGTTTTGATATTTAAAGTGTATTTCATGGAGTTAGGGTTCCATAAAAAAATAAAATAACTCGTCAACCACTGAACATAGTTTCTTTCCAAGAAGTTCACATCTGTGAATTAAAATGTATTTGATAGAGTGCAGTGGCCTTTGCAGGAACTCTTCTGATAAGGTTGGTCACTGGTGGGTGGCTTGAAGGAGGTGGATGGGGTCACAACTATCACCAACAACGAGGACACTCTAGCAAGGCGGAGGTCCTACTTTGAGAACTTCCTTAACGATCACATTAACACCACAGATGATTTATTGATGTAAATGTTTTGATATGAAAATTTAATTTGATATCAAGTTAGGGTTCCATCAAAAATTTTCTGTTCTTCGTGTGTGTACCTAAAACTAAATAGAATTTCCATGTACAAAGTTTCTTTCCAAGAAGTTAACATCTGTGAATTAAAGTGTATTTGATGGAGTGCAAACAATCTTCTTGTGGGTTTGAAACCCCTCACACTTCAGATGGCTCGTTGAAAAGGCACCGGGGACACTTTGTTGATCGTCTCATCAGTAGGATGTGTGATTCTGAGCGGGCTTCACACTCACCGGACCATAACACCCCAGATGATGACAATTTTCTGGAAGTGTGTTGGAGTTATTGACAATTTTGCACGTAATCACATAATGTATAATCTTGTCTATTAAGCCATTTCTTGACTGTCTCACTTTCTCCCATCTTCTTTCTGCTCTGTCGTCTCTTTCTTCTTTCTCCTCTTCTCCTCTCTATCTTTTTCTTTCTATCGTCTTCTTCTTCCCCCTCTTCTTCTCTGTATCTTCTTTTTTCTATCGTCTTCTTTCTTCCTCCTCATTTTCTTTCTATCGTTATCTTCTTCTTCATCTTCTTCATTTTCTTCTTCATTTTCTTCCTCTTCGATTAATTGTCACCAAAAACAAAATCTATCTATCTATCTATCTATCTATCTATCTATCTATCTATCTATCTATCTATCTATCTATAGAGAGAGAGATAGATAGATAGATAGAGAGAGAGAGAGAGAGAGAGAGGAGGAGGGAGAGACAGACAGACAGACAGACAGAGAAAATACGTGTTTAAAAGTTTGCATCTCTCTCTCTCTCTCTCTCTCTCTCTCTCTCGCTCTAGAGACAGAGAGAGATAGAGAGATAAAGACAGAAACAAAGAGAGGGAGAGAGCTGATAGCTTTTAAACACAAATTTTCATGGCAATTTTGGTCTCCCATACCAACAAACGAACGAACGTTATTAATTTTGGTAGCGTGTTTGAAACATAAACACCTCCGAATCAAATTAGAGAGTGTGACAGAATGAGCGTGTGAGAAGAAAAGAGTGAATGGAGGATAGGGAGGGAGAGAGAGAGAAAACGAGAAAGGTGGAAGAAGGTGAGACATGTGTAATTTGAGACGCTTTTTTGGGGGAATGATCGAATATATATATATATATATATATATATATATATATATATATATTGCCTACCCATCTTCACCCACCTCATAAAAACAACATACGTTTCAGGTTCAATGTTTTCAGTTTTTATTCCTTTTGTTCTTTCTCAAATCTATTGACTTTGCAAGTAAAACATTATTTGAACTTAAGCGTCAGTTTTTTCTTTATTTCTTTCAAACTAGCCGACCCTACCCGGCGTTGCCCGGGAGTCATTTTATTTTTATTTTCATTTCACCCATTGCCTCTCCCTCACTCGTTTTTGGGTGTTTTATGTATCCCACTCCCTATCGTCAATGAAATTATATAAATATTTTTTTGTAAGTAAAAACGTCAAAAGCATCTGGGGATATTTAAGTAGGTTAGCCCATAGAGTGGATGTGGTATTTTGGTGATTGAAACTAGTTTCGAGAATAGACCAAACGGACGACTTCCGACCAATCTTTCATCCACTCCTTTTTGGCCTTGTGCCACTTCTATTTTTGTGAAAACATTTCGAAATTTGAATCTAATAAACACTTTCGAATTTGTGTAAACACTCAAATTTATAAATAATATATAAAGTACAGCCAGTTTTTCTCCTATTTCTTTGACAACAATAGCTTTGTTAACAAAAAATACATACTTTAAATTGTTCAGCCAGTTAGTTTTTGCAAATGTTGGTCCGTGTTCTTTAAAAGAAAAAACTTTCATCTTAATTGATTTGATCGAATTTCATATTTAATCCGACAATAGTGTTTGTTTTGATTATTAATACCATATATATATATATATATATATATATATATATATATAGAGAGAGAGAGAGAGATAGAGAGAGAGAGAGAGGGGGAGAGGGGGAGGGGGAGAAAGGGAGGGTAGATGAGTTAATACTCTCATAATACGAAGTTCTCTTCCTGCCACCAACGAAACCGTCCCTTCTCCTCTCTTTGTTGATAAGCGATACCCCTCAATTGAACGTTATTTTACCTACGTATACACAACACGGTTTCTACAGTTTATAGGTAAACGAACTGATAAGAAGCCAGCCGGCTAAGATGCGATTCCGAGTTCGATTCCGGTCTAAGGTCATAAAGTCTTTTTTTTTTTAAATTTTTACATTTATCCTTATTTTTAAAACGGAGTCGGAGGGAAAATATATGATCGACTTTTTTACTTTTTGTGAAGGAGGACGTAAATCTTTTGACATTTTTTCATATCTTAAATGACGTTTTTTTTTAGATAAAAAACAAAATCACATTTCAGTTACGTAATGAAAGTAAAAAGGACTCCCGGGCAACACCGGATCGAGACAGCTAATTATGAATAAATTAAGATACTCTTCTTCTTCTTCTTCTTCTTCTTCTTCTTCTTCTTTAGCGACGCAGTGTTTTCCAAGATACATTTAAGTTTTTAATAATAAAGCGTAAGTCACATTTGATGTTATTTATATAGAGACGCATAAAGAAATGATCCTGTAAGAGAGATAATTCATATTTATTTAACCCTTCAAGTTCAAATAAGAGTTGTCTCCCTTACATTCTTAGAGTTATGTTGAGAAATAAAACCGTTCAAGTATGATATGCCCGCCGCTTGCATCATAAGAGTAAAACAACAGATTAGTACTTGTGTTAAAATAATTTTTACTTACTGTCATGTTAGTCAAATAATTGTAAGAAATAAATAGGCTCTTATTTAGTGGAGAAATATATAATTGTTTATATGATAGCTATAATAGATAGAGCAGTAATTAATTTCTTTTTATTAATGAAGTAAACTGATTTTTATTTTTAGGTTATAATTGAAAGAAAAACTGTCTCTGTTTTGCCAATCTTTCGTGCTGGAATTTTTAACTTTTGGGAAAGAAACTGAAAGTTTTTTTTAAAAATTTCAAATAGCATGGTATATATAAAGATTTGTCAATCAGTCAGGAAACCGAGATTTATTCCATGTAGCACAATAATCGCTGAGAAAAGGCGGCTTGGAGCCGATCAAAAACTATATAAAGCAATTTTTTAGTAAGACAGAATATCTTATGCAGCTCGCTAGAATGCTTACTGACTCGCACATTAATATGTGCAATATACCCACATCACATGTGAATAAGTGTGTAGATGCTCGACTGAGTTTCACTGCAAGAACTCGTCTACCTACTACCACTGCAATGAACTTATCATGGACAGAGTTTCTTTCAATGAACTTCCCATAAAATAAAATACTGCTTGCATAATTCGAGTAAAACAACAGTTTAAGTAGTTGCTTCAAAAATATTTTACATACTGTCATGCTAGTCAAATAAATATAAGAAATAAATAAACTAATATTTAGTTGAAATATATAATTGTTTATCTGATAGCTAAAATAAATAGAGCAACAATGACATTTTATTTTATTAATGACCTAAATTGATATTTGCGTTTTAGGTCATAATTGAAAAATGTTTTCATTTTACCAATCTTTCAGGTCAGAATAAATATTTTTTAAATAAATTGAAGCAAAGCACATTTAAAAAACATGGCAAAACAATAATAAATAAAAGAAAATTGGCTAGGCAGAATCATATATCGATTTGTGAGATGTATTGCTGTTTATGTCTTACTTTAAAATCGGACCGACTTAATTTTATGTATTAGATGAAACTCGATTAGAAAAAAGACATCGCTTACAAATGAAGTTTCTGTCGCTTGCATTATTACAGTAAAACAATAGTTTAAGTATTTCCTGTAAAATAAATTGTTTACCTACTGTCATGTTAGTCAAATAAATAGGCTATTATTTAGAAATAAATTGGCTATTATTTAATGGAAAATATATTTGTTTATTTGATAGCTAAAACAGATAGCAATAGGACAACAATAGAACTTTTAGTACTTACGTAGTTTATGAGCCGCGTTTTCATCGGCACATTCCGGCAGGTTACGTAAACCGTCGGAAAGTGCTGAAACGCTTAGCCGACGAAAATTGCAGCAGTCGACAATTGGAAAAGCTTAGCTTAGCCAATGAAATTTGCAGCAGCCGACAATTGGAAAACGCGATGAAAATATTGCAGAGATCTATTCGACCGCTATCTGCATGAATTTATGTGGAGACAGAAATTCAGAAACAATCTCTTCGTCTCCATATTAAAGCACATTGCTGAGGTGTACCCTGCCTAGCAGCTTCCTTCCACGTCCTCTAAACCCTTCTTCTACTTTTCCCTCATCTGTGCTTAATCCCACAGAAAATTTGCTAAAAGAAACAGTACTCCACCCTAAAAAACTGTACCTAACCCTAAAAGAAACAGTACCCAACCGTAACCTAGTCGATAAGGTAGAAAAAGAATCGAAAAGAAAAAAACCCAAAAAACTGTTTGCTATTAGTTAACCCTAACCTAGTCGATAAGGTTTAAAAAGAATTAGCAAGAAAATAAAATTGTTTGCTAAAAAAATCATAAACAAACTGTTTGCTATCAGTTGTTGCACCATATTTTGTTCACCAAACAAAAATAAATATTTATTCATGAAACTTAACACATACGATGAGTGTTTTGTTCCTTGATTTGAATTTTTTCCTACATTTTGAAAGTTTCTTACAAATTTACATTTTTTTTCCAATTTTTCATTGTTTTTTTTTCGTTGCAATTAATATTCAATTCCTGTTTCTAGCGATTTAATATTGGCCAGCGTTTTCAACACACAAAAAAAGAATTTTTCGATCGGTACGTTCCGACGGTTTACGTAATTTGCCGGAATGTGCCGATGAAAACGCGGTTCGTAAACTGCATAAGTACCGATTTTTTTATTAATGATTATTACATCCCAATTATTAGCAGGAGTAAGATTTATGATAGCTGTGTAAGAAGCGTGATGTTGTATGATGTTAGAATGGCCCGGAGATTGGGCATCATTTTACCTTAAATATATATGAAGCAGATCGCCCACTCTAAATTCTAAAATAATTGTTTATTTTTCGTGTTTCCGTTTTTCACAGTGTTCACTCTTCACACGTAATCGCCGAAAAAGTTGAATTTCATTTTGGGGGAGGAGGATTTAGCGGCGACTCTTATATTATATTTTTAAAAAACTAGACATCCCTTTTTTAAAAATTTAAATTGTAAGCAATTGATTTATTTAGTTGTGTTTACCTTTCCCGTGAAAATTAAATAAATAACTTCTTTCAAATTGGCTAATTAAATATCTTATTTTTAAGACGTAAATAAAAATGTTAAAAGTTTGGGTATTATTGTATATTGACACCCTCAGACTCCCAATGAAATTCTACTTTTTAGGCGATTACGTGTGAAAACTTGATTATGATGATGATGTTGTATGACAGTGAGGCCTCACTTGCTCGACTCCAGAGAAATGACAGAGCAATAATTAGGTGGATATGCAATATAAAGTCGCACCAGATCCAAAACATTTGATCAGACACCTTACTTGAGAAATTGGCCATTCCAAAACTTAATGTCCTAATAAGGGCAGACCGTCTTCGTTGGTTCGGGCATGTTGAAAAAGGCAAAGGGTATATCAGCACTTGCGGAGACTTAAGACTGGACAGTAAAAATTATCAACGATAATTTCTTCTTCTTCTGCCTCCATTTTCCCTCTATTTTAAGAAAGTGTGTAACGTTTTTTTCTCATCATTCAATTCCGAAATGTGTCTGTTTACGCGTCTGATGAGACCCATCTAGGTCGAAATAATTTATAATACGGGCAGCCCTAATGTGCGTTTAGTTTATATATACGTTTACAAAAAAAAGTTAATGAAGTAAGCTGATTTTTTCCTTTATGGGTCATAATTGAAAAATGTCCCCATTTTCCATGCTGGAATATTTATTTTTTGGAAATAAACTATATAGCGAAGTAAGCTTTTTATTAAACAAAACAAACATGGTTAAACAACGATACATATAAATTGGCAAGGCAGAATCAAATGTCCATTTCTTAGATGCATTGCTATTTAGGTCTAACTTGAAAAATCCGACCGACTTTATTATATATATTAGATTTACTTATAACCTGCGTAATTTACGGAAATTAGGACGCCGGGAGACACCGGGTAACCTTGCCAGCACTAAATAAAAAATAGTTATGTGTAAGTCTCGTAGCTGCGAAAAACGACCCATATAGAATATAACTCATATTTAAACCTTCAAGATAAAATAGGAGTTATCTCCCTTCCATTATTTGAGTTATGATTAAAAATAAAGATCCGACTAACTTAATTTTATATACGTATAAGATTTATTTATATCTAATTTGTGAAATTTTATATTTTTCAGAGAGCGAGGGACACGCATCTCGGACGACGGATACGTTCTTATTGACAAGCTGCATTGCTTTCTCGGACGATTCTTGCTCAAGCAGGAGTCTTGACATTGAAATCAGTGACCATTTGGGCTGCTTTGCGGTTCTCCCGGGTGTCGATAGCATCGCAGAGGGCGGCAAAAGCGACGACAAACATGGGTACCGTACTCTCATTCTCCCCTCGTCCGAGGAAACCCCTGTACGAAGACATCAACCTCAACAACTTCAACTACGAGATCCTGAACAATGTCAAGAATCAGGCACGCGACAAGAACTTTAAACGACATTCGATATTTCTGAGTGGCCTTAGTTGGAAGCGGTTCACGACGAACACGAAGAAGAAAGAGAAGAACAACTTCGTCCGCTTCACGAACAACACGTTTATCCCGGCGAAGATCGACAACAACTTCAACCTCGAGAATGTCAACATCAACAAAAACATCCAGAAGTCCATCTCGTGTTACAACCTCAAGTCGGAGGCGGAAGAGTCGCACCAGCAGCGCATCAACCAGGTGACAAAGCGCCTAGAGAAACTCGCCAGTCCCAAGAAGACGGTCATCCAGGCCTCCACTTCTGAACTGCTCAAATGCTTGGGCGAGTTCCTCCGGAGGCGGTGTCGACGCTTGAAGACCTTTGAAGGCAACGAGGCCATAGTGTGGCTGCGTACCGTGGACAAATCACTTTTGATGCAAGGTTGGCAAGACATCGGCTTCATCAATCCGGCCAACGTTGTGTTTGTGTATATGCTGGTACGCGAGCTGGTGCAGAGTGACATAGACCGCGAGCACCATCTGCAAGCGGTGGTCTTGACGTGCTTATATCTGTCTTATTCGTACATGGGGAGCGAGATCAGCTACCCGCTGAAGCCGTTCCTCGTTGAAGAGGACAAAGATAGGTTTTGGGATCGGTGCCTGCTTATCGTGAATAAACTCAGTCCGGATATGCTTCGCTTGAACAGCGACCCTAGTTTTTTTACGGAAGTTTTCACAGAACTGAAGGCGTTCAGCCCGTGTATATGAGCCATCCAGTACATATCTGCATCGTGAATGAATGGTCAAAGAAATAAAGAACGTCAAAAATGGTTATACTTCGGTAAACGGGGATCGTTTTCAAAAAGCTTCGGAACCTAAGGCAAACATAAAGAACGCTACTTTTCAACCCTAACCCTAACCTAAGACAAAAATAAAGAACGCAAGTCAAAATACTAGAATATTTACATTAGTTTGATTATTCGGACTACTATCCTCACTTTGTTTTTTTCATATTCACAACGTTTCGGCCGATGTAACCTCCGGCTTTCTGCAGGTGCATCTTTTAAAACTTAGAAACTTTCGGATTTTTTAAAAATTATTCAGACTACTATTCTCATCTTGGTTGTTATTTTCACATCTTTCGGCCGATAAAACCTCCAACCTTCTCCAGGTACATCTTTTCGAACTTGAAAACCTTATAATCGAACTTGGAAATCTTTGTATTATTTCGATTATTCGGATTAATATTCTCATATTGGTTGCTATATTCACAATGTTTTTTTCTTCTATTGACAATGTTTTTTTCTCCTATTCGCAATGTTTTAGCCGATAAAACCCCTGGCCTTCTCCAGGTGCATATTTTCGAACTTAGGAACCTTCTAGTCAATCATGGAAATCTTTATGTCGGACTCGGGAATCTGTACATAATTTCGAACCGAACCCTTTTTTTGGCATTGGTTAATACTCGATTTTAAATGACAGTCCTCCAGGGGTTAAAGGTTCAATCCTCAACCGAGGCGATAATACGTAAGAATAACATAAGCTAAAACATCTAGCCGGCCAGGGCTGATAGAACAAGAACAATTCACACCTGAGGATTTAATAAAGGGGTCAATTCGAAATTCCGTACAGATTCTCGAGTTCGACATAAAGAATAGTAATCTGAATAATACAAATAATACACACATATTCTAAGTTCGAAAAGAAGCACCCAAAGAAGGCCAGAGGTTACATCGGCCGATATGTTGTGAGAATAACAGCTCAGATGAGAACAGTAGTCTGAATGATCCAAATGATACGAGGGTTCCAAAGTTTGATCAGAAAGTTCCCAAATTCGAAAAAAAGCGCCTGAAAAAGGTCGGAGGTTACATCGGCCGAAACGTTGCGGAAATAACAAGCAAGATGAGAATAGTAGTCCGGATAATCTAAATGATACACATTCTCAATCCTCATCTAAAAAATTCAGGAACATAACAAAGTTTTTTAAATATATAATATGAAAACCAAGAATACAAAATCTATGATCGACAATATGTGGTTTCAGAAGCTTTTTGAAAATGATCCCCGTTTAACGAATCAAAAATAGAGAAGATAAAATTTTAGAATGTTTAACAAAAAAGATAAAATAACAAAAACAAACAAACAAACAAAACCAAAAAAGAAAAAATGAACAAAACTCATAAAAAGTGACAAAATATTTGGAAGGAATGTCTGGCAATTGTGCAGTATAGTTAACAAGACAAAAAAAGAGGTTGAGGAATACAAAAAAAATAAATAAATAAAAGGGCTTACAGTACTACTAACCCTAAATCCGGGGGTGGTTTCCTGTCGGATCAGGTTCAGTTTTGTTTTTGTATCTTGTAAGTCTGAAATAAGACATCACCCAAAGAGAAAAAAAATCGACCGCCATTTTCATTGACAAAATCGTGTGTGATAGTGCACTGTTATTTCTCCATATGATATAGATAAACCCTAACCCTAACCCTCTAACAAAATCAGGTATAACATAAGCCTTTGTCTTGTGTTACCACATACACCAACACAACCATGAGAAAAATGATTACAAACAAATATAAAGAACGTGAGGCTCAGAATAAAGATTTTCGTGTCATGATTGGAATGGCTCCTTTGGTAACCAACATTAGGCACTCGATCGGCACCCTGCGAATGTTTGCACTCCTTATTTCAGGAAACAGAATACAATAGACCAAATATATTTTTTTTAATAGGCTTACGGTGCCACTAATTCTAAGCCAGGTGAATTTCCAGTCGGATTAGGGTAACTTTTCTTTTTTTATCTTTTAAGCTTGGAATAAGCGACCATATCAAAAAGAAAAAAACGACGGCCATTTTGTTCGACGAAATCGGTTAAGTAAAAATAACGAAATAAATTTTGAAATAACAAATCTTGAAAATAGTTTCGAAAAGTTTTAAACTAACAGGTCGATAGAATATTAAATTTTCTATCGTTTGGTAACAGTTATTTGTTGCCGATTTTTTTCACCGCTTTTCTCTTGTTAACTGTACTGCATAGTCGCCGAATTTCATTTAAGAGAAATGAAAAAAAGGATAAAAAAATAAATATATACGTAAATGAGTAAATGGATCTGAAAAAAAAAAAATCGAATGAAAATTTAAACGAAATAATGTGTTTTTTTTTAAAATTAAAATGAAATGAAATTAAAAAAAATAACTGAGAGAGAGATAAAAACTTATAAAAACATTAAAAAATACGAAACCGTCGAATCAATTGGATATAATCAAATACTGAAAAATCCGCACATAAATCGACACAAGAATCGGAGAAAAAATTAAATTTAAAAAAAGTTAATCACACATAATGTAAATAAAAAAAGAGAAAGGGACGAAATTCATGGAAGAAAAATATAAACAAAAGCTTAAAAATAATAAAAGCAACAATAATACAAGAAAAACTAAAAAGAGAAAAAAAATTGTTTTCAGAAAACATATTCATGGATTACAAGAAATACACACAAGAAATACGCAATGACTACAAGAGAAAGGCACACATGAAAAGAAATACGCATAGAATACAATAAATACACACATTTTACAAGAAATATACACGTACTACAAGAAATACACACACTTTACAAGAAGTATGCACAGATTACAAGAAATAGATATAGTTTATAAGTAATACACCGGACTACAGGAGATATGCGCGGTCTGCAATAAATACACTTTACAAGAAAATACGCAAGGACTACAACAAATGTCTTCATCGATAAAAGGGTTACTGACGCACACATACGTAGATAAGTAAATAAGTAAAGATTTTTTTCTTTTCAAAATAGGCTTTAAATAAGTACGGTTGTATGTACACAACCTGCATATATATATATATATATATATATATATATATATATATATATATATATATATATATATATATATATATATATATATATAGAGAGAGAGAGAGAGAGAGAGAGAGAGAGAGTGAGAGAGATAGATAGATATAAAGTGAAAGCTAAAACATATTTTCACACACACACACACACACACACACACACACACATATATATATATATATATATATATATATATATATATATATATATATATATATATACGCGGTCATGTGTTAATCACTTGTTGATCACTTGATTCGAAACTGAGGGTACTATATATATATATATATATATATATATATATATAGATAGATAGATAGATAGATAGAGAGAGAGAGAGAGAGAGATTTTCCGACAAAAACAAGGTCTCGTATCAAGCAAAATTGTTTTTTTAATAACAGCTGTTTCTTCACAGCCGTACAATCAGAGCATTGCTGCTAATAACAAAGTCTGAATCTCATAGACAATTAAATCTTCAGAATTACACACAACAAATAAATACGCGGGAGCGAAAAAGATTATTCGCTGCGCGTATGGAAGGGGAAAAAATGGATGTTTTTCGTTAAAATATTCAATAGTAAGTCGAATGTTTTTTTTTTGTAAATCTGAAGACTTATTTTTCCATAAGATTCAGATTTTGTTATTGCCAATACTCTCATTGTTACTTTAAAAAAAAAAAATGAAACTTTTTGTTTACTTATACGAGACCTTGTTTTTGTCAGAAAAATATCTCAACTTATGATTGCTCTGGAATCATATATTAGTACTGTCTAATATCTATTGAGCTAAATACTTGAGTTTGACTACACGACCAAAATGTGTACATTATTTGGACGCACACACATAAACACACACACACATAAACACACACACACATAAACACACACATGTATTAAGAAAGTATTTTGGATCAAATCTGACAAAATGTTGAGAAATTAATGGAAAAATTGAATAACCGCCGAAATACCATCAAATCAAAATCATCATCTTTATTGATAAAAATATTTCATCAGAGTCTGATGAAGTTGATTTTGAACAAATAAAGAGGAAATATTTCCTGTGTACATCAGTTTGATTTTATTTATTGTATTTACACCTTATTTCTAAACACACACACACACACACACACACACACACACACACACACACACATATATATATATATATATATATATATATATATATATATATATTATACTGTACGAAACAATACGTTTCTTCCTTTATGCTCTCTTTTTTCTTTAAAAGTTAAAAAGGAAAATATTTCGTAAAAAGCCTCAAAATAAAATAAATTACAAAGCCATGGAACGTACTAAAGAGAGATATTAAAAGTCTTAAATAAAAATTTTAAAAATATTCCTGAACAGCTGTTTTCAACTGAAAACATTTTTTTTTCTAATCGTCAGAAAGAAAACAACGAGGAAAATGGAAATCTTGAATGTGTACGGGCTTTGTCGGAAATCATAAAAGTATCACATAAACAGCAGAAATTGTAGGCTGTGCCAAGAGGAAAAATATCAAATTATAAGTTCGAAACAAAGGTATAAACTTCTCAGCATGAATTGCTTGCTAATTGTAGACATTTAAACAAATTTACCACATGAGCTCATACTAAAGCACAATAAGCCCCAACGCAAACACAACTAACTTTACACATTATTTTATTGGTAAATGTAGACATTAAATAAATAAAAAACCTCTCTCACATAATCCCAGAATAAATTACCGAATTAAACACCAACACAAACGCATAACACAGACACACACAAAGAAACACAAACTCACACACATACACACACAAATAGCTTAACTTGCCAAACCCAGAGAAAAATAAAAATAAATGAATAATTAAATGAATAAATAAATAAAAATGCCAAATTATGAGCATAAAAGAAAAGTATAAGCGACTAAAACATGATTTTATTGCTAAATGTTGACTATTAAATAAATAACGACTTTGCTTCATAAGCCCAGATGAAATTTCAGAACAACAAATAAAATAAACACACACACACACACACACACACACACACATAGCCGTAATAATTAAGCCCATAGGATAAATTAAAAAATAAATAACCAGAAACCGTAAAAATATTTACTTGTTTCTTTTTTCAAATTTTGTGACACATTTTATTCTTTTTTTTAATTATTTGTAAAGTGAAAACATGACTATTCAGGAATACATTTATTTTAAAAAACTTTATTTAAAACTTTAAGGATTTTCGTTTGACTCTTATGGTGTCTCCGCAAATGCAATTTTAAAAAGAGAGAGAAAAGAACAAAAATACTTTTTTTTGTTCTGAAAAGGACAGTGAACGAAATAAATTACACCGAGAAAAAATCGTTCTCCAATAAAGAGGAGACGAATAGCCATAAGAACATTTACAGTAAGGATTATTTTGTCAATAAATTAATTTAAAACAAAGATAAATACTACAAGGTATTCGTTGCAAAATACAGACATTTAAACAAATACCCAGTTTGACACATTAGCCCTGATTAAAATATAGAACTACACATAAAAAAACAGCAACGCAGTCACACAGACATAGACACATACACGCGCGTGCAAAATGGCCTTACTATTAATTTAAAACAAATAAAACAAAAACAAGAAAGTATTCCTTGCACAATGTAGAATTTAAACAATACTTCGCTTAAAAAACACTGTACCGTTTATTCTAATTAATTATTGTATTTTTTTACTAGGATTTCGAGCGCTAAGTTCAATTATTACACTATCATTATGCCATTAAAATGTCATTTAGTCATTAAATGGCATTTGACCATAAAAATGGGCTATTACAATGTCATTTGGCAATTAAAATGTCATTTGGCCATTAAAATGTCATTTGGCCATTAAAATGTCATTTAGTCATTAAAACTTTAAATCTTTTAACACACGAAAATTTTCTAAGATTTTTATAGAGAGTTTAAATGACTTTATATTTGACAATTTAAAGGCTTCAAAATTTCTTTAAAATTTCGAAGAGTCACAAAGTAATTGATTCGTTTTTTTTTCTTCAAATATTAACAAAAGACTAAAGAAGCATTTTTTTTTACAAAGAAAATGAAATGCATTCCGGTGAATTTCATTTTTTATTAAGTTATTAGTTTTGGCACTTGTGCAGTTTAGTAAACAGCGGCAGATAATCAACAGGAAGAAACGACCAATAGATTTTAATAAATCTATTTTGTTAATAAAATATAGTTCCAGAAATATAAAGTTTATATTCAATAAAGTAACATTTTGGTCAAGATATTGTAATAAAATATAGTTTTATTATTATTATGTTCGTTTTATAACATTTTAAATTATTTAAAAAATCACTGGCAATTTCAGAAAGTATATTTTATTACAATGTGTGGTCCCGAATGTTACTTTATTAAAATGAACTTTATTTTATTATAATGTTTTTCTTACAGAAACTATATTTTGTTAAATAAATAAATGTATTAAAATGTTTTAATCTATTGGTCGTTACTTACTGTGGATTATCTACCGCTGTTTACAAAACTGCAAAAGTGCCTTATTTTTTAATTAGATTAAAAAAACAATTCTTTTTATTTCACGCGATTGCATCTTGTTTATTTCAATAAAAACTCGATTTGTAGTAAATAATAAAAAAACTAATAATGGTTTAACTCACGTCGAGGCGAGAAACGCCCACCCACAAGAGACACGAAAAATGGTCTCACAATTTAATTAATATAGCGATTTACAAAATTTCACTTAAACTCACGCCGACTCAGACAAGCATACACGTATGCACACGTATATACGTACAAACAATTCACACATATAGACAAACGCACATATATACCTGCGTATATAAACACACATACACATATAGAACCATATACAAAATCATACATTCACAGACAACATACACACGTATACCCACACAGACAAACGCTAGAATTCACACATACATACACACCTGCGTAGGTAAACGCACATGCATATAGAACCACTAGACGCACCCTGTGACCCGTTGGGTCATAATCACTACCAATACTTATTTCGCTTTGGAATCATTCGGAAATTTATAAACTGTGACATAGCTGTATCATTTTGATTTTTCGGACTACTGTTCTCATCTTGGATGTCATTCACACAACGTTTCGGCCGATGTAACCTCCGACTTACTTCTCGGGAATTTGTACGGAATTCGAACGAGTCCCTTAATTTAATCCACGACATACAGATTCCCGAGTTCGACGAGACGCATCCGAAGAAGGTTGAAGGTTACATCGGCCGAAACGTTGTGAGAATAACACCCAAAATGGGAACAGTAGTCCGAATAATCCAAATAATCCAAATTATGACTCCTCATCTAAAAAAATTCTAAAACATAAACCGTGACATATCTTTTAAAACATTCTTCTTGCATAACTAAAAATAATCAGTCGTTTTACTTCGATTATTATTATTATTATTATTATTATTATTATTATTATTATTATTATTATTATTATTATTATTATTATTATTATTATTATTATTATTATTATTATACTTCTTTTTCTTTTTCTTCTTCCTATATATAAGCGTTATTATATTTTATTATTCTTATGTAGAAGTAAATAGACTTATTATTTTGTCATCTCATTTACATATGTGGTTGTGGTTTTTACAGACACTCGTAAATTAGATGACAACGCTGAAAAAAGAGAGTAACTCTTTATCTAAATGCTTACAATGACATTGAGAAATATTAGAGAGTGGTTGAATCAACATTGAGTGAGAGAGGAGGCGAACGCAATACATTGTTAAAAGAGAAATGGGTGACTTTTTCAGTTAATTATAAATTAGGGTTGATAAGAACAATTAAAACAGGAATTTTCTTTTCAAACATAACTCAATCCCAGAAATAAGGTATATCTTAGCATGTATTTTGTGTTATTAAAGTATATATGAAAAAAAAGGTGATTACTATTGTTAAAGTAAACAGAATTCCGATTCACCCATTTTAAAATGAAGTGTTCCCAAATCGAATTCTGTCGTCCTGTCAACTGCAACAGTACAATTTTAAATAAATACATTTCGCAAGAAGATAAAGAATATTTATTTGTATAATTTGGGTTATTCGGACTACTGTTCTCATATTGAGTGTTATTCCCACAGCGTTTCGGCCGCTGTAACTTCCGGCCTTCTTCTAGTTTATCTTTTCCACTTAGGGAATATTTCTGTCAAACTCGGGAATCTGGACGGAATTTCGAATAGAACTCTTTATTTAATCCACGGGGGTAGCAGCATGCTCTCGTTCCGTCAGCCATCAATCATTATCTAAAAAATTCAGAAAGAGAATATTTATTGTTTTAAAAAGAATTAAATTGCTACAATTTAAATAAATAAATAAATAAATAAATAAAAAGAGACATATTTTAGGAATATTTAGCTGACAATTACAATTATTTTTACGGAAGAAAAAGACAGCTTTTTCTTCTCTATATTATTCACCCTGACAGACATTTATTATTTCAAAAAGAAATATTATTATCATTAACAGTAAATTATACAGATTGATGTAGAAAGCACCATGGAATTCACACTATTTTAATGTAATATTAAATGACTAATGCGGTTATATATTCACAGACAACTTCCTACGAATACACACATTTAAAAAACGGTGAAAAATGGATTAAAAATAAACTCTCGTTTATCTGAAGAATATGGCGACGCGAAAGGATATTTTATTTTAACAGGCAAGTAGCAAATCGATTTAAAAGTAAAACAAAAAGAATGTCTACTACAGGCGGCAGCGCTACTACGATCACCATTACAAATCTGCGATAATAACGGCTAATAAAACTATTTCAAATACTGCTACAGTCTGTGAACGTTTTAGACGCCATTTTTAAAACGCGACTCGGACTGCTAAGCCGTTAGCATTCGTCTATGACGAAACCAATGAAAAATGTAGCCGCCGCCGTCGTCTTCCTCGATGTCGTTTGGCCGATGCTCAAGTCTTTTGTAAACCGAAATTACAGCCACAAATAAACGACAAACAAACCAATACAAACAAATATATTCTGCTCAATTTGGAGGGGAAGGATTCTTTTCATTATTAACATTTGTTTTGTTTATATATTTCGTTATATTAGTTTTAATCATAATGGACAAATCGCCATTTTTTTAATATTTTTTATTTTTTCAGTCTTAATCCAAACAGGTGATTAAACATTTTTTTTGTTGTTGTTTTCTTTTTTTGCCCTTCGCGCAAATTCATATTCAAACAGCCACATAAAACATATACATTTATAAATAAATAAACTTTATTAAGTAAATTTTGAGATCGACGGCCTAAACAGTTTCTTAAAACATTTAAATAAAATTAGTGTATAGGTGATAATATATATATATATATATATATATATATATATATATATATATATATATATATATAGTTTTAAAAAAAGATTATGAAATATTGAACGTTTTCGAGTTAAAATCAATTTTGAATTTAGTATTTAGAATGAAAACTTGCATACATGTTATTGAAATTTATATCAAATTATTAAAATTAAAAGGTTTCGATAAAAGACTTTAAGTTTGGGTGAAAAAGACGTTTTAACACTTTTTTCGTCTTGATCGATAAACCCCAAAGCAATGGCTCCATGAGCAATACAAAAACCTGGAACGTAAACAATGAGTAAGTAAAGTCTTACAGTGAATTATAAAAATAATTTGTTTAAAAACTTTAAGTATTAAAAAAATATTTCTTTCACAAGTTTTTTTAATAAATAATTTGTAAACGCTATTGTGTTAACCATTATTACATTCTATTCTGGAAATTATTAAAATTGCTTTCTGAGATAATTAAAGTGCATGTTTCGTTTCAGGTAACGTTAAGTCAATTTCCTTTTTACATAATACGCTATTTTCGGTTCCAGTAATACGCCATTTTGTAAAAATCTCGATTATTGTAGCATAACTACACATTTCAAACGTGTTTTTTCTTCAGATTACATGCGTAATACTAAATAGATTTTTAACTCGAATTTGTTCCTTATGTAATAATAATGAAAAGAAAACAATATAAAAACATTTTTATCGCTTATACAGAATTTTTTTTTTTTATCGCATTCTGTTTCGGCATACAATCTCAACATTTACCACTTACTATTGCCAACATAAATTATTTTAAAAAAAATACAGTTGGGAAATGAAACAAAAGCAATTTATTTTGCTTTACCTATTAATTTGTGACCTATTTGTGTTAACACATTTTAATATTTATTATTTAAAAAAAAGTAGATAGTGGTTGTGAGTAAACTAATCCGCGTTGAGTCATCTTGATTATTCACAGAAAGTAAATACATTACGGATACGGATTATTTTACTCCCAACCATTATTTACGGTAAATTGAATTGCTTATTATTTCTTTTAAATATTATTATTTTTTAAACACAAATAGGTCACAAAGAAGTTGTTTTTGACTAATTTCCACATTGTATTTCCTTAAAAATAATTTATGTCGGTAATAGTAACGTTTACCGATGCTTACATGTTTATAGTTATTGTAAACATATTTAAAGGTTTATCTGCATGTCACACACACACACACACACACACACACACACAAAAAGGAAGGAAATAAAAAATGGCGTCCGTATGGATATCCATATTTTACGAAACGAACCCAATTCGGTATTATTAGAGCCATGCACTCTTCGCTAATTCATCCCCCACACACATAGGCGATTACATGTAAACACCTTGAAAAATTTGTAGGTAAAAAAATCACATGAATTTAAAGTAATATGATCACCCACTTCCGAATCAGATAGCGTTTTTAAGAACATGTAACTAATTGTTAATCTGCCCCATTTGAGGTTTTTTTGATAAGAAGAAACGCATTTGTAATTTGATTGGCCGCACCCTTTCCTCTTCTATGCAACCTCTCTCTCACAGACGTGATGTTGCTGGTCTCAGTCTTTTCTATAAATACTATTATGACATGTATTCTTCAGAATTATGAAATCTATTCTCTGCTTCTTTTGCTCCAGCTCGTTTAACTCGTTGGTCTAGTGGTCTCCATCAATTGGCTGTTTTGATACCTCATTGTAATACAGCTTCCTATTCTTGTAGCTTCTTTCCAAGAATTGTAGGCTTGTAGATCTCTCTTCTTGTTGACTGTTTTCCTTCTATCTATAGCCTTGGTCTTTTCAAGACTAAGGCCAATAGGCATCTCCTGTCTTTACGATAATCATATTTGTTCTTGTTAGCTCCTTACATCAAGTGGTTTCATGCCTTGTCTGGAGCGATTTCCATTAAAAAAAAATTATATTTAAAAAAATAATTTTTTATATGTAAATCTCAGCCATTTTTTATTTTTTAGAAATCATTTTTTTAGGGGGAAGGGGGTAAGTATTTTTTCTAACCCTAACCTTAACTCTAACTTTAACCCACATTATGAATAAGTAGTACCTATGTCTGTACCGCCACACGAGACTCTGCGAAAGTCACTGCCCATCCAGACCCAAATCACATGGGTATTTCCATCTATTATTTTGTGGGCTCACGGGTAGCAGGATCGCCCCTACCTTTCTGTTTTAGCATCTACGAGACATGTAATTTTTAAAATTCTTATATAAGATCAATCCTGGATCAATTGGCAGCCATGTATTTATCTCGCTTAAAAAGATTGGTTATATATTCTTAAAAACGCTATCTAGTCTAAAAGTGAATGGTCATTACCGCTTGATGGCATTGAAGTGGGTGATCATTTTACATTAAATTTATATGCGAAAGTTATCTACCATTTTAAAGTCTATTGTCTGTTTTTGTTTAATTTCTTTTTACCGTCAATTCTTTTCGAGCTGTTTACATGTAATCGCCTAAAACTATAGATTTTATTTGGAAGGTGTGTGTGGATAGGTTGCAGGGATGCGGTTTTATTGATATTGTAAATATCTATCTACATCACCACAAGAAAACAACAACAACAACAACAAAAATGGAGTCCGTGTGGGTTTTCCACGTTTTGCTAAACGGATCAAATTCTCGCAAATCTCAATGAAAAGAAAAAACAACAAAAAAACAAACAAAAAACAAACAACAACAAAAATCACAACTGAGAAATACACATTTGACATCTTTGAGGGAGGGGTCATTGTACTGAAAAATAAAACAAAGGGAAAATAAATATTATATGGAAAAGGGCTGGGAATAAGGAAAACGAGAAAAAACAAAAACGTGAAAGATTATTTCAATTGAGAATATTTTCTGAGAATTTCAGTTATATGAAAAATATTAATGTATTAAAATATATTAATATTTGATAAATAAAATATATCAATATACATTAATTAAAATATGTTAATAAATAAATACAAAGTAATAGAAACGCATATTCTTCTGCAGAGTGTTTGCAAGTATTTATCTTATACAAGAATAGACAGTCATATCAAATGAAATAAAGATATCCACACATACGCATATATATATAATATTTTTATTTACACAGACATGTAAAAACACCGCTACACTGACATGACGATGTTTCTATCTAATATATATATATATATATATATATATATATATATATATATATATATATATATATATATAAAAGATAGCTTTTTAGCTCATTCAATCGAAATCCATAGCAAAAATCCCATTACAATTGTTTCAAAGCCAATTTATTTCCAAATCCATATTATAACTAAATAACAGAAACGTAAATTCTTTTGTGCAGTCTTTACAACTATTTATATTATACAAGAATAGGCAGTAATCTCAAAAGAAATAGAGATAAGCATATATATATATATATATATATATATATATATATATATATATATATATATATATATATATATATACACACAGAAAAGCAAATTCACACAGCTATATCTTTATTTTCCATTTAAGAGATTAATTTTTTTACGGCCATTTCTCCATTTGTCCAGACAATCAAGGTTTTCAAGTATATCTTTAATCATCTAGGATAATGATTCGTCCGCCCCCCCCAGAAAAGTAAAAAAAAAACAACAAAAAAAAACGATACTAGATGCCTCTACCATACGTAGCTCGGTATTCATTGATGAAATTCAACTTTACATTTTAGAATTAAAATAATGTGTAGTAAGTCACGTGTAGGTGAGAAACACACACATACACAATAACATAATTTTATGAATACAGAGAAAATATGGAAAAATTGCTTATGATAACTCCTATTTTAAACTTACAGTTAAAAAAGGAGTTATCGTTTTCATTTTGAAATTTTTAGAATATTTTTAAAAATTGTATCCATTGTAATAATATTCCTAGCCGGAATAATTTTTTCGGAAAGAAACTTAAGTGAATTACACATTTTAGTGTAAAGAACTTGCTACTAGGATAAAAAGGAAGGAATGGCTAGTTAGAATCAAACATCGATTTCTCAGATCTACTGCTATTTAGATCTAACATAGAAAATCTGACCAACTTAGTTTTATGTATTAGATATATAAAAACAATTGCTCGACAGATAAGTCGGAACGTTTTCTGTTTTGTTTTGACATTGTGTATAATATCTATTGAAAGCAGAAAGTTCTAAGAACATAAACTGCTACATGAAAATCTTTCAGAAAAAACTGTTAAAACTGTTTAAAAAGTTTCAATTAAAAACAAAAACTGCTACAGAAAATTAATTTTCTTGTAATCAACTCTTAGTAAAACAAAAAAATAAACTGTTTTAAAACTGTTTGGAAAACTGAAATTAAATATGAAAACAAACTGTTATAGAAAATCCAAGTTAAAATAAAAACTTTCAGAAAAATAATAAACTGTTGGAAAACTGTTTATAAAATGAAATGAAAGAACAAAAAACTGCTACAAAAATTCAGTTTTTGTAACGAACCCTGAGCAAAAAACTGTTTTAAAGCTGTTTAGAAAACGGAAATTAATGAACAAAAACTGTTACAGAAAATTAATTTCTTTGTAACGGAAGTTAAGTAAAAAAAAAAAAAACACTTAAAAAAAACAGTTTTTAAGCTGTTAAAAACTGGAAATAAAGAAAAATGTTACAGAAATTCATTTTTTTGTAACGAACTATCATAAGCGAAAAAAGAACAAAGAAAAACAGAAAAAACTGTTTTAAACTATTAAAAAAAAACTAAAATCAAAGAACAAAAACTGCTACAGAAAATTCATTTTTTGTAACGAACTATATATAAGCAAAAAAAAAAAGAAAAATCTTTCAGAAAAAACTGTTTTAAAAACTGTTTAAAAAAACTGAAATAAAAGACAAAAAGACGAAATGGTGTTTTAAAAAAAATTGCTTTTGTTTTTTATAAAAGCAGAATTAACGAAACGAAACGAACAAGAAAGTCTCTTTTCTCTTTTCCCAATCCGTCTTTTTTATATAACCGAATGCGGCGCACGCTGACACGTGCACACATCACAGGGAACACACACATGCGTATCTGCGCGCTTCGCTGAGTAAGTATTCACGCTCTATCTATTTGTATATATTATGTATTCGGACTCTGTAATACTTAATATATGTATGCGTGTGTTTGTGTGTATATGTGTGCGCATGCGTGCGTCAAAGGTCCCGTATGTGTGGATGAGCGTGTGTATGCTGCGTCTCTCTCTTTGACAGATACCCCCACCCACCCAAAGAATAATAAATAAATATTTAAATAAATAATTTTTTTCTCGAGTTTTTGTTTTATTCTTTGATGTAATGTATTGCATATATCGTTTTCAGATGACTTTTGATTTTGAAGGGGTTGAGTTTCCATGTAGGTGTACTCCTCAGAGCTCTGTTTTTTTACATTAAAGGTCACCGCTTATCAAGGCCCAACTGCCACTCGAGGATAAAAGTTAAAGCGTTTGACTGGTGGATGGTAAGACAACACCGTGTTCACCAGCACGATGGTTGTAGCAGGGCAGAATTGATTATTTACGGGGACGGTTCAACACGAACTTGTTTACATTGGACTTGAAGACGACCATATTGTAGTCGGCAGGGAAGCAGACTCGCGGCACTGTGTCCCACAGACGGGCAGTTTTATGAAAGAAGCTCTGCCCATGAAAGTTTCGTTTCGTCTTGGGCACGCAGAGAGAGAAAGGGAACTCATTGACAGTGGTATTGCCTAAGTGGGTTCTAGTTGTGAATATTTTACAAGGGAGCACCATAGATTTGAGCTCAGTCGAGCACCTACCATGAAAATAACAGTAGAGCAAAGAAAGACTAGCAACATCTCTTCTGTGAGAGAGTGACTGTAGGGAAGAGATGAGGACATCCCCTACTAGATTTCGAAGTCGGTTTTGGACTCTGTCAAGGAAAGGAAGGGTGCTCTGAGTGTCACCTCTCCATATGTAACAGCAGTACTCCATCTTAGGATGTATTTGACTCTTGTACAGATAGAGGATGGCGTCGGGCGTGAGATACTTTCTGGAGTGGTAGACTTACTCAACCATTTTTCCAGCGGTCTTAGCAACGTATTTGATGTGAGTCTTTTATTTCAAGAGAAGGTCAGTCCCAGGAGCTTATCGAAGCAGTGGCTTTCCTCAAGAGGAGAGCCGTTCATTTCAACTGGGACAACATGAGGATCGGAGCGTTTCATTTTATTGGTATTTGTACGGTTTACGACCCAATCTCCGGTAACTTCACGTCGGCATCTTCCAGCAGCTTACGTCAGCAGCCGGAAAAAGCCGATGTGAAGACTGCTAGCAGACGATAAACGCGGTGTTATCATCAAACAGGACAAAAACACTGGAAAAATGTAAAGCAAGAAGAAAACAGTCATCGTTTGTTTAATTATATGAAAACAATTTTTTTCAAGAAAACTTTTAAATAAATATTTTTTTTTGCCAAAGAAAATAAAACTAAACAACTGGTTAAAGTTTTTTTAGAAAAAAAACTGATATAAATAACCCTAACCCTAACCCTAACCCTAACCACCTTCCTTTCAATTCCTTTACCCCTTCCTCTTCTGCTTCGTTATCATCTGCGCTCATAGAAACAGAAAACATCCCAGAGTAAAAAAAGCGCCCCCCAATACAAATTTAGCGAAAACAATTTTTTAACCAACTATAACTTTTCTTAACCATAACCAGTTGTTTCCCTATGTTTCCTTCGTTAAAAAAAAACAAAAAAAACATTGACGAGTTTTTAAGTTTTATTTTCTTTGGCAAGAAAACAAGAATTATTTATTTTAAACTTTTCCTTAAAAAGAAACACAGTTTTGCGAATTTATCGTATGGCAGTCTTCGTTTTGGCATCTTCTGGCTGCTTGCGTAACATTCCGGAAGATGCCGACGTGTAGTTGCCGGAGATTGGGTCGTAAACTGTGCAAATACCATTTTATTTTGATGGACTTTTGCTTACTTAGACTTAGGAACTTCCACTTCCTGTGACGCATGAAACAGGCTAGGATCTTCCACTTCCTGTGACGCATGAAACAGGCAAAATGATCGATCACATTTGGCCTGTAGCCATATCCGCAGCGCCCCTCCAGCTTCAGGATTTGTAATAAATACATGGACATGGTGCTGGGAAGCTATGTAGCCGTGCCGAATGTTAATTCAGCTTACCGTATTTAAGAAGTTTGTCAAATAAAAAATAAAATTATATCTACATTTAAAAGTAGATGAGGACTCTCTGTTAACCCCTGTCCCCACAAATGAAATTCTACTTTTTTAGGCGATTAGGTGATTTTAGGATCAGAATCAGAAATTGTGTCGGAATCGGGTATTTAGAACACAATTAGTAATTGTATCAGAATCTGGAAAATATTGGAATCGTCCAATCATAAATTAAAGTAAGTTTTTCCCGGTGCTCGATAGCTTCTGTAACATATTCACCATTTTTGTCAGTTAGTGAGTTTTGGAGAATATTGCTCATGTTGTTAGAATACAAAACCTTACTTTCTGCATCTTAATATTTGTCCTGCTCGACATTTTAATTGATGACACATAGAGAAATTTGGATGCGTTTTCCCTCTGACAGTCAGATCTACAACCACTGCCAGCCAGTACACCGGAAATACATTTTTTTCATCATTTTTTGTTTATTGTGCCTCTTTTTGAAACCCTCTTTCAATGTAATCTCACCAATTTAATACATGGACATGGTGATTGGAAGCTATATAGCCGTGCCGAATGATAATTCAGCTTACCACATTCGAATCTTGTCCGATCTAACATAACATTGTGACTATGAATGGTCTCTTTAAACAGTATTGAATTTTTGTTTAATCGGAAAAGCAATTCTAACAGCATAATTAAGCGATAGAAAGCTGTAACATTCTTAACTCCGCTCCTGTATGCTACACCAAGTATTTCTACGATCTCTCAAGGTAAAAAAAAAAATGCACACAGATATAACATATCGATATAAGGGTTAGGGTTAGGTATGAAATTGATCAGCCTATTGTTTTGTGGCTCAGAGAGACTTAAAGTTAGGAACTCCCGCGTTCTGAGACGCATAAAGCAGTCAAAGTGATCTATCGCATCCAGTCTGTAGCCAGATCAACAGCACCCCTCCAGCTTCTGCCCTTTACTTGCAAATCTCACTGACTTGAATTTGAAATAGTTTTCATTGTTTTCGTAGCAAGTATATTTGACAGCGACAAGTCGTTAGCCTGAAGCCAAACCACAAACTGGAAGGACTGTAAGTGGAGAAGTCTCCAGTGAAGTTGCAAACCGATCGCTACGGATTAAGATGTGGGTAGCCTTCAAATCCCGGAACAGAGGTTTAAGTCGGTGGTTTCGTCATGAAACACGTACGCCTAGTGGTTCCGTATCAACACCACCCTCTCATGTGGTAAACCGCTAGCTGGAGCAAGGTACTGGGATATATCACTTGGAGCCACACTAGAGAAATTTATGGGATGGGTGAGGACCAGAGGCTCTTGGCAACCCACGGATAAATGCAGTTAGCAACCAAAGGTGCTACCCCTACTCCGATGCCCCCTATATTAGATAATTACTTCCCTGCTTTTAAATGTTCTTCAATGGAATGTGCTCTGATGAACTTGTTGCTCTGGTGCCCCCTCGACGTAAATACACTCGACCAACCCGACAATCAGCTAAATCCCATCCATTTACTGTGGAGGGACCCAAATGCCGGAGAGCTTTATACTCCAACAACTTTTTCCCCGAGCTGTCGGCCTTTGGAACTCCCTCCCTGCTCCCTGTTTCCTCGACTGTGCCGACATGCAGAAACTTAAAACTAATGTGAACAAACATCTAGCTGCACAGCTCCCAATTTAGGATGATCTCCTAAACTTTCACCCTAATTCTCAGTAGCCCTTACGTCTACAGTGGCAACTTGCCTTGTTTGTGTTGAACTCAGTTAAAAACAAAAAATGAGCGAAATTTCAATCACGTCGTTGTTGTTTTTATTATTGTTAAAAACTGGATGTACTTTTGATATTTATTCGCATAAAATTAACACAAGACGTGGCACAAGGGCGAAAATGGGGGCGTAAGGAGGAACAGGTCTTGGTTAACTTTAATTAACTTAACTAGTCATTCATAACATTCACAAAACATCTCAATCATACTAAACAATAATTTGTATTATTTGGATTCTTCAGACTATTGTTTTTATCTTGTGGGTTATTCTCACAACGTTTCGGCCGATATAATCTCCGATCTTCTTCAGGTGTATCTTGACAATGGATCTTATTAATGAATGGAGGTTATATCAGCCAAAACGTTGTGAGAATAACCCACAAGTTAAAAACAATAGTCCGAATAATCCAAATAATACATATTATCAATCCTCATCTTAAAAATTCAAAAACATTATACCAAATCAGTATAGATGCGAATTTATACCAAAATGGAAAAGACTTAACGTAATAACAGAGAATTCACGCACGCATACACCCACACACATGCGCACGCGCACACACACACACGCACACACACACAACTGCCCTTGTATAATAGACGTCAGATATGTCGACTGGTTTAAAACAATTTTTAAAATGTTACCTTTGTCATATATTTGATATTATTTGAAGAAATTTTAAAAACAATAAAAAAGAATACATAGTTGTGGGAGGTTGGAAGTTATGAGGGATCAATTTCCAAGAAAATTATGGACATAGAATGCTATTTAGCAAGTGGGGTTTAGTATAGCGTGAGTATTCTCCTATCTCCACAGGTTTCCCGTTGTCTTCTTCATCGATCGAAATAAACGGCTGTTTGTTGTTCAGTGGATACGTACATCTTCTGTATCTCAGATATGTCGAGTGGTTTCAAATCATTTTTTATTTTGCCTTTTGTCATATACTGAATTTTATTAGAAGGAATCTAGGACGAAACAAAAGAATATCTGAACCTGGGAGGTTGGGGGTTACAGAGGGTTGATGCACAAAAAAGTCAATGACAGAGAGTGGATTTCTGTTGGTAAGAATTTAACATAGCATGGGGATATTTTTTCTGTGTCGACAGAAAGCGCTCATCGTCTTTCTGGGAAATGACGTCACCCAGAGTGGTGATGTAGCAATTAGAGTTTCGGTGTATTCCTCTTCCATTGAAGCTGAACCCCCCCCCCCCAAAGAACTTCAACACATATTGGATACTTTTTCTGACGAACTTGAGTTGAACAGATTCAATATTGACATAAAAAGGCTGTTTAGTTTAGTTTAAGCGCAAAATAATTTACACTGAAGGATGTTTGTTTTGGTAAATGTTTTGTAAGAAAAATCCAAAAATCTAGGCTTTTGGAATGTAATTGAACTTTGCTTACTTATATATGCTCTGTTGTTACTGGTTAACATTCATCGAGCTTAAATTGGAAGAGGTTCGTAAATATAAAGTATTGAAAGTATATGCTGAAACATATTTTCACAATGATATATATATATATATATATATATATATATATATATATATATATATATATATATATATATTTAAAGAACTGTGGTTACCAACGCTAGTAAAAAAAACTTTTTCAATAATTATTTATTATCTTATCATTTTAACATTTTAAGTTTTTTAAATAAAAAAAACTTTTAAAAAGAACTAAAAAAAACGTAAAATATTAAAATGATAAGATAATAAATAATTATTGACAAAGTTTTTTTTACTAGCGTTGGTAACCACAATTCTTTAAATATACTTTTTTCTCTCGTTGGAACTGCACTGATGCTACACAACCCCCTTCTCTCTCTCTCTCTCTCTCTCTCTCTCTCTCTCTCTCTCTCTATATATATATATATATATATATATATATATATATATATATATAGAGAGAGAGAGAGAGAGAGAGAGAGAGAGACTTATTTTTAAACATGCGAAATACGCATCGAGTGAAGACGGGACCTTGCCCAACAACTGCATATAAATATCTACTCGAGCGTCTGGTGTCTCTACTCAGGCGAAATTCATTATTTCCACACACACACACACACACACACACACACATATATATATATACATATATATATATATATATATATATATATATATATATATATATATATATATATAGTGTGTGTGTGTTATAATGAAATATATTCCAGGAGGAAATCCGGGTATGAGAGCTCAATGTAATAAACAGAGCAATAATAAAATAAAATATAGTAACACGAAATTACATAATCATCGATGCAATAATTTATTTCAACCTTGTGGTGTTGTCAAGCATCCAAGTGAGATGATTACATTTTTGAAAATAAGAAAAGAGAAATTCACACTGGTTATTGCCGAACATTGATATTTAGGGCAGTTGAAGTATAATCTAATCATAGGTCAACTAATCCGTCCAAATCCGTTGAAATAAAATCCACTTAAATCCGTCTTTAAGGCTAACCTTTTCTTTGTGTGCGATTGATTATTCTTCGTTCGTCCGCATCGACAACTTCTCACGTTACAGACGGCGGGTTAGAGTTAGGGTTAGGGTTAGAGTTAGGGTTAGAGTTAGGGTTAGGGTTAGAGTTAGGGTTAGGGTTAGGGTTAGAGTTAGGGTTAGGGTTAGGGCTAGGGCTAGGGTTAGGGTTAGAGTTAGGGTTAGGGCTAGGGTTATGGTGCTGTTTTCTTAAATGAGTATACGATAAAAATAAAAACACAGTTTTAATGACTATCGTTCGACAGCATTTTTTTATATATCAGGTTATCAGATAATTTCTGTCCAGATTTTTAATTTTTTAAATCTGAGAATAAATGCAAATAACCGGCATTCGATTAAATAAATATATTATAATTTATTATAATAGATATTATATATAAATAGATATATTATGATTTATTATAATAATATTATATATAAATAAATATATTATAATTTATTATAATAAATATTATATATAAATGAATATATTATAATTTATTATAATAAATATTATATATAAATGAATATATTATAATTTATCATAATAAATATTATATATAAATAAATATATTATAAAAAAGTAAAGGCACATTTTAAAGCAAGGGATTCCGCATCGTTCTACGGTCGGTGAATTTAAAGCAGAAACAATGATCCGATTCTTAGATGCCGGGCCCTCCAATTAGTTCCGTCCGGATAAATAACCGAAGGTCACGGGTCGTTTATGTTCTCTATTTAAATTGTTTTTTTTTATTGTTAGTTCGTCACTTTTGCCGTCATAAAGGAATCTTTTGTCGATGTCTTCCACACTCCGGCCTAGACAGTCCATTATATATATATATATATATATATATATATATATATATATATATATATATATATATATATATATATATATATATATATATATATATATATATATATATATATATAAAGTAATCCAACAAAAGATATAAGCGTCAACTAATATCTTATAATTAGTGAAACATCCGGATAAAAACTGAAGCTCAATATACTGGATAGTGCATTAATATTATAATATAAAATGAAGTAATAAAATAAGGTGTCAATCAAATTTTATTAGAATTCAAAGTTCAAGCAAAGTATCCTTAAGTCCTTAGCTCATGCTTGAACTTTGAATTCTAATAAAATTTGATTGACACCTTATTTTATTACTTCATTTTATATTATAATATATATATATATATATATATATATATATATATATATATATATATATATATATATATATATATATATATATATATATATACATTGATTGATTTGTTGGTTGGTTGCATTCCACTGACCAAAGTAAAAACGTCAGTCTATAAGCCCAAAGGAAGAAAGGTCTTCCTATTTATTATTACATAAAGGTCTTTGATGAGCAGCCCGTAAAAACTAAGGACTATATTTTTGTTTATGGGTTGTGAAACGTTCGTAAGACGGAAAAGATAAGCATTCGCCGAAATAAAATTTAAAAAATCATGATTATTGACTCACGTTTTATATTTGGTCAGTGTAATGCAACCAATCAACATATATGCTCTGAAGCTGGAAACATAACAATTTGGATTATATGATAACAGATATGTACCTTAAAAGCACACATTCTTGAAATAATCCTAGATGTATATATTACATACATCTACATTCATATTCATATATTCTATCAATGAGAAAGTTTGGCCGATTTCTTGCACGAACGGTAAAGTCAAAACGGTGTATTTCCAATTAATTCACCTATTTATCTACTTCCCACAAAGTAGAATGTGACACAAGGTCGGAAGGTGGGAATTTCACTCTAGAGGAAGAGTGAGGTGAATTAATTCAACTTGTTTAATAAACGCACCATCTGTTTTATATACCGTTTATATAGGTGTGATATCAGATTTGTAAGGTTAACTAATTTGCATATTGGTTTTGTTGAAGTTAATTTACTAATTAACTATTATTTGTTATTGTTTTTTAATTCAATGATTTTGTTTATTTTCATACAACAAATGCTCTGTTTTCAATTTTGTTTTCTTTGCTTGACACATATTTAGTATTTGTGTTCAAACGTTTTCTAAAATCGTTCAAATGTTTCAGAAAAATCGAGTCGGTCGCTCTTTTGTTTAAAGCGACCGACTCGATTTTCCTAAATTACCAGTGAAATGGCAAATTTGTTTCTTCTTTCATTCTTTTCTTTCAGTCACATTTAAATATGTTTCGAAATTACCACAATGTTTACGTTTCGTGTTTGAAAAGTTTATTATTTTTAACTAGCAGGGATACCCGGTATTGCCCGGGGGGGGGGGATAGTAATTTATTTTTATCAATGAGAATTGATTTCTTACTGTTGTCACACGCAAGGTAAATCTCACTGTAAACCGAAACAACTAATCGAGGTGAAACTTACAAAACAAAAACAAAAACAAAAAAACGCGAATTACATCTTACGCAATAAAGAAATACCCGAGTAATGTTAGAAAAAAAAAACGCGAGATAAGTTTTACTTAAGAAAATAAACTAATCTCATCTCTCATCTCTTATCTCTCTTTCCTGTTAACGACGCCGTATTATTGTTATTGTTTTTTTTTTGTTTGAAGCAATAGTTTCATCGATAGTAAAAGAATAAATGAGATGCTGAGAAAACATACTACACTTTAAATTATTTATTTGCACAAAATATACAAATTTAAATAACGAACAAATTAGGCACAAGGCCATCAAAGTATGGGGAAAATGGAGGTCGTTAATCATCCTTGGTCAAAAGTTATAAAAATGTCTATCTTACTGTTAACTAGAATAATCTTAGTCACCACAATACCACATTTACCCATACTTAAAATATCTCTAAATTGTTGAAAACATTTTTTTCATCAAAACATTGATTTACAGAAATTCATTAGATTAAAATGGGAAGTGGGATCTTAGAGAAAAAGACCAAGAAACTATTAAAAATTGTTTTTATGACTAGGCATTTATAAATGAATGACCCCTCCCCAAAAAACTGATTTAATCTATTATTATATTATCTTTTAATGGGAATACATTAGTGTAGTATCGGTCCTGTTGTCATAGGACCGTCCTCCGAGGAATTACCTCCTTTTTTTAAGGGATGGAGGTAATCCACCCATGTCTTACATCCTACTATGAGGGAGGCTTAATGTAGTATCTGTTCTTTTCTCATTATACCATCTTTCCAGGGGGGGGGGGTAGGTGGTAGTGTAGTATCTTTTCTGTTGCTATGATACTATACTCACAGGCATTACCTTCTGCTTTTATGGTGATATTTTCCCAGGTATTACCTCCTCTATTTTGGAAGGGGTATTGTAGTACCTATTCTGTTGTCATGATACCATCTTACCAGAAATTACCTCTTCCTTTAAGGATTAGTGTAATATATGTTCGTTATTACCTCCTCTTTTGGGGGTCAGTGTATGTAGTTCCCTTATCGTGATATTATCCCAGCCTAGCAAAATGCGACTGGAGGGAGCATATATTTGCTAATGCTAATAATAATAATAATAATAATAATAATAATAATAATAATAATAATAATAATACATTCAGTTTATTCGGTGAAGTTAATTAACGTTCGCCAGTCTCGGAAATATCCGGTGAAACTCGAAATTGATGACGTAAGTACTGAAATTTTCTTGCATACCTATTGCTAAAAAGTACCGATTTTTTCTACAATTTTTATTTATTTACTTTTGTTTTATATATTAATTGTTAAGGAGAGTAGAAACGTTAACATGGAAGTCTTTTTGGAAGTACGAACAAAATGGTTACTCGTTCTGTCCTACGCTATATGGTTAAAAACTTGGTGATCAATAATGCTTTCGCGCCAGAAAATGGGTGATCATGTTACGTTATATTTATGCAGTAAAGTGAACCCTCGCTTTAAAGTCTTTTAATATTAAATATCAAGGGTGCGGAAGTGTAATCGCACGCACAAAAAACAATTCATTCTTATTTTTTTCATTGGCAGCGTCAGAGTTGAAAGTGACTTACTAGGGTTTACTTTCGGCAGCCTTGTAAATCTCACTCCCCTTATTTTGTCCTTTAGTCCTCACATTTCATGAGCGATGTTTCTGACAAAGGGGAAATAATTGCTGTTTTCTGGGTCAGAATCTATCCATCTAACACTTAGCGTTGGCTAGTTTTTTTGTTTTTTTTACCTTAAATAGTATTATTTTTAGTTCCTTACATTAAGTGGCTTTATGCCTTGTCTGGAGCGATTTCCATAAAACAAATATCTGTACACCAAAGGACATTTATATTTGTTGTTGTCTATTTAATATCGATTGTTAATAGTCGTCCACAGACAGACTGTTTCGCTGTAGCTCTGCCCTTCAGTGCAGCTAGAATGGCAAGTGCTTCAAGATGAGATTGAAATCCGGTCATTTTTTTCAACAGTTTGAGCTTCTCACTGTTTACATCAACAATATCGACTCCCGAGACATTGTCAATTCCTTTTACAAACAACGTTGCATTATCGCTAATGGTAGCTGGTGATTTCACATACTACAGTGCTCAATGCACAAAAGGGTGTATAGCATATAGAAAGTTGAATGTTCGGAATGAGGAATAGTACGAGTGTTAGAGTGTGTGCGTGTGACAGAGTGTGTGAGTGACTTAGTGTGTTTGCATATGTTTTCTTCCTGAGATTCTCATGGATGGCTCTGCTCTTGAGGAGAAATCGACTCTGAAGCTTCTTGGTCTTTTTCTCTTATTCTTTTCAAATCTTCCTTGGAGTTCATACCTTAGATCCATTGCTCTTTCTGCTTCTCGTAAAGTCGGTTCTCTATATCACTCCAGACACTTTTTCACACCTGAGGCTATTCTTTATCTCTACAAAGCTACAATCTGACCATGTATTGAGTACTGTTGTCATATTTGGGCACGTAAATCTCTGTCTCATTTGATGGTTCTTGATAAGATGCAGAAACGTATCTTTTATTTGATTTGCCACATCCTTTCTTCTTCTCTGCACCCTCTCTCTCACAGACATGATGTTGCTAGTCTCAGTCTTTTCTATAAATACTATTATGGCATGTGTTCTTCAGAATTATGTGATCTATTCCCAGCTTCTTTTGTTCCAGCTCGTTTGACTCATTTGTCTAGTGGTCTTCATCAATTCGCTGTTTTTATACCTCATTGTAATACAGCTTCCTATTCCAGTAGCTTCTTCCCAAGATCTGCATGCTTGTGGAACTCTCTTCCTGCTGATCGTTTTCCTCCTACTTATAGCCTTAGTCTTTTCAAGATTAAGGCATCTCCTTTCTTTGTGATAACCA
>OY744519.1:159415734-159453234 GCA_963556195.1 Sepiola atlantica
GCAAAGCCAACACCATGATCCTCCTCTCATCTTTTGGTTTACCATGCCAGAAGAATCTGTAATCTTTTTGCGCTGGCTAGCAGCCTCAGCAAGGTGCACCTCTTGCAGTGCAGCAACATCGAAGTCTAGTCTATGGAGTTCGTTGTTAATAACTGTAGTTTTCCTCAAGTCATTTATGATTATCAAGTGTTCTGAAATGCCAGTAAGCATTGTCCTGATTTTCCCAGGTTCCCAGTTTAAGAGCTGGACTCTTTGGTATAAGTTTTGTTTTATTGACTGGTGTAGTCGATACATCTAATTTTTCGGCTTTTGGTCTAGCCCCACACACTCAGATGAAGCAGGGTAGATGGGCACAAAAATGCACCTTATTAGCCGGTCGGTGCACAGTATGAGGAAGAGGTTCGCCAACACGAACGAAACCAGTCAAATCTCTTGTTTTTGTTTTTCTCCTGCACTTGAACCTGTTTTCCGTTTGTCATTTTTCACACATTTTGTCTACCACTGCATTTCATTTTCATGAATTATCGTGTACCTTACCCCATATATATATATATATATATATATATATATATATATATATATATATATATATATATATATATATATATATATATGTATCGGTAATCAAATTGTATTAGATAATGTAATTCAATTCATTTAAGAGGGTTAATCGATCGATAGAAGCCATATTTCAAAGTGTGCATATAAATAATTATTTATCACCAAACACAATTTTTCGTGTGTATATATATATATATATATATATATATATATATATATATGGAAAACAAGCCTTGCTCAAATTTAATACTTACATAAACAGCTGCTACGATTCCATAAAACTGACACTTGAAACGAATTTATGATATATATATATATATATATATATATATATATATATATATATATATACTATATATATATATAGTGTGTAGATTTCAATTTTGTGTAGAGAATCTGAATAACAGAGCTCAATGTAATTTAAACAGAGCAAAACAGAATTATAAAAAGAAAAACTATACACACATTAAGGTTGTACACATAATAACTTATTTCGACCCCTTTAATTAGGTCTCCTCAGATGTATAGACAACCACGTCAAAAAAAACAAATAATGAGAGAAATTGATCGTCTTAAAAAGATTGAGCACACCGAGTAAGAAAACTAAAAAGGGAGAAAAAAAATGTAATTGTCAAATTAAAAATAACTGCCCACTTAAAGGTAACTGTAACGTCGAAAGCGTTGTATATAAGGCTACGATTTATCCTAAAGAAAATACTAACAAATAGAAAGTATACATAGGAATATCCGCCGGGAAGTGGAAACAACGATTCTACGTACACAAACACTCATTTTTAAACCCGAACGTCACTAATAAGACGGAATTAGCCAAACACTGGTGGTTTTTAAAAAATAACAACTTAACACCAACTATTTCGTGGTCCATACTATGTCATCTGAACACTCCTAAAGGATTTAGACATAGATGCAATTTGTGCTTGGAGGAAAAAATTAGAATACTAAAATATGAAGACAAGAACATTTTAAATAGACGAGACGAACTGATGGCTAAATGTAGACACAGGCACAGGTTTAAAATCAACAGCACGTTTTAAAGTTCTTTGAAAATAACAATTCTTTTAAAGTATAGTTACAATAAGAGTTATAACTGTAAAGGTAAATGTTAACAAATTAGTAATTTTTTTTATTTTTATTTTTTTTAAATTTAGTAAAACTCTAGTTTGTAAATTAATCGTGCTTAAATGTCGCCAAACTTTAATTCCGTATTGACGTTATAACCAATTAAGTTTTCTTATAATTTCCTATATAAATCGAAATCTTCGTCCTGAATTTTCGTCTTTTTATTTCTAATCGTAAATAATTAATCGTGAACGCCCGAATCTTTACCAATTTTGTAAATAAACCGTTTTTAAATTGTCGCTAAACTTTAATTCCATAGTGTAAATCATCTCGAATCTTGACGCTATACAACTTAAATTTTTAATATGTTCTAATCTAAACCGAAATCTTCGTCCTACATTTTCGTCTTTTAATTTTTAATCGTAAATAATTAAACGTAGTTTTTAATCGTGAACGCTCGAATATTTCATCATATATTTTTACCCATAAAGCTCACATTCGAAATTTTAAATGAGATGATTTATTTGTTTAAATAGCAAAAAAGAATTCTTTTATATATATTTTTATATTTTTATATTTCTGCATATATTAAAAAATTAATCTTACTTCTGTCACCGCTCCTCGATTATTTTAACATTTACCTCCTTTTTACATAGACCAATCAAAAAAGTGAATTTATCTTTTTAAGACGATCAATTTCTCTCATTATTTGTTTTTTTTTGACGTGGTTGTCTATACATCTGAGGAGACCTAATTAAAGGGGTCGAAATAAGTTATTATGTGTACAACCTTAATGTGTGTATAGTTTTTCTTTTTATAATTCTATATATATATATATATATATATATATATATATATATATATATATATATATATATATATATGCAAACATTATTAAAAATAACAGAATTTGTCTGTTTAATTATACCTTTTTTATTTTTTCAATTTTTCTGATGGTCTTTTTTGTATTAAAATTTTTAAAGAATTAATTAATGTTCCATAGGTTTCACGAACATTTTTGATTGTTCGTCGAATCATCCTCAGGTGTCAAAAGTAAATGAAAACAAAATAAAACAAAAAAGCTGGAGAAAGAAGATAATAAGGGAACGTGCACAGAAAGCTTTTTGGATGGTTCCAAGAAAGTCGTTGACCATTTTTGATCTAGCAACGCTGGATGGTATCACAGAACAAAATTCCATTACGTTAAGCGTTTTAAAATGTTAGAACTGGTTTCATATGTGATGTTATTAATTATATATATATATATATATATATATATATATATATATATATATATATATATATATATATATATATATTGTATTTTCATGTAATTGTTTTTATTGGTGATTGCAGTGTTGATTGTTTTTGTGCTTACTACTATTTCGATTGATTCACTTCCTAAGTGATTAAGATGTAGAAAATTGCATTATTAGTCGCCCTTAACTTTATAGGATGTATTTTTCGTTGATATATATATATATATATATATATATATATATATACATATATATATATATATATATATATATATATATATATATATATATATATATATATTTGTATTGATTTTATACGTACATAAAAATAATCCATGGACACGTGTTTCTGACTCACAGCCGTCATCAGCGTAATATAAACTACGATCATAACAACATATTTACACTCAAATATAAGCACACACACCCCTAAAAATATTATAAATATAACACTTAATCTTTTTAATAACAGGAATAAACTACACCATAAATCATCGCCCTAAATATGATTACATAATTGAAGCAGAGAAACACGCAGCACCCGTTATCAACATTTACATTATTCTAAATAATACTTAGTTACCATTAAGACCTATATAAACATACAGTCCTCTCCTATTGACTCAGTACTTTCTACAAATAGGACGCTAAGGCGAATTAACTGGAATATATTACTGGTGATCTTAGACTCCATTTTTCAATTTGTTTTTATTTCGTGAGTCACTGGTGATTTAAATGGACTCTAACGATTTTTTTAAAACGGTAACATGTCAATCCATGTCAATGAAACCATGGTACGTCTCTGAAATATGTAACATATAGTTTTAAATAAATAATTTGTATACGGCAACCCAGAAAGTTAACAAATAATTGTCATGGTGTCATTCGTCTGTGGAGTGCAATGGATCAGCCATTTTTTAAAATTGTAAGCCATTCTTTTGTTTATGGGTAAGCAAAAAATTATCGAACCGGGTAAAATATAAAAATCGATCATATCGCTCGAAAGTAGTGTTGGAACGACTAATCGCAATCGGAATCGAGAATTGGAAAAATCGGAATTTTTTTTGGTATCGGAATCGGAAAGATTTGTGCCTTTTTTTCGATGCTAAGAATGATTCTTTTAATTGTTTTTTGTTTGTTTTTGTTTAGATATTAATTTTCAATTCCTGGTACTAATGATAAATATCTATAGCTTTTAGATTATCAGTAAAACTGAAGTCCATAGATCAACCCCCACGTTTACGGTAATCCGAAAATTAAAACAACAACAACTTTGTAGCTTAATATATAGATGTTTTCAAAGTATCGGAATCGGAATCAGTATGTTTATCGGAATTAGGAATTTAGAAGAGAATCGATAATTGTAACGCAATTGGGAATTTAGAACAGAATCGGTAATTGTATCGAAATCCTGGAAAATATTGGAATCGTCCCATCACTACTCGAAAGTAAAACTTTTGTTTCAAACAACACGGATCAATATGTGCCCTATCTCATGATAAAACAGATTTCTATATCTACCAATTTGTTATGAAATCTATCGAGCACAAATGTAAGAATCAAAGAAAAATGATAAGAATCTTTGGATGAATTCCAAAGTAATAAATTACACAAGATTGATGAGTGGCCCTTAGGCTACAGAAAGGCAAGAAGAAGAGGTTGTAGTTGCCAGACTCCGTATAAGACATACACATATTACTCACAAACATTTATTGGAAGGTAAACAATCTCCAATGTGTCTATCATGTCAAGAACCTTTGACAGTCAAACATATATTAATAGACTGTCAGTATCTACAACAAAGCCGAAGGAAATACTACAAATCGAAAAATATAAAGGACCTACTTAAAAACACAAATCCGACCAAAATCTTAGACTTCATCGGAGAATTTGGACTTAAAAAAAATGTAATCTCAATTTATTTATTTGTTTATTTATTTTTCAAAAATGATATAAAATAATTATCCTACCTTAGCATTCCATTTGGCAACTTTATTCGGCATTAAATAACCCATAGATGATTGATATGAAGCAAATAACTTCAAACCAAATCAAACCAAACAAAACCAAGCCAAACAGGTGAAAACTAACTTTATTTTATATATTAGATAACAGTTGAATTTAGAAGAAGAACTATTTTGTCTACATACCATTATGTTATTTTAAAACTATTTCTGTGTTGATGCCGCAAAATTTACTCACTCCGCTGATTCTATATCATTCTGTATTCGTATCTTGAATTAGTGAAGTGAGTTAATTTCGTTGTGGTTGTGGGAGCATGTCAAGGATATTTTAATATTTTATACCATAGTAAGCAGGTTGTATCCACTTCAGCGCCCGTGAAGTTAGCTCGTTCGTATACAAAAATAGAAAGTTCAAACCTTTACTTTGTAAAACACTGTCGAAGATCTTGTGTAAAACTTGAACTAGATTTGATCTACGGCCCCGTTAACCATTCTGCACCACGAAATTGTTCGGAGATTTAGACAAATTAACAGTGTGTGTGTGTGAGATAGATAGATAGATAGATAGATAGATAGATAGATAGATAGATAGAGAGAGAGAGAGAGAGAGAGCGAGAGAGAGAGAGAGAAAGAGAGAAAGACAGATAGACAAAGAGAGAGGAAGGGGACCGCATATAGCTAGCTATAATTTCAGTTAACCTCCGTAGAACGCCCCCTGTAACATCAATCATTTGATTTCTTTTAGAATCGATTTTATTGATCTGTTACTAATTAGTGTAAGGCGAGTGGAACTACGGATCGATGATGATGCACTCGTTAGATAGGATCAAGAAACACTCTTTACATTAATATATATATATATATATATATATATATATATATATATATATATATATATATATATATATATATATATGATAAAGAATCGTAATAGTGTTCCGACGTAATGGAAATTGAAAAAAGAAAGGAAAACTAAAATATTATTTATGTATTCATCAACGTTTCGTCTTTATTTCAAGACTTCCTCAGGATGATTGTCTGAAGAAAATAACACACAAGTACAAAATATTTTACAGAATGGTGGTAGCAGGGGTGGGACTACAGGGCCGCTTATGAAATAAAAAAAATTATAAGATACAAATAGATAGTGGCTGTAGGAAATTAAGTTGACAATAGACAGTGTGGGGAAATGGTGGCGGTTGAAGTTATAAGATCATTAGGTATGGAGAGTGAGCTTGTGTTATGTAAGCCAATCAAATTTCCTCCTCTCTCTAAATATGTATTAGATATGTTGTCACTCTCTCTCTCTCTCTCTCGCTCTAAATATATATATATATATATATATATATATATATATATATATATATATATGAATTGTCGAGTGTGAATTTCTCTTTTCTGATTTTCAAAAATGTAAGCATCTTACTTGGATGCTTGAAAATACCAAAAGGTTGAAATAAATTATTGCATCAATGATTATGTAATTTCTTGTTACTATATTTTATTTTATTCTTGCTTTGTTTATTACATTGAGCTCTCATACCCGGATTTCCTCATGGAATATATTTCATTATAACACACACACACTATATATATATATATATATATATATATATATATATATATATATATATATATATATATATATATATATATAATCTAGTTTAGGTGGAAGTAACGAATTTCGCCTGAGTAGAGACACCAGACGCCCAAGTAGATATTTATATGCAGTTGTTGGGCAAGGTCCCGTCTTCGCTCGATGCGTATTTCGCATGTTTAAAAATAAGTTGAATGAATACACAAGCGGCCGCACACAAGCAGTTTTTTAACACTATTTTCATCAACCGACAGCGGGATGGATGGATTTCCGTATTTATTTTGATATACACCAAAATGTGGGATATTTGCCATCTGGGTTAGATAAACAACGACACACACACACACACACACACACACACACACACACACACACACACACACACACACACCACACACACACACACACACACACACACATATATATATATATATATATATATATATATATATATATATATATATATATATATATGGTAAAATGAAAAAGGAAAACCAAAAACTGGATGTTTTTTATGTGTACATCAACGTTTCGTCTTTATTTATAAGACTTCATCAGGATGATGATATAGGGAAAAGATATCATGCAAGCACAGATACATGTAGGGTAGACATGTATCTGTGCTTGCATGATATCTTTTCCCTATATCATCATCCTGATGAAGTCTTATAAATAAAGACGAAACGTTGATGTACACATAAAAAACATCCAGTTTTTGGTTTTCCTTTTTCATTTTACCATCACGTCGGATTACCTTCATCCTTCTCTTCCCATATATATATATATATATATCAAGGGAGCCGCGAGAGCGCGCTATCCCTTAATAGACTTCACGAATGGCCTATGCTGGAAATATTATTTCTTTGATCAATCATAACTCAAAAACCAATAAACCAAATTAGTTAAAACTTTGCACAAAATTTTTATTTGATAGGTTCTATAAGTGTGTAGAATTTTAGTATCATTAGTCAAGGCAACCCAGAGATCCAGAAAGTTCAATCATGAAATCATGTTATCTGTGTGTACGTACGTACATACGTATGTGCTACCCTGCATCTCATCAACTATTCGATGGATTCAGCTGATTTTTGGCAGAGATAGAGGTTCTAGGGTCTAGTTGATGGCATTTGAATTTCAGTTTACCGTATACCTTAGTTTTCCAGAAAATTAAAAAAAAAACTTTAAAATGACCAGTATTCATACACTTTATTCTATATCTTATCGACCATTTGATGGATTCAGCTGATTTTTAGCAAAGATAGAGATTCTAGTGTCGAGTTGATGGCATTTTAATTTCAGTTTATCATATACCTTGATTAGTCAAACTACCAACTATATCAGTTATGAGAAGACATTGTATTGAGGCATAGCCTTTACAAAAGTAGTGACATTCCATGAAAAATGCCAGTATACTGAAATCATATGCCCTTAATAGGGTTAAGATGAAAATTCATATACACTAAATGTACAAAAGCAAGGAAATTTCCAAATTTTTACACTTTTATTGTCATTAAGGGTATGCGAGCACAACAGGGCTATGTATTTTACTGCTAGGAATTTTTCTTCAGCGCACCTCACACACTTTATCCACTCATGCATAGAGATTTATACTGTAGTGATATGATAATGAAATGATTTGGTTGATATATAGTCATACCCTTAATGACAATAAAAGTGTAAAAAATTGGGAATTTCCTTGCTTTTGTACATTTAGTGTATATGAATTTTTATCTTAACCCTATTAAGGGCATATGATTTCAGTATACTGGCATTTTTCATGGAATATATATATATATATATATATATATATATATATATATATATATATATATATATATATATATATATATATATATATATATATATATATAGTTTTCAGGTTCGATTATTTTCGATAGGATTCCGAATCAGAGAGCTCTATGTCCGTTCAAACAGAGCATGAATACGTTATGAGGTTTAAAAAGACTAAATATACATTCGGATTGTACACATTATAAGTTATTTCGACCGTAACTAGGTCTCCTCGGATGTGTTTCCAATCACGATTTTTGAATCGTGATTGGAAACACATCCGAGGAGACCTAGTTAAGGTCGAAATAACTTATAATGTGTACAATCCGAATGTATATTTAGTCTTTTTAAACCTCATAACGTATATATATATATATATATATATATATATATATATATATATATATATATGTATACAATTATTATTCCATGTATCCATGTATAATATTATAAGATATAACATATTATCTATCGATTTACAGTATGTACACTACTCAATACAAGAATAAAAATCTGATCCATCTTTTAGGCCATATTTAGAAAGGACCAAACCTAAGTTTTTATTTATTTATCCGAACTATATTCATATCAAAACACATCAACTCTACCTAATTCAATTATACACTAAGATATTTTCACGTACCGTATATATAGTCACAGAAAACTTGACTAAACACTCTCAAGGCTTTAAATTATTCGCATATTTATTTTTTAAACATTGTCTAATAAATTCATATTCAGAACGATTCGCTTATAATTTGATTCTCCAATTTTATTAAATATACGAAAAACATTTCTTGATTTCAATATCTTAATTATTATCCGTAGTAATATTATTTAAGTGATTTAATGAATTAAGTTTAAAATTCGCAATCATAACTTCCGTTTCATTATTTGTTGTTTGTTCGGTTACGTTTACGCACGCGTATATTTACACATAGCAACAACTTTGATAACTTTCGAATAATTACTTTTTTAAAATAAAATTTGCATTAAACGCAATAATTAACAAATGGTTTCTGTTAATAATTAAATACATGCGTTTATTATTTTTTTTAATAAATTTGTTGTCATTGCTGCTGCTGTTCTTATTTACTTCCTCCTACGAGAGTAGAGTTACGCACAATGTCAATATTTAACGTGGGGAAAGTCCAGCTCCCCTAAAAGGGGCACTCTAGATTGGAACAAAAATGTACATTACCTCCGTCTAGAAGGATTTCTCCTTCACTGACCGAGGACATAAAAACTAAGTGCCGATTCAGGACAGATACTAAATTTTGTCAACATGTTGGTAGTGATGATGATGATGATGATGATGATGATGATGATGATGATGATGATGATGACGACTTTAACATTTGTAATAGAAAAGAAAAAACCCTCCTCTAAATTACAAAAAAAAAGATAGATTATTTTTCTTAAATATTAACTAGCTGGACCCGTCCCCCGACGTTGCACGAGAGAAATAGAAAAGAATGAATAAAAATTTGTCAACATCCGATCACACGCAAATAGGTCACATCAGACAATTTTAATGTTTACAATAAACGTCGGTTTGGAATTGCTGAAGAGTGAAAGGTGGAAGGAAGGAAGGGAGGAAGGAGGGAAGAAAAGAAGGAGAAGCGGTTGGGTGAGTCTTCCCGCCCATCCCATGATACGGGTATTTTCTAAGAATTTTTCTTGTGGGTCAAGCACCCGCTCTATCTATGATAATGGGCACTTTTAAAATTAAAGGGGCAAAAAAAGAAGTATGCCTCTTGAGCTCTATTGAAACACACTAATATAGTTAAGGAGGCCTGCAGCACACTAATAAACTCATCATTTCTCTTCGGATACACATATCCGAAGAGAAATGATGAGATTCATAATAGTTAAAGTACTACATATTACATTGATTTCTTTTCGAATGACTGCATAATAACGTTGAATTTAAAAAATCCAGTTCATAGTTCTCCCTTTCCCCCTCCCTCGTAGGCAAAAGTTTTACAATTAAAAAAAAATGTGGATCTAATCTGCTAACATGTCGGTCACGAAAGCGAGTATAAAGTCTACGTAAAAATAGGTGATTTAAACGAAGCCAGTCGGTAGCTGGGCTGCGTTTTATCATACGATCTGACATAAGACGACCGAAAGTAGCATCCAGAAGTCACACGTTTTGGGTCATTTCTATATCAATAAATCGATGTTTTTGTTCTTCAATTTTCGGTGTAATAGGTCTAGGAATCAGAAAATGTAAACGTCATGGTTCTGTCGAATATCTGGGCATATATTGAGTTAATTCGGAAGTCGAGTTACTGAAGAAATTTTAGCCGCCCTGTTAAAAGATGAAATACTGCAAAGAAATAAGTTCGTTAATTGCATTCTCTAAAAACCGGAATGAGTATAAATGTATACGTAAGACGTAGAAAAAACGTAATCCGATACTCTCAAAATTTAGAGGAATTAGCGGGAACGTCAATTAAATGTGTGCGTAATGTTTTGTATTATGTAGTAAATTAATAGCAGACAAATAGGAAATAATAACGAACAATTTTTTGAAAAGTAGACGTTGTTTATTACTTCCCGGTGTCAATGGGAAGAATATCAGTACTAACGTATTATGGGGAACTGGTTTTGTCTACCACCTATATGGAGTATGTTTTGAGGAGAGTTGAAGATGAACAAAAAAGTAATATTTAGTGTTAGCTGGAGAAAAATAATAACAGATTTACTAAAACATGCTCGAGTGAATAAGTGTAATACAGTGGTGAGTTAAGTAGCCCGTGATTATTTTTCTCTTCTTCAAGAAAGCACAGGGGAAAATCGTCTTAACTTTTTATATTAGATTAAGACATTTTTCTGTCTTCTAAATAAATAAATGCGAAAGTTAGGTTCAATCCATCGCATGAACGGCAAATTCAAAACGGTATATTTCCAATTAATTAAACTTGTTTAGTAGACGCACAATCTTTTTTATATACCGTTTATATAGATGTGATATCAGATTAGCAAGGTTAACTAATTTGCATATTGGTTTTGTAAACGTTAATTTTATTAATTAACTATTATTTGGTATTGTTTCTTTAAGTCAATGATTTTTTTAAATTTTAATATAACAAATGTTCTTTTTCGCAATATTGTTTTATTTTCTGGACAAATATTTAGCATTTGTGTTCAAACGTTTTCTAACGTCGTTCAAATGTTTCAAACATCGGTCACTCTCAAGAAAAAGCGACCGACTCGATTTTTGTAAATCGCCAGTGAAAAAACAAATTTGATTTTTCTCTGTTTTCTTTTCTTTTGGTCACATTTAAAAGACAAATAAATGTTTCGAAATTACTAAAATGTTTACGTTTCGTGTTTTAAAAGTTTATTATTTTAAACTAGCAGGGCTACCCGGTATTGCCCGGGGGAATAGTAATTTATTTTTATCAATAACAATTTATTTCCTACTGTTGTCACACGCGAGGTAAATCTTACTGTACAAATCGAAGTTCAACTTACACTCCCAACCTCCAAAGCCCCAACAACAGCAACAACAACAACAACAACAACAACAACAACAACAAAACAACAAAAATAAACAAATACGCGAGTTACATCTTACTAAAAAAGAAATTCGAGTAAAGTTTAAGAAAAAACGCGAGATAAGTTTTACTTAAGAAAAAAAACTAATCTCACCCCCCCTCTCTCTCTCTCTCTCTCTCTGGCTATCTCTTTCTGTCACTTTCTCTCTCTCTCTTTCTCTCTCTCCTGTTAACGACGCCGTATTATTATGTCATTGTTTTTTATTATTGTTTGAAGCAACAGTTTCGTCGATAGTAAAAGAGTAAATGAGATGCTGAGAACAGATACTACACTTTGAATTATTTATTTGTACAAAATATACAAATTTAAATTACGAACAAATTAGGAACAATGCGATCAAAAGTGTGGGGGAAAGGGGGTCGTTGGCCATCCCTTGTCAACACTTCTAAAAATGTCTTTCTTACTCTTAACTAGAATCATCTCAGTCATCACAATACTATATTTGCTCTTGGGGGGAGGCATTCTACTTTAAATATCTTCAAATTGTTAAAGAAATCTTTTTTTCAGAAATACATTTATTTACAGAAATTCACTGAATTAAAACGGGGAGTAAGATCTTAGGGAAACGACCAAGAAACTATAAAAAAAATATGTATTTATAACTCGGCATTTATAAATGAATACCCCCCAAAACTGATTTAATCTATTATTGTATTATCATTTAATGATGATAGGTTAGTGTAGTATCGATTCTGTTGTCATATGACCGTCCTTTCATGAATTACCTCCTCCTTTTAAATCCTCCCCGGTCGTACATTCCCATGTGGGTTAATGTAGTATTTGTTATTTTGTCATGAGACCATCTTCCCAAGGACTACCTTCTTTTGGGGAGGGATGGTGGTAGTGTAATATCTTTTCTGTTGCCATGATACTATACTCACAGGCATTACCTTCTGCTTTTATGGGGAGATCCTCCCAGGTATTACCTCCTCTATTTTGGAACGGGTATTGTAGTACCTGTACTGTTGTCATGATACCATCCTGCGAGAAATTAAATCCTCATTTGAGGATTAGTGTAATATATGTTCGTTATTACCCCCTCCTTTGGGGTTCAGTGTATGTAGTTCGTTCATCATGATATCATCTTCCCAGCCTAGCAAAAGTTTGCTAGTTTATAATAAAGGCAAAAAGTACAAAGTACCCATTTCGAATTACTCAGTAATATAAAATTGGTTTATTTGACCAATCAACCTTCCACCTTTACGTTTTATTTATTTCATTATATAATCAGTTTTTAATGGGTAATTCATTTTCATTTTTATGCTGAACCAACATAAAATTCCTCGACTTTGAATATCTTAATGAGCATATCAATTCACCTTTTTGTTGTTTTTTTTCTTAAAAAATAACATTTTATTATGTTCATGCACAGTAAATTTTCTCCACATTGGAATATATCAAATAACACTACGACAATCATCATTTTTTTTCTTCCAAATTACTAAAATTTCAATTCAAATTTTTTTCTTTGGTTTCTGTAAAGAAGACTGCAGCCTCAGAAATTTCTGCCCAGAGGGCGGATAGTTGTTGCTAGTATATATATATATATATATATATATATATATATATATATATATATATATATATTCCTCTGATGATAAGATTTTAATCTTTGAAAAGCCGTGCTTAAGGAATGCAATTGAAAGAGAAGAAGAATAAATATTTTTATTTACTAAATGCTCCTTGTTCTGAACAACTGAAGATATTGATCTGTTTTCATTTACAGGTCTAACTATTTTTCATTGACTCACCTTATATATATATATATATATATATATATATATATATATATATATATATATATATATATATATATATATATATATAAGGTTAATACAACAAAAGATATAAGAGGCAACTAATATCTTTAATTAGTAAACATCCGGATAAAAATAAAGCTCAATATACTGTATAGAGCATTAATAGCCATAGATAAAGTGAAAGAATAGAATAAGGTGCGAATCAAATTTTATTACAGTTCAATGTTCAGGCAAAATTCTTTAAAGTTCTTAACTCATGAGTTTTCAAAGAAAATCTTCTTCTCAGAGGACCATTACCGCAATGACAGTACTGCAGGTAATAAAAATTAAACTTTGAAAAAATATAAAAAAATATATGTAAAAATACATAAAGGTATATAAAACATCAAATATATCGGCCCAAAACATACTTTTTTGTAAACCTATACAGTTCATCCACGTCAACAAGTTTAAAATAGCTCCAGGCAAGATATCAAAGAGGTTGATTAAGAAATAATCCAAATATGTATATATATATATATATATATATATGTGTGTGTGTGCGTGTGTATGTGTGTGTGGGGTGTGTGTTGTGTGTTGTGCGAAGGATGTTGTAGTTTGATTGTGCGTAGAATGTAAGTAGTTGTGTTTGAAGACTCTGACAATGCAGTTTGGTAGAAAGCCCGTTGGATATTAGACGAGATAAATAAAATACACGACAATATTGAAAACTTTTAATAATTTTCGATAATTAATTTAATTTACTAACGTGGTGTGTCGAATTATGATGGTATCCGTGTTGCTGGGTTCTTTTAATTTTCGAGGTATACTTTATCATCAGAAAGATAAGGAAAAAAATATGCGCAAACCTCGGTTCAGATGTGTTTTGCTCGGAAGTCGGAGATTGTTGAAGCAGATCCACAGAACTAGCTAATTATTCTTGCAGAAAATAAATTGTGAGCTGGCATATATATGTTGATAAATTGTTTTTTAAATGAGCAAGTAAATTTAAATCACTTTTTAATAATCTTTCCGAATTAGCTCATATAGTAGAAAGAAAGGCTGGTGATGTCTAGGTAGCTGTTTCGATTCTCAGTCTCGGTGTCAAATTTGTTTATTGTTTATTTATGTATTATTTACTTTAAAATAAGTAGTTAATTCTTTTAATTAAAAACAACAAAACTAATTTTAATGTATTAAATTCCCATTAAATATATTTTTTTACTTTATATTTAATTGTTTTTCACGCCAATATGTTAAAGCAATAACTATTTTGAAAATTAACGCCAATAAGCAAAATAAATTGTTTTTGAATAAGTAAGTTAATTTGAATAACTTTTAATAATTTTACCTAGTTTGCTCATAAGTAGAAAAAAAACTGGAAATGTCAAGTTACCGGTTTCGATTCTCAGTCTCGTTGTCAAATTTGTTTATTGTTTATTCATGTATTATTTACTTTAAAATAAGTAAGGATTTCTCCAATGTATATCTTACGTTTACAAAAATTCTGACGGACGGACCGACAGACTGACGACTGACAGACAGAGTAAGTGTTCGTTATATGATACTTTTGTCAAATCCGCTGATCTGCCCGATACCATATAACTGACACTAACACCCATTTTTACATTGCAAACTTTAGGCTGGTTCGTGATACTCACCAAAGCACTCTCATTCAGTTTCATATTATTGACACTAAGACCAATGCCGAAATAAAACAGCACCGAATTCGGGCGAAAACCACGAGCGGACGATCGCGGCCAGTGAGCGACACAACCATAGTTTCACATAAATATCACCCGCCTCCTGTATATTTCCCGTCGGTTTATTTTGAAAATAATCTTGATTAAAATCTGCTTTCGTTTCGGAAAAAAAAGTTTTATTGCTTTTTCTAAAACTTTGATCATTGTTAAAATTTCGAAAAAAAAAATGAAAGGTAAACCTGATCGATATTCTGGGGAATTTTTATATATTTCTTGGAGTCATGTTTGATTGAAGCCGGTTAGATCGAAGTAGAATGGAAATTATTTGATCAATAGATATCGATTTCATCCGATTCGGGTTACGGCGTCTCATTTTCTGCGACGAATCCGTACTTATCGACTGATTTGAATTCGAATCGACAATGGTCGGCGGCATGATCCCAGCAAATATCAGGAAATATAGATTGGAATACACCTCTCCGCCCATAAATACAGTTTGGAATACACCTCCTCGTCCATAGATATAGTTTGGAATACACCCCGCCCGCCCGCCCGCCCGCCCGCCCATACAAACAAATTAAAATGCACTGCTCGTAAATCGAGATTGGAATACGTTCTCTCTCTTTCTCTCTTTGCCTCCCTCCATCTCTCTCTCTCTCTCTCTCTCTCTCTCTCTTAATTCAGATCGGAATACACACACTCTCTCTCTTTCTCTCTAAATTTAGATCGGAATACAGCTTCTTTCTCTCTGTGTCTCTCTCTTTCACAGTCTCTAAATTCAGACCAGAATACACCTCTTTTCTCTCTCTCTCTCTCTCTCTCTCTCTCTGTATCTCGCTCAATTCAGATAGCAATACACCCTCTCACCCTTTGTCTCTCTCCCTCTCTCTCTAAAGTCAGATAGGAATATACCTCTCTCTCTCTTTCTCGCTCTCTCTCTTTCTCGCTTTCTAAATTCATGTTAGAATACAACCTATCTCTTTGTCTCTCTCTTCCCTCTCTCTCTCTAAATTCAGATCTGAATACACCCTCTCTCTCTCTTTCTCTCTACATTTAGATCGGAATACACCTTCTCTCTTTTCCTCTCTCTGTCTTTTCCTTTTCTCAGTCTCTAAATTCAGATCGGAATACACCTCCTCTCACTCCCTCCCTGTTTCTCTCTCTCTCTCTCTCTCTCAATTCAGATAGATATACACCCTCTCACTCTCTGTCTTCCTATTTCCTTCTCTATCTTAATTCAGATCGGAATACACCCATTCTCTGTCTCTCTCTTTCTTTCTCTCAATTCATATCGAAATATATCCCCTTTCTCCCTTTCTGTCTCTGTCTGTCTGTCTGTCCGTCTGTCTATCTGTCTGTCTCTAAATTCAGATCTGTAAATACAGATTGGGATGCACTCTCTTCGAAAACATACATCGAAATATACTACAGGCTTATCAGGCCAAAGCAGCAACACAACAGGGGTTACTCCACCTTTAACCTGTAACCAAAACTGTACTTTAGCAGGGGGTTTAAGTGAGGGTTAGGGTTACCTTTCCCTTCAGGCCTTTGACTACTTCTTACCAAACATGCAAAACATCAAAGATTTTTCGTTATGGTTGGGGTTAGGGTTATCGCGCCCTTTCTTTGAAAACTCATGAGTTAAGGACTTTAAAGAACTTTGCCTGAACTTTAAATTGTAATAAAATTTGATTCGTACCTAATTTTATTCTTTCACTTTATCTATTGCTATATATATATATATATATATATATATATATATATATATATATATATATATATATTTGTTTTAGGTCATAGACTGTCTGTAGTTGATCGTTATATGTATTTGGGTAGTGTTATTTCGAGGAACGAATCGTTGAATGCTGAGATAAGTAGACGTATTGAACAGACTGGTGTGTGTGTTTTGCTCATTTGGAAAAGCGGGTGATATCAGGCTGGAAACTAAGACCTCTCTGCTATATGCTTGTGAGATATGGACCACTTACAGATCTCATATTCACCTGCTAGAGCGTTTTCAGCAGAATTCCCGTAGGCACTTGCATAACATCTGTTGGGATAGCTGTTCCAAAAAATGAGTCTCGTATAAGTAAACGCAGACTTCGTTGGGCTTGTCATCTTATTCGTCTTACTGATGACAGACTGCCCAAGCAGGTAATTTATGGGGAACTAATTGGGAATAATCGCCCACAGCACAAACCGTGTAATCGATTCAAAGATTGTCTCCAATACGATTTGAAGGGCTTGGAATTGATGTTGTAGGGTGAGAGGGGGTGGCTGTAGATAGATCAAGGTGGAGGAAAGCGATTCCTGAAGGCAGCAAGTTTTTTTAAAGGAATAGCAGAAGAGAGCGGCGAGGAAGAGACGGGGTGTGATACCTCCAGCGTATGGGAAAAATATGGAACAGCGAACATGTCAAATTATGTCACGTGCCGGTTTTTTGAATCACCAACGTGTGCATGTGCGGCAAAATGAAGCACGGGCAAGAGGTGGATGCATTTATGGCATTCCCTCAGATCATCACAACACCTGCCACTTCTGCGGTATAGTCGGGAAAAGTATAGCCGGCCTAAAAAGCAATATACACGTCCTTCACTGGGAAGTATCATGCAAACATCACACCGTGGTCATATTCGAAATCGAATAAACAGCTGCCATACACACACACATATATATATTAGAAATTGTTTATAGCATTGTTTATATGGTAATATGAATTACTAAAAATAAGAACGCCATACAATGCATTTTAATTTTATTAACTCTTTTCAATTTTTTTTTTCAATTAAATTTTCGAAGATATACTTCATCATCAGAATTTAAATAATAATAATAAAAAAGATATATTAAATACCCTTTTTTTTTCTTTTTTTCTCATCGTTTTTTTGAAAAAAAATTGAAAAAAGTTCATAAAATGAAAATGCATTGTATGGCGTTCTTATTTTTAATAATTCATATTACCATATAAACAATGCTATAAACAATTTCTAATATATATATATATATATATATATATATATATATATATATATATATATATATATATATATATATAATGTAAACTTAAGTAAATGTATGGAACAATCTTCCCAAATTCATCGAAAGAAAGTTTTTATTTGCATACAATCGTTTAAAATTTTTAAAATAGAGCTCTAGTTCTGCACTATTGAGCTATAAAAACGTGTTTTGTTGTTTACAACTCAGTCGCTAGATTCGAAACCAGAACCCCAGAGTCTGAATCTCAGTGGAAATTGACGACTATTTCGCGCACAAACAACCAACATTCCCTCATTTATTCTCTAGTCAATTGATTTCAGAATGTGTTTAATTATAGTTTTAGGGTGATTTTTAAAGTGGATGGGCATACATTGGATTAACGTGGTCCTTAGTATAAGATTCGTACGTTCTTTTTTTTTTTAAAGTTAAATGTTAGATCTAAGAAGTTAACTAATTTTATGGATGAGTTTATTTCGACTTTGAGACTTAAAGACAGGTATATTATATTTTTTATTTTCTATTATTATTTTTTCACATTTTCAAAAAACATAACATTCCTGTGAGATGTATTTTTACGACTCGTTTCTCTAGAGGTGAGCCAACCAACATTATTATATCAATATCGGCTCTGCTACGTCTCAAGATCATCAGAAAAATCAACAAAGAAGAAAAGTTCTCAAACTGAAAAGTCTTGAAAAAAACCTACACCGCAATGTGGGTCATTGTGGGCAAAATCAAATAAAGAAACAAAGAAAATAATCTTCACACGAGGAAATAATCTCTTTATGACACCATTTTGAATTTTTTGGGTACAAAGTTAGCACACCAAAAAATACGCGGACATTCAAGAATTTTTAATTCACTGATATTCCTTAAAATAGTTATTTTATTCTATCATTTATTCATACACAACTTTTAATTCACTCGGAGGAAAGATTATTTGCCTCAAATTACTTCATTTTACTTGCAAATGTCTACTTATCTCATTTGAGTGCGAAACTAAGTGTAGAGCTAATCTCTTTTAAATTTACCAGTTCGGAGTTAGACATATTAAGCCATTCATTCAAGCAAAGTTAATAATGTTATATTACGGTGTTTTGGTAAAGGATGTTTAGTATTTATTTATAAACCGTTTAAATTAACCCTAAGCTAAATTTATAAGTTAAGTGTAATTGCATATATATATATATATATATATATATATATATATATATATATATATATATATATATATATATATATATATATATATATATATATATATATATATATTTAATTCATTTTATGCATACATAAAAGTAATCCATGGATGCGTGTTTCTGGCTAACAGCGGTCATCAGCATGGTTAACTTAGACATGGATCGAACCTTCGATATTGATGTCTATAGTCCAGCGTTTTACCATCGGATCAAGACACCCTGTCTAGAAATATGTACGATTTTCATCACCTAAATATTTAATGTATTTTTAGGTAATTATTTTTATTTGTGATTGCAGCATTCATTTTTTTGTTGCTCACTACCACTTCGATTGTCTCACTTCCTAAGTGATTAAGATGTAGAAAAGTGCATTATTAGTCACCCGTAACTCCATAGGACGTATTTTTCGTTGATATATATATATATATATATATATATATATATATATATATATATATATATATATATATATATATAATTTATTTCATACGTACATAAAAGTAATCAATAGACACGTGTTTCTAGCTCTTAATTACTTAGGAAGTGAAACAATTGAAGAAGTAGTGAGCAAAAAACAACGAACGTGTCAATCACTAATAAAAATAATTACATAAAAATACATTATATATATATATATATATATATATATATATATATATATATATATATATATATATACTTAGCTTTTTTTTGTTATTGTTATTTACTAGCGATAGAGCACCGGTATGTTTAGCGATGCGTTTATTATTTTACGCTCCCTGGGCGTTTTTCTTTTTTTTAAGAATATGCAGAGGACTGCATTCATTCGTCCTCAATCGGGCGTGTCATTAATTATATATATTTTAATTAATTAATTTCGTAAATTAATTTTTGCGTACATAAAAGGAAGACATGGACACATGTTTCTGACTATGAGTCATCATCAGCATGACTACCCGGACAGGGAGCGACCCCTCAATGTAAAAATCTATAGTCTAGTGTTTAACCAAGAACACCCCGCCACATTTTATACACGACTTTTTATCGCCTATGATGTTACGTAGCTCTTTGTTTTTTTTTTGTTATTGTTTTTATTAGCGTTAGAGCACCGGTGTGTTTATTAAATTATATATATATATATATATATATATATATATATATATATATATATATATATATATATATATATATATATATATGTATATATATATATATATATTACTTTTGTTTCCTAGATGTTAATCCAATAAAACTCCAGTGTTTATAAAACAAGTGCTCGATAACAAGTACAGCTGTTTCTTAGTATACATTTTTATTCATACAAACATCATTGGTTACATATGAGATACATGTTTTCATTTTTTCTAAAGGTCTGAAGAAGCTGGCTCTTTCGAGAGATCGCAGCTGAAACATGTATGCACGACGTGCATACATGTTGGTTATGTACGTGCATTGCACGTACATACCCAATAATGTTTGTATAAATAAAATATCTTGATATATATATATATATATATATATATATATATATATATATATATATATATATATATATATATATATACTAGCTCACTTTGTCAGCTCACTATTGCTTCGCAAATTTTACTACTCCAAACCTTACTTGATTATGATGTTTTAAGTTACTTCCTTTTATCTTACGTTTGTAAGTCCTTATTATATTTTCGTTTTTGGAGACACTCTGTATTTTGTTATTTCGATCTCGGCGTTAACTTAATTACTGAGAGCCCTCATATATTCGAAAATGCGATGTCTAACGATTTTAGATCTGGGAAAAAATGGTTTACAATAACTTAATTAACGACGAAATCCGATCATTAAGTGTAATAAACAGATAATTAAGGGAGAGAAAAGAGAAACCAAAAATTAATTCCTGAATAACTAAATAAAATATTGCCAAGGTCTAGTGCGTAAAGCAAGCTAATGAAAAATCGCCTATCAAAAAGTTAACTTTGCACATGCGCATTGAAGATGGTTGCTGACAACGCAGGCGCATTTTGATTTCCATTTCGCGAAACTCGTCGAAGCATGAACGAAATTAAATTATCAACGATTATGATTTTTTTTTAATATTTGTGATATGAAAGCGTTTATTGTATGTTGGTAAGCAGCTGGGTTGTCGTGTAAAGCAGGGAGCGGATGGAAAATTGCTTCCGGAAGAGCATTTTGAGCGTGCGTTTGCTGTCCTTGACTCAATGATATAAAAACATGGATCCCTAAATGTCAACGCAAAAGTTAGAGGTTAGCGTTAGGGTTAGGGTTAGGGTTAGGGTTAGGGTTAGGGTTAGAGGAGTGAATAATGATACAGGATGACACCCCACTGTCGCCCTAAAAAGACATTTATAGAATCGTCAATAAAATTGAGAAGACTTTCTGAAAGCCAACCATATCTTGTAGAAAGAAACTTCAGTATATGCCTGACTTGTTCACCAGGTTTCATTTATCCCAAACATTGTCATTGAAACTTAAGGGGTTACTGTGATTAGGGACCAATTTATAGGGACGATCCTAAGTGGGGAGTTCTGCAGCAAGATAGTTGTTCACATTACATTTAAATTTCTGCATGTTGGCACCGTCGGGAAAATAGGGACAGAATTCCAAGATGTGTTTTTGAGTAGAAAGAATGAAGGGGTGTGATTTTGCTACTAGTCGGGTTGGTCTGGAGTATTTACGTTGAAGAGGGTACAAATGTAGTAAGTTCGTAGGAGCACATTAAGTGGAAGTATTTGTTTTCATGTTTGTCTCCGTACACAATGGATGACGTCACAGAGGGATAAAATCAAATTTGCACGTCATACCCTGGGGTTTTATCATTGTACGGTGATAAAACACACTCGGTAAACTTTGCTATGCTTCATATGGGCGCTTGTTTTTGTTATACAGAGTGACCTTTTCTTCCGCAAATGCCACCCTATTTCGTTCAAGTAAACTTCAGTCTATGCCTGACTTGTCCATCAAGTTTAATGCATAAATGTCCACCAGTCTTTGTTTTATCGCCGTTAAATGCGGAGCACTTTGTTAATCATCTCGTCGCGAGGCGTAATTCTGAATGGACATCACGCTCACCGGATTTTAAATTAGTAAATTATCTAGAGTTACTTCCTTGATTATGATGTTTTAAGTTACTTCCATAAATCTTACGTTTTTAATACCTTGGTTGCTGTATAAAGCAGGGAGCGGATTGAGAATTGCTCCCGGAAGAGCATTTTGAGCGTGCGTTTGTTGTCATTGATTGAATGATATAAAACATGAATCCGTAAAGGAGAAAAAATAGGGCCGAGGCTCCAGCAGTGTTTTGCAAAAATACTGGCTCGGTTTCGCAACTTCTAGCAAGGATGGGGAACATTAGGTATGCTTATATCTTTACATATTTGTATGTACATGATTCACTGCTAAACTAATTAACCGATCATTATGAATATTGGAACACAGCTACTAGGCGTAAATGGTCCAAATGTAAGCTATACTTAGTTTAATTGAGTTTTATATAAACGGGGTAAACAGGGGTTGGAAGCCCTTCGTGAAAAATATATTGTGTATTTAGGTATCATTCTTTCATTTAAGCAAACATTGTGAAACTGAGTTCATACATTAGATCCATTGCTCTCTCTGCTTCTCATAAAGTCGGTTCTCTATATCGCTCCAAATACTTTCTCACACCTGAGATTATTCTATATCTCTACAAACCTACAATCAGAACATGTATGGAGTACTGTTGTCATATTTGGGATGGCGAATCTCTGTCCCATTTGAGGGTTCTTGATAAGGTGCAGAAACGTATCTGTAATTTGATTGGCCCCACCTTTTCTTCTTCTCTTGACCCTTTCCTTACCAGACGTGATGTTATCAGTCTCAGTTTTTTCTATAAATACTATTATGGCATGTGTTCTTCGGAATTTTGTGACCTACTCCCTGCTTCCTTTGTTCCAGCTCGTTTGACTCGTTGGTCTAGTGGTCTCCGTCAATTCGCTGTTTTGATACCTCATTGTAATACAGCTTCTTATTCCAGTAGCTATTTTCCAAAAACCGCAGGTTTGTGGAACTCTCTTCCTTCTGACTGTTTTCCTACTACTTATAACCTTGGTCTTTTCAAGACTAAGGCCAATAGGCATTTCCTGTCTTTGCGATCATCATATTTGTTCTTGTTAGCTCCTTACATCAAGTGGCTTCATGCCTTGTCTGGAGCGATTTCTATAAAAAGACAAAAAAAACTTTTTAAAAACCCAGAATTCTTTTGCATAATTATACCTTTTTTACTTTTTCAATTTTTCTAATAATATTTTTTTGTGTAAAAATGATTTAAAAAATGAATATATTACCTATATGTATACACTAAAAGCCTCCGCTAAATGATATTACATGTTTTTTTAAAAAAGAAGAAAACAAAAACAAAACCAGCAATTATTTTAAAATTTAGAATGGGGATCAGGTTCGTATCAACATTTAACATAAAATCATTCTCCAATAGGAAAATAAATTGTCTCGTCAATCTGTTTAAACCATTTATGGTGGCTTTTCGTTATGGTTCCAAGACAAATACGCTGAACTCGTCAGAGAATTGAAAGGGATATGGAGTATTTAGGGAGCATGGAAATTTATGCCCAATAAATTTCCATTTTAAAATTCAAATATATCAAAATTCCCTGAATTTCAATCATTTCTTAAGACCCCTTAGCTTAAACTTTCAAATTTAGACATTTTCCAGAATCAAATTCATGTAAAGAATGTTAGTCAACAATAGAATAGTGATTCTAGACTTACACTAAACATAAGTTGTTTGAGAATTAGAAAAACGACTCATTTCAGCTTAACCCCTCAAATATTTAAAATTCTACTTTTTGGCGCGATTTAACGAGCTTCAACGAACAATCTACACTATAGGAACAAGTCGTTTTTTTACCCTAAGCTAACCCTAAGCTAACACTAAAATCACCCTAACCTAACTCGAAACAAACCCTAATCTAGCCCTAAACTAAGTTTTAGAATTATTCGTTTCGTATTGTGTCGTATTATCGGAACTTGATTTGACTTTCCCCGATAAGTCTTAGCTGTTTAGCTCATAACTGCAAATACCTATTCCTAGAAACCACTAAAAGAATTGAAACCTCCCCCCATTCACACACATAAAATGTGTCTCAAAACATTAAATATGTTTCCGTATTTCATATTATTCTAGGAAATTAAAATCCCCCCAAATAAAATTAAAATTAAAATATAAACTTCGTTAAAACACATATCTCCATCTCATATTGAGTCAAATTTATTTATATAGGAAATTGATCCACCACTCTAAAAGCTGAATTTTTTTTTTGTTGAAAATTCCTTTTATTCCGCATATTTTTTTATAGTTAAATCATTCTTTTATTTTTCACCGGGCAACGTCATGGTCACAGATGCTGCTAGTATATATATATATATATATATATATATATATATATATATATATATATATATATATATATATATATATATATATATATATATATATGGGAAGAGAAGGATGAAGGTAATCCGACGTGATGGGAAAATGAAAAAGGAAAACCAAAAAATGGATTTTTTTTATGTGTACATCAACGTTTCGTCTTTATTTATAAGACTTCATCAGGATGATGATATAGAGAAAAAATGTCATGCAAGTACAGATACATGTAGGGTAGACATATTGGGAGGAAAAATAAAATGAAAATAATGGCCGGCCACTACTGGGTGGACGTCCGTACTTGTTGGAGAATAAAAATGAATGTTGAAGAAAATGAGTGGGGAAAAAATGGAAGGATGGGGTGAGCAAGGACTACTGTGGCTGGTGGTAAGAGAAAGAGGTGGGGGATGAGCAGAGGTAAAGTGGATGGCAGAGAGGGAGTGGAGGAAGAGGGGGGAGGGAGGTGTTTGACCAGATGGCTGCGGTCAAGATTGAAGGGGAAAAGTAAGTAGTGGCCGGCCATTATTTTCATTTTATTTTTCCTCCCAATATGTCTACCCTACATGTATCTGTACTTGCATGACATTTTTTCTCTATATCATCATCCTGATGAAGTCATATAAATAAAGACGAAACGTTGATGTACACATAAAAAACATCCATTTTTTGGTTTTCCTTTTTCATTTTCCCATATATATATATATATATATATATATATATATATATATATATATATATATATATATATATATATATCAGGATTTGAGTTGCAAAAATACTCGGAATCCGGGGGTTCGAATCGCATGACCGGTAGTGAATAGTCATATCTCTATGCTGATGATTCCCGATTATAAAGAACGAAACGTATACGTACATAGATAATAAACAAAACAAATATTATTTGTAGATCCTATAAAATCCGTCTGGAAGGGACCTGTAAGTGTAGTATTAACACAGCATGACGTCGCTAGCTATATGTGCATCGTTCCTTTCATTAAGTAGAACGCTCTTATGACGTCAAGCCGCCAGATAAAGTGTAACAATTATCACTGTTTATTCGCTTTTCAGAATTGGCCGAGTAGTTCTGGGCGTCGGGATTTGAGTTGCAAAAATACTCGGAATCCGGTGTTTCGAAATAATATATATATATATATATATATATATATATATATATATATATATATATATATATATATATATATATATATATATATAATTTTGAATTTGGGTTCGTTTTCTTCTTTTTCCACTTCATTCTTTCCTAATATGATCTGAAGGAAGGACCAGATTTTCTTCCGTCTGATGAAATTTCATTTTCTAACCGCTGTTGATCGATAACATCTTGTTCACGCCAACAGTCATGCCGAAGTCTGGACACTTTCTGACATACCAAAATTAATATTCTGTATGATTTTTCTACATTGCTTTCTACATCCTGAAGAAGTCTTTCAATAAAGACGAAACGTTGATGAATACATAAATCACATAGGTTTTTGGCTTTCCTTTTTTCATTTTACATATATATATATATATATATAGAGAGAGAGAGAGAGAGGGAGAGAGAGAGAGAAAGAGAGAGACAGAAAGAGGGCGATATATATATATAGAGAGAGAGAGAGCTAGAGAGAGACACAGAGAGAGAGACAGAGAGAAAGAGAGAGCGATGTATATATATATATATATATATATACATATATATATATATATATAGAGAGAGAGAGATAGATAGAGAGAGAGAGAAAGAGAGAGAGAAAGATAGCGATATATATATAGAAAGAGAGAGAGACAGAGATAGAGAGAGAGAGAAAGAGCGCGATATATATATATATATATATATATATATATATATATATAGAGAGAGAGAGAGAGAGAGAGAGAGAGAGAAGCAGATTTTGTTTATGACTGATTATTTTAATACTTGTTTCGCATTAATTGTCTTTCGTAGTTGCGCCATTTCTCATCTGCGAGGAAATCGGTCATTACTCGACACGGCCACGCGTGCAGAAAGGTTTCAAATATCAACCGCCCCCCCCCCCCTTCCACCCTTCCGCCCTTCCGCCCTTCCGCCCTTCCGCCCCGGTCACGCAGTCGCCACATCGCTGCTCTCGTATAAACGAGCGACTCATCTCAAGACGCGAAAGAAAAACAAAATGGCTGAATATTTCAACTATAATAGATCTGTCCTCCCACGCAGACAATTGAACAGTTCGAACGGTGTTCTTGTTATTCTCTCCCTCTCTCTCTCTCTTCCTTTCTTTTTCTCTCTCTTTTCTCTTCCTTTCTTTTTCTCTCTCTTTTCTCTTCCTTTCTTTTTCTCTCCCTTTTTCCTCTTTCTTTCTTTCCCTCTCTTTCTAGTTTTATCTTTCTCTTTCTCTCTCTTTCCATCTCTCTCTATCTCATTCTCTCTCCCTTTCCTTTCTCTCTCTTTCTCTCTTTTCCTCTTTCTCTTTCTTTCTCTCTTTTTCTCTCTATCATTCTCACTCTTTCTCTCTCTCTACCCTTCTCTTTCTTTCTCTCTTTCACTATTTCTTCCTTTCTCTTTTAATCTCTTTCTCTCTTTCTTTCCCCTCTCTCTCTCTCTCTTTCTCGCTTCCCCTGTCTCCATCTCTTTCCTTCTCTCTTTGTCCTTCCTCTTTTTCTCTCTTAGCCTCTCTCTCTTTTTCTCGTTGTCTTTTTCTCTATTTCTTTCTCTCTCTCTCTTTCACTCCCTCTCTCTTTCTCTCTCCCTCTCTTTTTCTCTGTCTCTTTCCTTGGCTTCCTCCTTTGTTCACCCCTTTCTTTCTCTCCTCCCTCTCTCTCTTTCTCTCTCTCCTCTCTGTCTCTCTCTCTCTCTCTCTTTCTCGCTCTTTCTTTCTCTCTCTCTGTTTCTCTCTCTTTTTTCTTTCTATCTTTCTTTATCTTTCTTTCTTTCTCTCTCTCTTTCTCTCTTTCTTTCCCCCTCTTTATTTCTATTTCTCTTTTGTCTCTCCCTTCCTCTTTCCCCATCCCTCTCTTTCTCTCTCGTTCTCTCGTTCTCTCTTCTTATCTCCTTCTCTCTTTCTTTCCCTGTCTCTCTCTTTCTCTCCCTTCTTTTCTATCTTTCTTTCTCTTTCTTTCTCTCTCTTTCTCTCTTTCTTACCTCCTCTCCATTTCCATCTTTCTTTTTCTCCCCCTTTCCCTCTCTTGCTCTCTATTCTCTCTCTCTCTCTCTCTCTCTTCCTATTTTTCCTTCTCGTTTGATTATTAAATAATTAATTGAACCAATTTCTTTCAAAACTGATAATTATTTGTTGTTATTGCTTAAACACAAATCTCTTTACAACATCGTTATTGGTTTTCTCTTTCTTTTGTTTAGAATCATGACACAAATCAGTTCGACAGTGACTTTGTTGCATACAGGGTGATATATTGTTCTGTTCGGACCTAGGAGGTCCATCCTCCCAGGTTTTACCTTCTCTCTGAGAAAAGGTTATTTTATTGCTAATCGCCTGAGGCGCTCCTATCAAAGAATGCTGCAGGGGCTACTCATGCATTTTTTGTAGGCTAGGGTGCGCTGGCTTCTCAAAACAACACCTGACCTTGTGTCTAACCTTCTGGCAATGAGATAAATAATGTTTGCATTTTAGTTCAGTTAGCTCCCACAAATCAAGTTACCCTTTTCCCGGACCCAACACTTGATCTCTTAATGAGATACATAGATATCCGAGTTGTAAGGTTCTCCTCCACTTTTTACACATTGGATGAGTAAATCAGCGAAGAATATTAATTTTCCTTCTCCCCTATTGACCACTTAACTATGTTATAGTCTATCTTTCTTGTGGTTTTTTCTTGGTTTGGCCGCATTCCAGGACAAGAATTCATCTGGTCTGGTAAAGTATCCAGCTTCGTGGTGTTACTTGAGGTAGCATCACTAGTCGAATGGTGCACAATTCCTCGTATGAGCCAGTGTATCTATGCTGAGGGGATCTTATTTGGGCTTCGAATACTATGTTATTTTGAATATTTGGCCAGGGTTTACTTGTAGGACGAAGTACCCCCCCCCCCGACAAACCCCTGTAACGAGAGACCGAATACACTTGAGGATGGCGGTGTTTAGTATTCTCTTCCATTGATGTGCAATTTTACTATCTTTTAAAGCTCAATTCAGAAATTGTGCTAGTGTTGTAACTGTTCCCTTATCATGATACCATCCCTCCAGACATTATCTCCTCCATTTATGATAAGGGGATAGTGTAGTATATGTTCTGTTGTCATGAGACTATCCTCCCAGACATCACCCCCTTCTTTGGGGGAATGTAGTGTAATGTATGTTCGTTATGATACCATCCTCCCAGGCGTTACCCTTTCATTTTTTTAGGGAGAGATAGTGCAGTATCTGTTCTGTTGTCATGAGACCATCCTCACAAGCTTTACCCCCTCCATTTTTTAAGGGAGAGAGATTGTGTAGTATATGTTTTGTTGTCATGAGACCGTCCCACTAGGCGTTACCGCCTCTATTTTTGAAGAGGAAATAGTGTAGTATCTGTTCTGTCGTCATGAGACTATCCTCCCAAGCATTACCTCCTTGTTTGGGGTAGAGCAGTATAGCATATATTCGTTCGTCATGGTACAATCCCTCCCAGACATTACCTCCTCCTTTTTAGGGAGTAGATAGTGTAGTATCTCTTCTGTTGTCATGATACTATCCTCCCAGACATTGCCTCCTTCTTTGGGAGGACCGTAATGTAGTATATGTTCGTTTGTCATGATATCATCCTCCCAGGCATTGCCTTTTCCTTTTTTAGAAGATAGTGTAGTATCTGTTCTGTTGTCATGAGACCCTACTTTCAGACATTACCTCGTCTTTTGGGAGTAGTGTAGCATCTGTTTTTGTGTCATGAGATAATCTTCCCAGGCATTACCTCCTACTATGGGAGAGCATAGTGTAGTATATGTTCGTTCGTCATCATACCATCCTCCCAAGCATTATCTCCTCGTTATATATATATATATATACATATATATTTATATATGTAGTGGTATTGATAAGAATGCATGAGGGTTTAGCAGAAGCAAATCGATTCAATTGTCGGAAGGCTGTGTTTTTTTAGTTGGAGATAATTTTTGTGTCTCCCCTGACGTCAGGATCACAAATTTTTGTAGAGGGAAAGGCAATATCAAAAGAGAGAATGACAAAATCTTTTCATACCAAATAATTATTTTATATTGATAAATCAAGACATCGAAAGTGTTGTGGCCCCGTAAAAGGTTCTGGACGGAAAACACGAACTCGGAGTTTAGAGAAAACAAGTATATTGAAAAAATGTATAAGTGGTTGTACGTCAGTCTTGACTGCCAGTATAGACTGGTGTGGTATTTTCGCCCTTCAAACTGCAGGAAGACGTTGCACAAGGCCAGAAAGTGGGGAGAATCAAATCAGCGCCCCTAAAGAAGGAGCACTCTGGTCTCTAAAAAATTGCCTGGATAGTCCCGTTGACATTCCGCGGTTAGGGCGCCTCAGACAGTAAGCAATAAACTTTCTTCACCCCAAAGAGGGGAAGCAAGGCCTGGGAGGGTGGACCTCCTAATACTACCCATCGCTAATGTCTCAGTCTCACAGATAAAAGGCCATCGAACTGGCCCAGTTCATGTTGGGCTGGGGTGGATTCAACACAGAAGCACGTGCTGCCAGTATTTATGGTGAGTGGAAAAGTCCAAATAGTCCGTATAGGTAAAGTACCATAACAGAAAGATAAAGAGCTCGTAGAATACGACAGTTACTAGAGACCCAAGAACGTTCTTGCGAAAGAAGAGTTGCTTTGTCTATAAGGAGAAATTAAGTACACGCGTTCATTTGAGTGACACAAAAAGAATTAAAGATACATAAGAAAGGCTCATCATCGCAGCAAGAGGCATCACCAAAATGAAGAATACAGCGAGCAGTGAAACTAAAAAAGGCAGGAAAAAATGAGAAGAGACGCAGCTTCATTGACGATTTATAAAACTGTCCAGAGAAGAGATGCATGAAAACACTTGGACATGGCTACAAAAAGGGCACTTGAACAGAGAAAAACGGAATCGCTGCTGACAGAACAACGCAACCAAATCAGTAAATGTAAACTCTGTGGAGAACAAAAGAGATAAGACGGTAAATCACATAATAAGTGAATGCAGCAAACTTGCCCCAAAAGAATACAAGAACGGACACGACTGCATGGGGAAATCAATACACTGGGAACTATGCAGACAACTGCATTTCGAACAAGCGGACAAATAGTACAACCATAAACCAGAGACACTACTGGAAAACGAAAATCACAAAATCCTCTGGGGCATTGAGGTGCAAACAGATAAACTTATACAAGTAAGGATACCGGATATAATAATAGTCAACAAGAAGGAAAAATCCTGCCAAATCATAGATTTTGCCGTTCCAGCAGACCACAGTGAAGATCAAAGAGACGAAAAACAAAGCAAATACACGGAACTTGTCAGAGAATTGAAAGGGATATGGAGCATGAAGAAAGTAAATATGATACCAATAATCGTAGGAGCACTAGGAACAGTCCCCCCAAAATGGGAAACATATTGAGAGAAATTGAAATCAAAGGGATCACTGAGACCATACAAAGGACGACAATGATTAAAACAACCATTATAAGCTACGAATGGTAATCAGTCGCATGGAAATAACAATAGGAATAAAACAAAACCACAGGAAGAAAACCACCGCACGAACCCAAGGAACAGAAACTGCAAGAAATTGTATAAACTATCCCACCCACCACAAAAAAGAAGAAAAAATGATGGCACCAGCCTCGGCTGATATCACACAAAATAGTTGTGAAGGGTCAAGGAGCATAAGAAGACCGAGGAAGGAGAGCACTAACCAGACCTCCACTGGAAGAGAGCAGACAGTACTGGGACCTTGGGGAGGTTTATTGCCACTCAAATTCCAGAGGAGACCAATGGTCGTTACCAGCAAGAAACCAATGGTATTGAAATACCGCAAAGTCATTTGCAATGGTTATTGAAAAGAGGTGGAGAGTACTGGAAATCTAGGGAGGTTTGTTGTCACACAAAGTTCAGGGAACACCACCGGTGATTATCAGTGAGCAATCACTGATGATGATTTGTGTGAGAACTCCGAGTGAGTACATAATAATAATAATAATAATAATAATAATAATAATAATAATAATAATAATAATGATAATGATAATGATAATGATGATGATGATGATGATGATGATGATGATGATGATGATGATGATGATGATGATGATGATGATGATGATGATGATGATGATGATGATAAGAAGAAGAAGAAGAAGAAGAAGAAGAATAATAATAATCAGAAGAAGAAGAAGAAGAAGAAGAAGAAGAAGAATGGGAGGAGGAGACAGAGGAGGAGGAGGATGAACAAAGAAGTCGACCTGTTTGAAAGAAAATGTTACGGATCTGATTTGATTTGGGACAGAATATGTAAAGAAGAGTCCACTAATTAATGAAAAGGGGTGGGAGAAAGAAGACGCTTCCCATCAACCCCCTCCAGAATAGAAAACCAGTTTTAATTGCATATGAGCGAGGGTAAGGGAGGCTATTGAGACACTCCATTGCATTTCCCGCTTCCGCACGACGTTGTCCGTTCACTCGTGAAAGCCGGACATGTCGTATGGCAAGGCAGGGCGACAATCAGAATATTAACGTCACGTGGCAAGACACGTGTCCTGCGTAGACGACCGGGAAAGAATGCGTAGGTGGGAAGGGGCTAATACGTGTCCTTCTTTGACCTCCATCTTGATTTCGATGCTTACCCTCGGAGATATTCATCGATTAAAAACCGATGCAACAGCGGCCGTGTCTATACACATATTTAACGTGTGTCAAATACACAAATTCGAAAAACGTCTTGAAGAAACAAGAAAGTACAGTGTATTGTTAGAACGAGAGATAATTGGCTCTAACGGAGGTGTCGCTATGGTCGTGATTTTTGGTCCTCAAACAACATATGTCGACAGGTATTACAAACTATATAAACTACGTTTATGCTTCTTCTTCCATTAATATTTTATCAGTAAAAATTCATTCTGCTGCAAAGAAGGTAAGCTCCCTCTACAAGACTAGAAAAATTCTCACGCATGTCAGTACCTTATTCCTCTATAAAGTCACCATTCGTCCATGCATGGGGCATTGTTGCCAGATATGGCCTGGTGCACCAACCATTAGCCTCTCCTTTTTGGGCAGAGTCCCCAAAAGAGTTCTTAACCTAATAAGTCCCACACTATCTACCAAGCCCCTGTCCTAAACCCATCGCCACAATGTTGCATCCCTGTGCTTGTTTTACAAGTACTTCAACGAAATGTGCACCGACGATCTTGCTGCACTTGTGCCCGCTCAAGATAAATACCGCCGACCGACCTAACATGCAGCAAAATCACACCCCTTCACTATAGAGCCCCTAGATGCTGGAAGGGTTTATACTCTGATAGGTTCTTTCTTCGAAACGGCTTGTCTTTGTGTTGGATAATGGCCCTGTGAGGCCGGACGCATGTTGAGTGGACTTATGTGTGGAGGATCGTTTGGTTTGGCTTGCGCGATTTAGTGCGGGTGAACCCGTACAAACGAGTGCAAAATAAGGATGTTCTCACAGTCGGAGCTCACAAGCGTTGATAGGGCCACCACGTTGACGAGACCTCAGGTCAAGGGTCAAGGTGCACCTGCGCATAGGGGTTCTGTGACGTCACTGGCTTTTGTGTGTGAAACTGAGTTTTGACAGTCTGGTTTTTGGAAGCAAGCTGAACAGACGTATTTCTCTATGTAGTCCGAAATGAAAAGGGGAATTTATTTCCCTAAGAGAATACAGGCATGAGATTCCTTCTTCCCCCTCTCCTCGAATGGCTAAGGACTTGAGCTAGGAATTAACTACGATAAAGTAGTAATTTGATCTCTCCCTCAACATTTAGTAAAACATCTCCAAGAGCGACAGTAAACTGACGCCTGAATAAAACTAATCAAAATTTAAAAGATTGTTTGCCGCCTGAATCGGTTATGAAGGTTTTTGTCGCAGACACAGCGGACGGCGATGTTCACGGCAGTACAGAAGCGAAGAAAGAACTCAACCACTAGACGACATCGAGACTACACCCCTCCACGCGACGAAGAAGAATAGGTACGAAAAATTAAAGATTATGCAACATTTGGAATTGCCTCCCTGCTCCCTGTTACCCCGACTACTGTTCTTGACCTCACTGCCCGAGGCTTGTGTGACGAATGCCCATAGCCCGCTCAGGAACGCTGATCACATTGTGGTAATGATTGATATCACCCTAAAAACTCGCCCCAAAGCTGATTCCCCGTTGCTCAAAACGACGAGATACTATGAGCAGGCTGATTTCGGATCCATCAGAGATCACATCAGCGACACTCCATGGAGTAAAACCTTCTCACTCCCTTCTGATCAGTGCCCAAATGAATTAACAGAATGGGTCAAAGCTGGCATAGGAGCATATGTCCCAATCCGAAAATTCTTTAGTAAACCCCACTCTCCTCAATCGTTCACCTCGAAATGTGCAGCTGCTATTGTTAAGAAGCAGCAAGCATTCCATTAATTCGGCCGTCATAAGTCAACTGCGTATAGACAGAAATTCATAGAGTCAAGAGTCAAGAAATAATTGTAAAGTAGTGATAGGTGAAGCAAAGAGAAGATATACAGAGATAACCAAAAAACGCATTCAGTCACAGAAATTAGGTATTCGCGATTTCTGGAAAGTCTACAATAGTGTGGTGAACAATGGACAATCAACAATTCCCCCGCTACCAAACCACAATAATGTTGTTTGCACGGCAACTGATAAGGCTGAACTACTTACCAAAAATTTCGCCTCAAACTCCATTTTGAACTCAACAAACCACCCCCTCCCTAAATTCCCATTGCGGACTGAAGCCACACTTGAAAACCTGGTCATTACCCTATCTCAGGTCAGGGACATCATAAAAAACCTTGAGACCTCCAAAGCATGTCGGCCTGATCTTATACCAGTAATAGTAATTCATCAACGTTTCGTCTTTATTAAAAGATTTCTTCATGGGGTTTTCTTCAGACAATCAACCTTAGGAAGTCTTATAATAAAGACGAAACGTTGATGAATACATAAATGATAGTTTTTGGTTTTTCTTTTTCAATTTTCATATATATATATATATATATATATATATATATATATATATATATATATATATATATATATAATCATTTATTAATAAATATTATTTTCAAAATGAACCCATATACATACGTGTTTCATGCCAAACTTTCAATTGTCTGTTGTATAGGAAACATATATATATATATATATATATATATATATATATATATATATATATATATATATATATATATATATATATATATATATATATATGGGGTAAGGTACACGATAAGTCATGAAAATGAAATGCCGTGGTAGACAAAATGTTTGAAAAAAGAGACAAACGGAAAACAGGTTAGAATGCAGGAGAAAAACAAAATCAAAAGATTTGACCGGTTTCTTTTGTATTATCACTTTTTCTGAAGACGTTCAATAATATATACGAAACCAGTCAAATCTCTTGTTTTTGTTTTTCTCCTGCATTCTAACCTGTTTTCCGTTTGTCTCTTTTTTCAAACATATATATATATATATATATATATATATATATATATATATATATATATATATATATATATATATATATATATATATATATATATATATCACTTAAAGAATAATTTAAAATCTTATATTGCGTCTATCTTTACTAGTCTGTATATTTAGTCTAAAGCGACATCGAGAGAGAGAGAGAGAGAGAGAGAGAGAGAGAGAGAGAGAGACACACACAGACAGACAGACAGACAGACAGACAGAGCGGGGGAGGACGGAACGAACGAATAGGGAATGCCGCTGCTCAAACACGAGTCCCTGCGTGTCAGTCATCGCCGTCATAATTTCATGTCTTCAACCTGGTCTTCGTGTCATCAGCGGACGACGCGATTACGACATCGCAATGGCCGCGTGCAGACACCCGTGATCGGTTGGGTGTTTAGCAAACAATTCGTTTTCGGGTGGCGTACACTTAACCGGCAACCTTCGAGGAAGAAGGTAAAAGTCAAAAGTAAAAAGGAAAACAAAGAAGTAAGTAGAAACGGTTATAGTGACGTTAATTAAGTCATTAGTAAAATTAATCTGATCGAAGTATCCGCCATCGGGACAATGATCACAATCCGCACCTCAGTTCATCAACGATAATCGTATATTGAAAAAAAAAAAAACAAAAAAAAAAAACGATAGAGAATCCGATTTTCATATCAGGCAAGACCCCCCTCCCTCTCCCTCTTTCTCTTTCTCGCTCTCTTCACCCCCTATCTCGCTCTCTTTCCCTCTCCCTATTACTATTTCTCTCTCTCCATCTCTCTTTCTTTCTCTCTCTCTCTTCTCTTTCTCCCTCTCCTTCTCTTTCTCTCTCTTCCACCTCTCACCCCTTCTCTCTCTATCTCCCGCCCTCTATCTCCCTCTCCCTATCTCTCTTTTTCTCTCTCCGTCTCTCTTTCCTCTCTCTCCCTCCCTCCCCCCTCTCTCTCCCTGTCCTTATCTGTTTCTTTCTTACTCTCTCCATCTCTTTTTATTTCTCTCTAGCTATTTCTCGTTCTCTCTCCCCTTCTCTTTTTCTTTACCCCTTTTTCTCTCTCTCTCTATCCATCGCCCTCTCTCCCCCTCTCTCTTTCTCTCTCTCTCTTATCCTCCTCCCTCTCCCTCTCTCTCTCCCCGTATCTAATTTTTCACGAAAGACTTACACCCTCTTTTTACCACCTTTGCATGAAACTAAATTAAACTAAATACATCTCACATTACGACCCCTTACGCCTAGCGTCCCATTCGTCATAATGGTTACAATGTTCACTAATGAGTCAGGAGATGAGGGTTCAGTCCTCGGTCAAGTCATACCAAAGACTAGAAAAAGAAAATATTACTTAATGCCCCCCCTCTTGCTAAACACTCAGCATCATAAGGTGACGATCATTTTTTTTTTTTTAAACATAGTTCACCCCAGACAAGGCAGGCCGCCACTGTAGACGTAAGGGGCTACTGAGAAGAAAGAAAAGGGAGAAGGTTGGGGGGGGGGGGGTCAACCTAAATTGGGATCTGCGCAGCGAGATGTCTGTTTACATTAGTTTTTAATTTATGCATTTCAGTACCGTCGGGGAAACAGGGGACAGGGAGGGAGTTCCAGAGGCCAGCAGCACGAGGAAATAAGCTATTTGAGTAGAAAGCTCTCCGGCATCTGTGGACCTCCACAGTAAATGGATGGGATTTAGTCGATTGTCGAGTTGGTCTAGTGAACTTACGACATAGGTAAGTGGAGTAATCCTGGACAAGAGTAGCGTCCTACGCTACACCTCGGTATTGAAGCCAACGAAAAAGGGTTCTTTTGGATCGCCATCGACTATGGTCAACCACTTTAGGCCTCAGAGTCTTGGGCACACTGTGGCTGGTGTTGCCTTTTATTTCGCAAGTCTAACGTATGGTCATGTGCAGTTCTAGGAGGTCCACCTTCCAAGGCTTTACCTTCTCGCTCTTTGAGAAAGAGTTTAGTTTATTGTTAATCGCCTGAGGCGCCTCACCAGGGAAT
>OY744519.1:159455734-159488234 GCA_963556195.1 Sepiola atlantica
GCGATTCCAAACCCCGGATTACGAGTATTTTGCAACTCAAATCCGACGTCTTAACCACTCGCCTCAGTTGAACAGCGAATAAACAGTGATAATTTTAACAAATTATACGGCGGCTTGACGTCATAGAGCGTTTGACTTTTAATGAAAGGAACGATGCATTTAAAGCTAGCGGCGTCATGCGGTGTTAAGGCTACACTTATAGACTGGTTTTTCTACTAGCTACAAATAATAAAATTTAATATATATATATATATATATATATATATATATATATATATATATATATATATATATATAAAGTAATCCAACAAAAAATATAAGCGTCAACTAATATCTTATAATTAGTTAAAACATTCGGATAAAAACTGAAGCTCAATATACTGGATAGAGCATTAATATTATAATATGAAATGAAATAATAAAATAAGGTGTCAATCAAATCTTATTAAAATTCAAAGTTCAAGCAAAGTATCTTAACGTCTTTAGCTCATGAGTTTTTAAAGATAAATGACCATTACCATAGTCACATCACTACATGTAATAAAATTACACTTTGAAAATATATAAAAATATATACAAAAATACATAAAAATATATAACATCAAATATATCAACACCAAAAAATACTATTTTGTTGAATCTATACAATCCATACAAGTCATAGAGTTTAAAAGACATAATCAGGAAATATATCCAGAAGTCCAGAAGGCTGACTGAAAATTAATCCAGGTAATGAGTGAAAGTCCAAAAACTAGAGATTGAAAGAATTGAAAAAGCAGTCTAGTCGTGCAATGCGCCAGCAATCGATGAATGAACAGTTTCCAATGTTTATGTTAGTCCGATAAATAAATCAAATCAAATAAAAAGTTCAATAAACTCACTCAAAATTCCCAGAAATTGATCTGAACATTACAAATCAAATCAAAGTTCGCTTGTCAAATGGAGAATCCGTTAAATCCGATTTGAAAAAAATTACAATTGAATCGAGTCGACAAAGCCGGACATTTCTTCCCCCGAATCGAATAAAAATAATTCAATGAGTAAACTTTGAAATTATTCGTCCTCCCGCGAGCCACAGGACCCTGCTTAGCCGAACAGAAGGCAATATTAAATCATTGGAAACTGTTTAAATACTTCTGAATAATGAACAATTCATTCATAAGTTTCTTGTAAACACAACACCAAAACTTTCACAAATATAAATAGATAAACAGGAACTTTTAGGTAATTTTGATATAAATGTATTTATTTTTTTAAATAAGATCTCAATGAAATCGAAAAAAAGAACTCACTTCGCCTGAGTGATGGTGTGTGTGCATGTGTGTAGAGGGGCTCTTTTAAATACTTGTAATTTAGATACAGATGGCAACTTTTTAAGATCAAGTCAAGCCCTCAAATAGCAGCAAAAAAAGTTTTAAAACATATTCGAAACGTTTTGTTTACGGGATCTAAACAATCATTGGATTTGAAAAAAAATAAAAAATATGCCGAGAGAAAGAGAGAGAGAGAGAGAGGGGAAGAGAGCGACAGACAGACAGACAAAAAGGCAGATAGAGAAAGGGATAGAGAGAGAGAGAGAGAGAGAGAGAGAGAGACAGACAGACAGACAGACAGATAGCGAACCAGTCACTCTCTTTCTCCATTTTCTCTTCTTGCGAGCAAGTGATGTAAGTTTAATTTAATTTAAAAAAATTAAATCACTGTAATTAATTGCTACATGTATATAGAAAAAGTAAGACAATAAAATTACAAATGAATAATACTAAACATTAATTTATTATGAACTGTCTAAAAAAGCTATACAAATTAGGCATTCAAATAATTGTCTTTGGGTCGTTTGTCGGTACTATATATATAGTATTTCAAAATGCTATGTTCTACTGTTGCTATAAATAACAGTAACCTGTTTTTATAGTAATATAAGAGTGATGAGTGGAAAAGCTTTTTGCATTTATTCATTTAGATAATACGAGTGGCATTTTGGGAGTGTTATTTTCTATTTATATATTTTATTAACATTGAATAATTATTTTATATAAATTTTTATAAATGTATTTCATTCAATATTTTATACCATTTATTTTGTTTTGTGTACCAGATAGAACAGATAAAATACAGAACTGGAATATTCCATAGAAATTAGATAAAAAATTGAATGAAAGAAGAAAAAAACAAAACAAACCAGTCTTTTCTTCTGCCACGTACTTCCCTTCAATTTCCTGTTTGGTTACGTCACTTCCCTTGCCACGCTAACTTAATTTCTTCAGTTTGATTTCGAAGCAAGGATCAAATTTCGAAGTAGAATTTTCTTCCATACGGAATTCTGCATATCCCACGTTCAAATGTAAGTTGTAATTAACAGGCCATAGAAAGTAGTAGATAAAAATCTAAATAAAAAACTAATCTTTCCTTCTGCCACGTACTTCCCTTGTTTTCAACGTCACATCCTTTGACACGTTAACTTAATTACTACAATTATCCGTGACATATTTGTCCGTGACGCATATTTCCTGTATGAAGTTCCGTTATGATCTGATTACTTTGTTATAGAGGTCGAACTTTGTTATGGTGGAATGTTTATCTACCCTATTTCGGGAATATATGGACTCTTCCAGACACCATTAATAGAGTTACGACTAAATGTCGTTGCAATGTAAAAATGCAGTAAGCTGCATTTTTTGTTTAGTGATGCATATGAATGGCGGGCGTTGCAAGTGTTAAATGCTCGGCCACAGGAAGGAGGGGGACACAAAATAAAGTGAAAATATATTTGGTTTTATTTGGGGCACCGCAGAAGTTAGCTTCCCTTTGGGACAAATTAAGTATCTCGTAAAACAGACAATGATGTTGAAACACAAAAGGGATGTTCAGATCGTCTCCATGATTAAGCTGCCTTGGATAGACTGTCTGACAAGTTATCTCAAGTTTAAATCTAAAGTGGCGAGAGCTTGGGTGGTCCACTACTGACCAGGAACAAAGGACCCCAATCGGATGGGAGGGGTGAGACCTGACCCACTGGGCATAACAGAAAGTTAGGGTTTGCTGGGAAAGCTGGTGATCAGGTTGAAACTGGCTGCCCAGCGAGGATGGGTCCATCGGTGTCTCTTAGCTAAAGCGTTGTGTGAGACTTATGTTTTATTTATTGAGAAATCTCATTTGCAACTCTGCCATTCAACTTGGAAAAGCGAGTATCTTTTATAACATACAGCAAATAAATGTGTTACTGGTTGATAAATTGGACTCATGGTTTTTACTTGGCATGGGAGTCTTGTTGCATCCCGGAGACGAGATCGCGCAACAACCGTTGGACCGGGATGACGTGTGGAGACGATTACGGCCAGTGCAGTGAACGCACGAACGCACGCATATATACATGTTCACAGCGGTCATTGGTGACAGCTATAGCTACAGTATCGAACGCAGACTTTCGATAACATACTATTTCTGTACGTCTGTAAATACACTCTTGTAAATATACCACCGTGTTGTCTTAATTATTATCGGCCCGTCAAGGTCACAACAAACTTGTAGCGGGAAGGGTATTACAAAAAAAAGAAAAATGACAAAGTCTATTCATACGAAATAATAATTTTTTATTGATTAATTTATTATTTATTATTTATTATTAAGTATTAGTTTTATTAATTTATTATAAGTTTATTATTAATTTATTATTAATAAGATGACGAATTCGTAGAAGACAAAAGTTCAGAGAGTCTCGAAAACATTCAGGTGAAAGAAAATTTGCTTTGTCTATAAGGATAAATTGAATTCACGCGTTCATTTCGACTGTCGCTGTATGCGTTTATGTGTTTGTATTAACGATTTAACGTGTTTCACTTCGGTGGAGCACTCTGTATAGCACTAATATAAGAAAGAGAGAGAGAGAGTGTTTGTGTGTGTGTGTGTGTGTGTGTGTGTGTGTGTGTGTGTGTGTGTGTCCATACGAGATGATCTCACCATACTCCGGAGAAAGTATTTTTAAAATTATCTTGAGGCCATCACAGCCATGTGTGATTATCGTGATAAAATAAACTGTTGGGTATATATTATTAGAACTTGGTGGACAAGTCAGGCATAGACTGACATTTATTCATACTAAATATTGGATTGCAAGGAGAGAGACAGAGACAAACGGAGGGCCCTAGTTATACTAGGCAAAGCACTTGTCAACTACAATAAGAGATAGATAGATAGATAGATAGATAGATAGATAGATAGATAGATAGATAGATAGATAGATAGAGAGAGAGAGAGAGAGAGAGAGAGAGAGCGATTTGCTATACCAGAGGATCTCTCTATTTCACTCCTGGTAATTGGGGTGACGGTGACTAAGTGGTTAACGACACGCACTGACGACCTGAGTGTGCCAAGTTCGAATCCAGTTCGTGCCACAGGAACATTTTCACTTAAGATGCTGGCAACTTTCACGTGGTCCCTTCCGTGAATAACAAATGTCTTTTTAGAAAGAATTCGAACTTAAAAGATATAGGGGAAACCAATGGCAACAATAGAATCATCTGATTCATTCGGAAATGACTGACTCCGAGTAAAGCACTTCTCAATGTCAGGTCGGCATGACAAAACATAACATTTATTTCTTTAGATAGAAAAAAATTAAGAAAAAATTGTTGAAAAGAATCATATCACGAACGTTTAATCTGATTGTTTTTCAATCACCTTGACGCCGACTGAAGCGTCAGTTAATTACGAACGACGGATGAGGCGAACAATGATACAGGTAAAGACGCTTCATATTAAAACCAGGTCGTTGGAGATTAACATACCATACTTAATTGGCGTGTATAAGACATATTTGATTAACAATAATCCGCACAAAATTAGTCCATTGCTGCTGACGTCATAGCGTGACGTGCGATGGGATGACACCAAACGAGATTTACTCACTTATTTCCGGAATTGCCAATTCAATTCACGCGAGATTTAATTGTGTCATATTAAGCCAGTGCTTTTTAAATGTTGATTTTTACACCACGAGATATAAACTATATTCACTAACCTAATCGTAAATTAGATGGCAATAGTAACATAGAAGACAAGTTACTCATGACATGTTTACCAGTAGTGTCGCGGTCGGGGCCTGCATTACCAATCAAAAGTAAACTGTTTGTCTTAGGCGTAGTTTTTTTACGAAACTCTCCGCATAGAAACGTGATCCTGTTTATGGACACTATATGAAGAGTGGAAAAGCAAAGAACAGCTCGTCGATATTAAACGAACAAGATTTATTTATGTAGTTGTATGAAAATGTCGTTTTTGTAAGAGTCTTATGTGCAATATGACTGAGTGTAAAATGTAGAAAAGAGTTCACTGTTGTCTCAGTTTTGGAAAGGTTCCTTTGCGCCTTTTATATTTTCTGGATTTGTTTTCCTTCTGCGAAAGGTTAAATTAAGCAGCAGTACTTGTAAACTATTGGCCTTTTGGCTAAGATCAAAGTGTAGTATCTGTTCCGATGGATACTGCACCCCATAGACTGGTATTGTCTTGGCCTTCGGGACTTGATTACGCCGGTCTATGGGTCTGTCCTGTGCAGTTCTAGGAGGTCCACCATCCCAGGCTTTGCCTCCCCTCTTTGGGGAGGAGTAAGTTTATAGCTTACTGCCTGAGGCGCCCCTACCGGGGAATGCCGACGGGGCTGTCCAGGCAATTTTTAATGGCCAGAGCGCTCACCTTCTCGGGCGCTGGCTTTTCAAATCCCACTTTCCGACCTTGTGTCACATACTGCTATTGTGGGTAGGTGTTAAATAATGGCCTTTTGGCTATGATCAAAGTGTAGTATCTGGTTCAATGGATACTACACCCAATAGACTGGTGTTGTCTTGGCCTTCGGAGCTTGATTTACGCCGGTCTATGGGTCTGTCCTGTGCAGTTCTAGGGGGTCCACCCTCCCAGGCTTCGCCTCCCCTCTTTAGGGAGGAGTAAGTTTATTGCTTACTGCCTGAGGCGCCCCTACCGGGGAATGCCGACGGGGCTGCCCAGGCAATTTTTAAACCCCACTTTCCCGACCCGACCTTGAGTCACATCTTACTTGTGGGAGTAAGATAAAAACTGGCCTTGTGCCTAACTCCTGGAGAGGAGTAAATCAATACTCTCAGCATGGTTGCTAGAAAACAGTGTTGAGTAGAAGAAGAAATCCTATTGACAACCATGGAAGTTTCAAATAAATATGGCATCGTGACGGGCCAATAGATTTACCACCATTAAATATAGCAACTTTGCGTGCAATGATATATATATATATATATATATATATATATATATATATATATATATATATATATATATATATATATATATATTCACGCTAAAGTAAAGTTTATTCTGTGTATACAGAACTGAGCCTGACGATTCCTTACGGAGGTGAAACGCCTCTGTGTACTCTAAAGTAAAGTTTATTTAGAAGCGTCTGCGTTTCATCCCCGTATGGAATCATAAGGTTACGTTCTGAATACACAGAATATATATATATATATATTTTTAAACATCAGTTGGAGATCTTCAATGATTCAAATCTACAATAATGTGTAGAGATTTACCTTTTTTATTATTATTCCTCTTACTCTATCTCAATTGTTTGCTCCAACTGAAACAATTTTCCCCATATTTCTCATTCGATTTTTTTAGTTTTTGAATTTATCATTCTGACGTTTCTTCTTAAAGGGTCAGACGATAAAGTCTTAAGGAAAAGTTTAGCAAATTTCTTTCTTTCTACTTGCCCATTTCATTGAGTAAAATAATGTTTCCTCTGAAATTTATTTTACCATTTTTGTTGCATTCGATATCTATATACACACACACACATATATATATATATATATATATATATATATATATATATGATATGATATTTTAAAGTATTATCTATATACGTTCTAAATCATCAGTGTTTGGTGCATTTTGGGCCAAGAAGCCGATATATTCAGAGAACCTGATCTAGTAGCACTATATATATATACAGGGTGACCCAAAAAAAAAACGGGGCCCAACTCTAATTAGGCCTCGTTTTTTAGTGTTTCGTCCGAATGAAATTAATTTTTTGTCATAACTAGTTTATTATATTCAAAACATCACATCAAAACACTAGGGTCTTTGGCCTTTTTTTTTCTTCGTTCTACAGCATGTGTTCTAGATGGCCTCCATTTAGCTCCGTGCATTTCCTGAGGCGCAGAACGAAGTTGTCCATGACGTTCTTACAGACTGAATTGGGAATGGCTCTCATCTCCCTGATGGCTTCCTTGAGTTCCGTGATGGTTCTGGGTTTCCCTGCGTACACTCTGTCCTTGAGATAGCCCCAAAGGAAAAAATCTGGGGGCTTATGTCCGGGCTATGGGGTGGCCACTCAAAATTAGTCAAAATTAGTCTTGTGACTGATCACTCGGCCTCCGAAGTTCGCTTTCAGCCAATCTCGGGACAGGTTTGAGGTGTGAGAACTTGCTCCGTCTTGCTGGAAGCAGAACTTGCTCATGGGTGACGGGTAGAGGGTCTGGAGCTCACTCTTGAAGGTTTTGAGGACCTTCACATACCGCTCCTTGGTGACTGTCAGTGTTGCGCCACATTCTTCGATGAAGATTGGTCCGATTAGGAGAGTGCAGGGGCTTGGTGGCTACTTCATTGTGTCTGGAGGACCCACAGAAGACATTTGTCTTGGAGTTCGCCTTTCCGTCAAGATGGAAGTGGGCTTCATCTGAGGTCCAAAGGAGGTCCAAAGGAGGTTAAGGAAACCTGGTGTCTTCTCGATCTTATCGAGCATCTTGACTGCCATAGCGCTCCTCTGCTTATTGTCTGAGGCTGTAAGAGTCTGCAGCGTCTGTATTCTGTATGGGTAAGCCCTGATATCATTCACCAGCACTCTCCTGCAAGTCTCACGAGAGATACCGAGGGACTGACTTCGCTTACGCACAGAGCGTTTCGGACTCTCCTGGAGAGACTCTCTCACACTTTCGACCAGCTCGGTTGTCTGCTTCTTGGGACGTCTCGAGTGGCTTGTACGGTTCTCACTGGCAGCGTTGAAGTTCTCCACGGTCCCATATTTCTCGAAGTGGTCCACCCATTTCTGAATTTTGCATTTGGATGGAGCCTTTTCACATTCGAACTGATGCATGAAACTGTCCTGGGTTTTCTTAAAAGAGCCTGTCTTGTAGTAAAATTTAACACAGTGTATTCTTTGTCCCAGCTCCCACTGAGGTGTTGAAGTACTCACGGTCGTGGATTCTGTCATGTCCTGTAAAATAAGGGCAATTGGTGAATAAATAAAGGAGATATCACATAAAGTGTATACGGGGCCCGTTTTTTGGGGGTCACCGTGTATATATATATATATATATATATATATATATATATAGAGAGAGAGAGAGTGAGAGAGAGAGAGATAGAGAGGGAGAGAGAGATTAAACTATATATATATATATATATATATATATATATATATATATATATATATATATATATAGGGTAATCTCCTAATCCAATTAAGGGACTATTATGAATTTTGAAATATATATTCTAGGCAACACGGTGAGTAACATTAGCACATCAGTTCTTTCGTTAATGTTAAAATTTAGGGAGCATACAGATATACAGATATAAAGATATGATGTTTTTCTATGAACTGATCATTATGAATTTTGGAATATATTGTCGGCAACACGGTGAGTAACATGGGCACACTATTTAGGGTGTGCGCCCACTCAAAATGGTACTCGCCCCCTCCCCCCCCCCAATTTTTTAAAAAAATAAGTTAGATACAAAAATATTAATACAGTAAAGAATTGCTTTACATCAAATTTTGAGTTATATTAAGTAAGTCTATTTTTTGAAGGATCGGTGAGCGTGCGTGATCGTCAATAACATGCATGTGCTTGGTAAGGTCCTAAACTATTGAACTTATTATTATTAATTATCGAATATGTATTCTAGGCGACAGGGTGACTAACGTGGCCATGTTATTTGTATTTTTCGTAAATGTACCATTTTGAAAGGTGTCACAAAACCCTATCATACCCCCAAAGGAAGAAAAACATTAAAATTTAAACTAACGCTATATTTACTGTTTATATCCCCGGACGTCTGAAGCCAAAACTATACTATATCTTCTATAATGCTCAATATATTATTTGTATGATTTCGATTATTCTGACTGCTGTTCTCATCTTGAGTGTTATCATTACAACGTTTTGACTGTTGTAACCTCCGACCTTTTTCAGATGTATCTTTTCGAACTCGAGAATATACACCTAAAGAAGGTTGGAAGTTACAGCGGCCGAAACGTTGTGATGATAACACTCAAGATTAGAACAGTAGTCCGAATAATCGAAATTATACAAATTATCAAACCTTATCTAAAAAATCAGAAAAAATCAGAAACTATCAGAAACTATCAGAAACTATCAGAAAAAATCAGAAACTATCAGAAACTATCAGAAAAAAATCAGAAACTATCAGAAACTATCAGAAAAAATCAGAAACTATCAGAAACTATCAGAAAAAAATCAAAAACTATCAGAAACTATCAGAAACTATCAGAAACTATCAGAAAAAATCAGAAACTATCAGAAATTATTTCTATAACTGATTAAAACTCTTTTAATGCTCAATTCCGGGAGAGGGTACTGCAGTATCTGTTACGCTATCATGATACCTTCTCCAATACATTACCCCCTTCTTTTTGGGGAGAAAAGGCAGTGGAGTATAGTTTCTGTTTGTATGAGTCAATCTTCCCAGGAATTATCTCCGCCTTGTGTGGAGTATTGTCGTATATGTTTCTTTGTCATGCTATCATCCTCCCGAGCATTACCTCATATTCTACTAGTTACATTTTGATCTTAATCTTGAACATATACTCAACCACATAAGTGTTTACACAGTAACAAATGCCCATCAAATATTATCATAAGTTACGTTGACCCCCCCCCCCACCCCGCCGCAACACATTTACACATTCGAGAGTTTTACGTGTCACTAACACATATACGTAATCAAACATATAGACGCACACACAAGACATGACAGACGCACAGACAGAACGTATGCACAAACACATAAGTGTTGACACAGTAACAACTGGTGCTACCAGATCAGGCTGTCTTAAGATACCAGCTTCCTAACCCCAAATGCACAAAACATTGAAGTTTTATTATTTTTTTTTTCTTCTTTGCTAAAATAAATTATGTTCTGCAAAATCAAAAAAAAAAAAAAAATAACAATCCTCTATTAGACCATGTGATGGAGTACTGTTGTCTTATTTATGTTAGTAAATCTCTGTTCCATTTGAGGGTTCTTGATAAGGTGCATAAACGTATCTATAATTTGATTGACCCTACCCTTTCTTCTTCCCTGCACTCTCTCTCTCACACAGACGGTATGTTGCTAGTCTCAGTATTTTTTATAAGTTCTATTATAGTATGTGTGCTTTAGACTTGTCTGATCTATTCCCTGATTCCTCTGTTCCAGCTCGTTTGACTCGTTCGTCTTGTGGTCTCTATCAATTCGCTGTTTTGATACTTCATTGTAATACAGCTTCCTATTCTAGTAGCTTATTTCCAAAAACTGCAGACTCGTGGAACTCTCTTCATGCCGACTGTTTTCCTCCATCTAATAGCCTTGGTCTTTGCAAGACTAAGGTCAATGGACATCTTGTATCTTTGCGATAATCATCTTTCGTTTTTGTTAGCTCTTTACAACAAGTGACTTCATGCATTGTCTGGAGCGATTTCCATTTTAAAAATGTAGTCATAAGTCATAAGATATTTTGAGTAGTAGAAGGCAGACATGTGAGTGCTGTATTGTATGCAGATAAGTTGGGTCGATTTGTTGCCCATCTGACTATAGCATCGTTTGATCGCCTTATTCCTGTGCTCGGGCGGTCGATAGACTTTCACTGGGCCCACGGTGTTTCTGAGCTAAGCTATGCCAATTGTATGGGGTATTATTTGTTGTTGTTATTATTATAACTTCTGGTCCATAGCGGTAGTTTGGTTTCTTTCTGAGATTTTGGTAGGGACTTAACATGGCTGATAAAGCTTCTCCTTGACTAGAGATATCCCGATATTATACAACTGATGATAGAGCAGCCGCTCTTAGCGCTATATAAGAGTTAGAGCTCCTGTAGTATCAGTCGGAAACAGCAGTTAGACAAGCTGTCAAACCTGTACCATCAACTTGTAGGAACGCGAGCTGTCCAGACTAGTTATGTGAGACATAGCGACAAGATTTTTTCACAAGTTAGTGAGAAAAATAGACGGCGTTCATTGCCCTAGTCAGGAAACAAGGCCAACCATTGGGTGTCTTTAAGGCGCCTCTGTTTTGGTACTTCTGCGCCTGGAAATGGCTTTAATCAGTGAAAGTCTTTTTAGTTCTTTAATCGTCCGGAAACGTTTGAGACGGGAAGACGGCACACTATAGAGTATTGGCATTTAATATGTTGCATATAGATACGAGTATGTTTGATACGATTCGAGAGTATGTTCTATATATGTATGTAGGTTCGGAAACGTTTGGTTTCTGCTATATGCACCATTAAAACAAATACTTAGCAACATTCTTTATTATAACATCTGAGCCGTGCGATGTGTGTGATAATGCACTTTTATTTCTACATATGGGATAGATGAACTCGATCCCTATGACAGGATAATAGGTAAAATATGTCTGGGCTTCATGTTGCCACATACACCATACAACACAATGAAAAAAATGACACCAAACAAATATTAAAGACATGCGGCTCAGAAGAAAGATCTGAGCTTTATGATAGTCAACGTGAAGGGTCCGATCGGTATCCTGCGAATATTAACCCTTTTTATTTCAGGTAACAGACAAAATACAGGTAAATAAATATTATCAGTACAAAGGAAGAAATTGGCATCAAAGGAAATTAGTAATTGAGCGCTATTACAAGATGGAACCCTAACCACTAAAAACGATTTCTTTAGCCCATATAGGGCATAACCTCGAAGTTATGCCATCGATTTTGCAACCATAGATAGTCGGTCAACATTATCGTCCGGGTGTCCCTACCTACCCACAGTTACACACAAGGTTGGTTTTTAATGTGGAGAAAATCCAGCTCCATGAAAAGTACCCCTGTATTCGGACTAGTGTTTGGATGATTTATCGGAATCGGAATCGGGAATCGAAAATTTTTTTATCTAATTTCCAATTATAAAATCAATTCTTTTTAATTTTCTTTGTCTAAAATTTGATTTTCCATTACTGGTATTAACATTTATCTAAACTACCAGTAAAACTGAAATCTATATATCATAATAACGACTTTAGCTAAAAATGGAGCCAGAGGAAATTGCACTGAAAAAACGGCACAGGTAAAATGACACGGGTAAAATGGCGCGAATGAATAAATAGTAAATATGGCACAAGTGAAAAATGTTGATGAAAATCTCACAATGTGTTTATCAAATCACTATATTTAATCAATTTCGAGGAAAAGATTAGAGAAAAATCTACACGTGTTAGAATGGAATCGGTAATTGTATCGGAATCGGGGAAAATATTGGAATCGTCCCATCACTAATTGGAACAAAAAGTAAAAATTGCCTTAATCTAGAAGTAATTCTCCTTCTCTGGCCGAGAAAAGATGAAGTGTAGTATCAGAACAAATAATAAACTTTGCTCGTAGTCAAAAGGCCAATGAATTTAGATATCGTTCGGGCGTTAAGCCTTAGGTAGATTGTCATTAATTTTGTTGTTTTTGATTCCGTTTCTTGAGTTCTTATTTTGTCCAGTTTGTAAAGGGCAATGAGTATCCTCCCAATAGTAGGTGAAAGCGGCTAGGTGGTTAACGATACGGACTGACAACCAGTTCGTTCCACAGAAACACTTTCGCTTAGAATGTTGGCAACCTTCACGTGGTCCAGCCCGTAAGTACCCGATGTCTTTCTACAAATAATTCTAACTAGAAAGATATCAAGGAAACCAATGCCAACAATAGAACCATCTGATTCATTATGAATGAATGAATCTTACCAGGGTACTGCCATAAAAAAGGACCGATATACCGTAAAAATGACAAAAGAAATTGACCACTTACCCTCTCCAAAACGATCACCGTGTCAAATTGATAATCTATGTTACAAAAAAAAAAAAGAAATGGCGACACTAATGACGTTAGAAAAGCGATCCGTGTCGCTTGGGTGGCGATAAGAGCGAGTACGCTTGCTGAGAGATGAATAGTTGGGTTTTATTTGTGTTATGGTCAAGCTTCTTGTTCTTCTTTTTTTATTTTTTTATCTCCCTCCCACAGCGGTAAGATGTGACACAAGATCGGAAAGTGGGAGTGAAAAGTCAGCGCCCTAGAGGACGAGCACTTTGGCCTACAAAAATGCCTAGGTAGTCCCGTCGGCATTCCCCGGTAGGGGCGCCTCAGGTGATTAGCAATAAATTAACTTCTCAAATGGTGAAAAGGCAAAGCCTGGGAGGGTGGACCTCCTAGAACTGAACAGGATAAACCCTAAAACCGGTTTAAGGGGTGTAGCATCCATCGGAACAGATACTACACTTTGATCGCAGCCAAAAAACTTCTTGTTCTTATTTTGTCCCGTTTATCAATGGCCATGAGTATTTTACCAAGGTATTACAATAAAGGGGCCGATATGCCGTAAAACACACACAAAAAAAACCCGCCCCTCTCAACCTCACTTCAAAATGATCACCGTGGCAAGTTGCTAGTTCACGTTACACACACACACACACACACACACACAAAGAAAAAATGGCGACACTAGTTAATGATTGTCAGAAAAGAGATCTGTGTCGCTTTGGTGGCGATGAAAGCGGGTACGCTTGCGAAAAGATTAATAGTTAGGCTTAATCTGTTTTATGTAAGACTTAGACTCCTGCGAATGTTTTTAATCCACTTTGAAACTCTTTCTTTCCCGCCTCCGGGGAGGGGGTAACAAAATACAAGTCCGCCCGTTAATGAATGGGCTGGCTTAATCGAAGGGGAGTCGCCCGCCGATGAATGGGATGGCTTAATTGGAGGGGAGCGAGCATTTAAATAATTGAAGCACACGATTGATGAGGCTAATCTCGGATCGTGATTTGATTTGAACTGGAGTCAAGAACGAAAACAGTGACGATCGTCTTTGTTGCACGCGACATTTGTGCCTCTTATGATGACATCGTGACGGGAACACCCTGCCTATCACAGGTCACTATTTTGACATTTTTTTCGATGACAACATAGCCGAAAGCTATATGATGGTTTAATATGAAACACCTGCTTTATCTAACGTATAATGGACATCTGCTTTATCTAACATATAAAATTATCTTGTCGGATTTCCAAACTTATACCCAAAGAGTAATATATATATATATATATATATATATATATATATATATATATATATATATATATATATATATATTGTATGTGTATTTAGGCAGCATTTTTTCATTCATGCAAGCATCATTAAAAACAACAGAAGTGTCTGGTTAGATTTTTTGTTTATCTTTTCAATTCTTCTAATGATTTTTTTTCGTGTTAAACTCAAACAAATTGATGAAAGATCCATATATGTTACCAACGTTTTCGATTCCTTCTCGAATCATCTTCCGGTGTTGATGGCAAAAATTGACTAAAAAGCTAGTGAAAGAATAGAATTTTTCAAATTTTTTTTTTCAACATAGTTCACTCCAAACAAGGCAGGCGGCAACTGTAGACGTGAGGGCTACTGAGAAAAAAGAAAAGGGAGAAGGTTGGGGGGATCAACCTAAATTGGGATCTGCGCAGCGAGATGTCTGTTTACATTAGTTTTAAATTTCTGCATGTCAGTACTGTCAGGGAAACAGGGAGCAGGGAGGGAGTTCCAGAGGCCAGCAGCACGAGGAAAGAAGCTATTTGAGTAGAAAGCTCTCCGGCATCGGGGGGCCTCCACAGTAAACGGATGTGATTTAGTTGATTGTCGAGTTGGTTTAGTGAATTTACGTCGAGGGGGCACCAGAGTAGCCAATTCATCGGAGGATAATCCATTGAAGTATTTGTAAAATAAGCACAAGGATGCTACATCGCCGCGATGGGACAGGGACTGGAGCTTGGTTGACAGTGAGGGACCTATTAGGTTGGCGACTCTTTTTTGGACCTTGTCAAGGAGGGAGAGACTAGTAGATGATGCACCAGCCCAGATGTGGCAACAATACTCCATGCATGGGCGGATGGTGGCTTTGTAGAGATACAGGATAATGTCAGGTGCGAGGAGTTTACTAGCACGGTCGACGGAGCCAACCTTCTTTGCGGCAGCTTTGGCAATGTCGTCAATGTATTTGTTCCAATTCATGTTACCTGTGAAGATTAGGCCGAGGAGATTGAATGATGAACTCTCAGGTAGGGTGTTATTTGCCATGGCAATCGGTGGTTGTAAAAGTGTCTTGTAGTTATTGAAGGAAAGGAGCTTTGTCTTTGCGGCATTAAACGTTACCAACCATTTATGACCCCAATCCACTACAACCTGAAGGTTATTTTCAGCCATTGCCTCGGATATGATCGCGTCTGTTTTGCCAACATGGCGAGAGTAAAGCGTGGTGTTGTCAGCAAATAAACCAATCTCAGACTCTATGTCATCAGGGAGATCGTTTATATAGATCAGGAGCAATAATGGTCCAAGGATTGATCCCTGGGGTACACCAGCAGTTATGTCATGTTGCTTAGATGAACGGCCATCGAGGAAAACCTGGATTTTTCTTTTGGTTAGGAAGGATCTAATTATATTAAGTAATTGCCCAGTAATACCGTATGAGCGTATTTTCAGGAGAAGCCTTTATGCCATACCTTGTCAAAGGCCTTGGATATATCAAGCGCTACTGCCGTAGCTTCTCCTACCTTGTCGAGTGTATGATACATGCGTTCAGATATGACCGTTAGGATGTCTGCAGTAGATCGTGCTTGTCTAAATCCATACTGGCGGTCAGAAAGAAGTTTAGCATTAACTAAGTGCCGTACTATCGCTAGATTGATTAAGGATTCAAAGATTTTTAGCAAATATCGGCAGTAGACTGATTGGGCGGTAGTTTTGAGGATAAATTCTATTCCCAGAATTCTTGTAGACTGGTACCACAGAGGCAATTTTCCAGCTATCGGAGAAGCAAGATTCAGCTAGGCATTTATTGTAGAGTTTGAAGAGGACAGGGGCCAGTTCAGCAGAGCATTTCTTTATTACTATTACAGGTATAAGATCAGGCCCACAAGCGTTGGAGGTGTCAAGGTTTTTTATGATTTCTTTGACCTGGGATGGAGTGATGACCAGGTTATCAAGTGTGGCTTCAGTATTTTGGGGAGGGGTTGGTTATCTGAGTCCAAAGTAGAGTTAGAAGCGAAATGCTGGGCAAGTAGTTCAGCCTTATCAGTGGCCGTGCAAACGACATCATTGTGGTTTGATAGTGGGGGAATCGTTGCATGAACTTTGTTCACAACACTATTGTAGATTTTCCAGAAATCACGAGTACCTAGTTTCTGTGACTGAATGCGTTTTTTGTTAACTCATTATACTTTCTCTTTGCGCTTATCACGGCCTTGCAATTATTTCTTGACTCTATAAATTTATGTCTATTAGTAGCTGACTTATGGCGGCCGAATTTACGGAATGCTTGTTGCCTCTCAGGAATGGCAGCTTCCGAGGTGAACCATTGGGGAGAGTGGGGCTTACAGGTCTAGAAGTGAGGCTTGTTGGTCTACTCGATCGAGGATGCGGGTCGGAAAGTTTGAGAGAAGGAGTGAGCTAAGGAGATACATTGGAGAGACGTGCACGTAAAAAGAATACTGACTGGGTGTATTTTCCCCACTTGACAATACATAGAACTTTATTCTCTTCCTTTCCCGTGCTAATTTATGCTGGTTATGGGGTTTAATACCAGGCCGCAAAGTTGAAGGTGATTTTGTAACGGCGTTCAAACCCTTCGACCGGTAGGAATTTGCACCTCTTACACTGCAGATTGAATAAGAATGAAACAGGTAGGTAATAATTTAAAATATTTATTATTTAAAATATTTATTTCAAATATTAAGAACAACAAAAAACGGTTAGTCAAAACATTTACTTATATTTCCTGTGATTTGGAATGAATATCTAAGTCGATGACATGGCGTGTGGATGCTGTGATATGGACCATTAGGAGTACAGCTCAGTTAGTATGAAAACAAAATGATGATGAGTACGGACTGAAGTCCAGGCTTTACTTGCTTGAAAATTTCCTTTTATCTTTTCTTTTTTCTTTGTTTTTTTATTGTTTATATACGAGCACTGAAGATAGCCACCCTAATGAAATAAATGCATAGGATATAGGAGCATTTTATAAATAAGTAAGCCGAAACTATTGTATGCTGGAAATAAAAACAGTTTTTTAATTGCCAAATGCTGTGAATCTGTTCTTCGTAACATTTGATGTGGTATAAATTAAATAAAAATATTTCATACCATAGCTCTGGCCTCACAATATTGAACTATTACAATTGCTTTATGTTATAAAATTTATATTACAAATATAAAAAGTATATATATATATACACACATATATATATATATATTAGTTTTTCTCTACATACGTATACGTTTCTATCCTTATGTGAATCGTCAGTGAAGAGAAGAATTATTCACACCGGACTCGAACCCTGGAACACAAGTTATATTTTAAACCCAAATTCCAACGTCTTTGCCCCCACGGTCGTTATCAACAACTCGGTAAATCAGCGATCCTATATAAAGGCAGCTGCCGTAAAGAGTTCGACTTTTGAAAAGGAACATTGCACTGAAGCCACCATATATATATATATATATATATATATATATATATATATATATATATATATATATATATATATATGTGTGTGTATGAAAAAGGAAAACAAAAAAAAATTGTTTATGTATTCATCAACGTTTCATCTTTATTACAATAAATTCCTCAGGATGATTTGCCTGAAGAAAAAATGATACAAATATAAATTCGTTTTGCCTGCAGGCTCAGAACAGCGGCCGATTTTAAGCAAGGAAATCAAATGTGAGAAAGCACGTGGATGGCGGTTGTGGTAGAAGTTAGAGTATAGGGTCGTTAGGAGGGGGTAGAGGTGAGCGATATGCTAGTTTAATCAATTTATTAATTCAGCCTTGAAAGAAACAAGCCGCGGGGTCAAAAGGGGTTACTAGGTCATGTGAGGATAGTGTTGGGGATGATATTTGTAAGCATATGAGCATATGCATACGCAATATGCATATATGGGGATGATGGAGGGAGAAGGGCGAATCCCGAGTTAGCACGTAAGCGGGTGTCCACATTTGACATCATATACATATGTGTGAGAACAAACGCATATTCACATTGACACAACAGATAAATGAGCATACAAATGTAAAAATTCTTTGCCACGTTATGAAACCAAAAAAGAAAGAAAGGAGGAAAAAAGAAAATATAATTTCTATATTGATGTATTCAGGTGAAAAGTTTTAAACCAAAAGTTATGAGAAAAAAATGAAAGTGTGGCTCTGTTTTTATTTGATTGGTGGTTGGAGAGTAAAGCATTAAACGACAAAAAAGAAAGATGGAAAATATTATCTATTAGTTTATTTATTTATGTGTGAATGTATTTATTTTTTCTTATTTATTTAATTATTTGTTTATCATTAATTATTAAATTATTTGTAAGCATATGAGCATATGCATACGCAATATGCATATATGTGTCGATATAAATCATATATATAGGTGTATGCCTATACATCACGTGTGGAACAACACACTTACTTGATAATACAGTCGGAGAAATTGAACCGTGAGGTGTTAAGAGAGAAAAGGGAAAGGATATATTTAATTATATTTATCAAAAATATTTTAATGATAGTGTATTTAATATTATTTACTTATTTGCTTATACATGTGAGTGAACACACACACATATATATATATATATATATATATATATATATATATATATATATGTACGAGAAAAACAGACAGCATAATATATGAAAGTAATTTACTGAAAACATATGATTTATATAGACATTGTGCGAGATGTATATAGAGAAATGTGATATAGAGTGACTAGCCTGTATCTGACTTTAAATTTTGTTCGGATATAATGTGTTTGCTGATTCCCGGAGATAAATTATAGAAACCATTACGTTGTTTGATGGTGTTGAAGTTTTTGATGAGTGCTGCTTCAAGGAGTCTGTGTCAAGATTTATTTGATATGAAATTCATTATTTTAGTCTGCTCAAAGTTAAATGCGTGGTCGTGTTGTGCAGCGTGAGCGAAAAGCGCATTAAGGAAGTTGCTGTTTTTAACGTCTCTTTTGTGTTCACCAAGCCTTTTCCTCAGTTCTCATTGAGTCTCTCCTACATATATTTGATGAAAATTATTACATGGGACAATGTATATACCATATATGTTGATTGTTTACATGGGTGTTTTGCAAAGTTTATTGTTTGTTTTATAGTTGGTGATGTGGTTTGTATTGTAGGAATTCCTAGTTTATTAAGTGTGATGCAAATTATTCTGTTATTGCAATGAGTGGATAAAAGAAGATGTCTATTTATGAAATAATATTTTATTCCTATCTTTATATATATATATATATATATATATATATATATATATATATATATATATATATATATATATATGTATATATATATATAACTTTGTTTATACAAAATAACTTTTATTATTTGTAATGTAAACTCGTTGTAATATTCTAGTTATATTTACTAATACATAAAACAGCTTGAACCATAAATATGTGTAGCATCTTATAAAAGATTTATCATACCAAGATAATTAGTAGCATATAATTAATTTCTATTTCATTCCTCTAACATCTGCTACACTCCCTTTTTAAGAGACCGTCTTAAACGGTTGTATTCCTTTTTTTTTAAATTCCAATGTCCAATAGTTTTTTTCGATGCTTGTGTATTATGGCAACGAACCAAATTTTTGTCCTTATTTTTAGAAGTGTGAATCGAAAGGGGAGATAATTAGAAATTTTTTTCGGAAGGGGAGATAATTCAAACTGTCTTAATTTTTTTTTTAATTTTCCGAAAATTTATGTCAATACGTTAAATCTTCAATATATTCTATATCTAACTAGAAATAAGGCAAAGTTAGTAGATTTTTTTGCAATTGTACCCAGTGTAAATAAATATGTACTATATATGGGAAGTATTCTTTCCCAGATAGTTGAATTGTACCCAGTGTAAAATTAAAAAAAATAAATTTATATTTTTATATTCTATTTGATGTTAAATCTAATTTATTTCCATTTTAATACTGTTTCTTAATGTATTTTATTACAAAAATACTGTTTTTTAATGTATCTTCTTACAAATTCTCTTGCTTCTCCATTTGTGTTATGGTTTCCCGTAAGAAAAATAAATCGAAAAATCGAATTATCTCCCTTTTCGATTCACTCTTCTAGAAATAAGGAAGGACATTTTGTTCGTTGCCATAATGCAAGAGACACTGTTTTTTTCTCAACGCGTATGTTAGTGTTATCACGTTTTAATAAATAAATTGATTAATTAATTAATCAAATTTATTAACCTTCAAACTATACTGTGTATTATTCCCCTAAACTTTATAATTAATTTTTCGTTTTTGCTTCGTTTTGTCAGTTTTGGTTCCGCTAGTTATCTCCCGTGAGCAAACAAAACTAGTTTTTTTTTCACATGCATCTTCATCCCTGCAACTTTAATTGATAAATAAATAATAAAGAGAAAGCTTTTTTGATTAATATAAACTAATTTATTTGATTTATTATTATATGTTTCTTCTATATAATTTTAAATAATCTATTTTATTTTAGTGCAACTAAATTTTATTTTCCTAGCAAGTATTTCCACAATTCTATCTTATTATATCATAACTGATATTGTAAACATTGTGGGATATTTTATTATTATTATCGCCATTCCCAATATCACTATCTAGTTAATAAATTTAAAATTAATATGTTATATTTGTTTACCACTTTTAGGTTAGCACATAACACGTAATGTTACCCTCATATAATGTTTAGTTATATTTGTATTCATTGAATTGTTTTTTTTATATATGTATTCTTTATGAGCAAATTTAAGTCAAATTGATATATTTGTTAAGTATACTCCAGTTACCTCATCCATCCAACCTTACTTATAATCTTTATAGTAAGAATCATTGTAATAATAATAAAGATGATTATTATTATTATTATTATTATTATTATTATTATTATTATTATTATTATTATTATTATTTGTACTCACTAGGAGTGTTGAATAATGGTCCTATTGGAATGGACGTATCTGTTAGAAATCGTTGGTTTGACTTGCGCGAATTAACGGGGGTGGACACGGCAATTGAGTGCAGAATAGGGCCTGTTTTCACAGTAAAAGAAACACAGACGTGACGAGTTCAGCTTGTGACGAGACCCCTGATCAAGGGTCAGGGTGCACCTGCGAGAGGTGCTGTGACGTCACAGGCCTTTGCGTGGGAGACAGAGGGATTCGTGACGTCACTCGTTCTTCCTGAGAAGCGAGTTTTTAGCCAGTCTGGGTTTTGGAGGCGAACCGATGAGACGTGATTGTTACCATGTAAACTACAACAGATAAGGGTAATATTTCCCTAAGAAAATACAGGCGAGAGATATCCTTCCTCCCTCCATGAATGGTTAAGGAAATGATTGTCAAGTAACTACGATAAAGTAGTGATTTGCTCTCTCTCTCTCTCTCTCTCGACGTAGTGAATATCTCCCAGCTGATTAAATAACTAACGCTTGTAATAAAAAGAATTGAAAGTAAAAAGATTGTTGTTTGGTGAGTCGGTCAGGAAGTTTTTGTTACAGACAGCGGACGGCGTGGTTCACGACAGGAAGGAAAGAAGAAAGAATTCATCCACTACACGACATCGAGACGCCGACCCTCTACACGGCGAGGGAGAAAACTAAAGGTATGCAAACAATATATGAACTATGTGATTTATGATGTTTTAAAAATGACGAGTATTAGATGTGAACTGCGAAACGAGTAAAGCCGCGGCCCAAGTAGAGGGTTATGCAACAGGAGTTCTCACATAGATCATCGTCAGTGATTGCTCACCGACAACAACCAGTGGTATTTCCTGGAGTCTGAGTGACAACAAGCCTCCCCAGATTTCCAGTATTCTTCACCTCTTTTCGATAACGATGCGGTATCGCAACAACCTCTTACCATTGATTTCTCGCTGGTAAGGACAATTAATCTTCTCTTGGATTTGGGTGACAATAAGCTTCCGGAAGGTCCCAGCATTCTCCGCACTTTTCCAGTGGAGGTCTGGTGTGTGCTGTCCCTTCTCGGTCTTCTCATCCTCCTCGACCCTTTACAAATATTTTGTCTGGTGTCAGCCTAGGCCGGCACCATTTAAAACAAAAATGTTTTTAATTAATTTTTTTTATTTTTGTTTATTTTTTATTTTTTATTTTTTTTTATTATTATTATTATTATTATTATTATTATTATTATTATTATTATTATTATTATTATTAGTAGTATTAGTAGTAGTAGTAGTAGTAGTAGTAGTAGTAGTAGTAGTATTCTTTTTATTACATTAAATGTACCGTCATTTTTGCTGTGATAATAATAATAATTTATTATTATTACTATTATTATTATTATTATTTACTCACTAGGAGTTATCACACTGGTCATCGTCAGTGATCGCCCACTGCCGACAACCTGTGGTATTCCCTGGAGTCTGAGTGACAACAAGTCTCCTCAGACTTCCAGTATGCTCCACCTCTTTTCGTTCATCAGCGCTGATGACCTTGCGGTAATCGCAACAGCCACCTACCAACGATTTCCCGCTGATAAGGGCCATTGGTCCCCTCTAGGGCCCGAGTGGCAACAAGCCTTCCCAAGGTCCCAGAGCTGTCCGCGCTCTTCCAGTGGAGGTCTAGTTTGCGCTTTCCCTCCTCGACCCTCTGTCCATAATTTTCGTGGCGTCAGCCTATGCTTGCGCCTCTCTCGTGCGGTTGTATTTTCCCCGGTTCTGTTGTTTTGTGCTTCCATGTGTTTGTTCTCCATTCGTTGCTTATGTGGGTTGGTTTCCGCATTCGAGGACATTTCTCAGGATTGTAGCTGTTTTGATCATTACTGTCCTTTGTATGGTCTCAGTTATCCCTTTGATTCCTATTTCTCCTAGTCTTTTCTCCATGTTTTTGGGGACTGTTCCTAGTGCTCCTATGATTATTGGTGTTATACTGACTTTCTTCATGTTCCATATTCCTTTCAATTCTCTGGCAAGTTCAGTATATTTGCTTCTTTTTTCCGTCTCTTTGATCTTCACTCTGTGGTCTGCTGGAACGGCAAAGTCCACGATTTTGCAGGATTTTTCTTTCTTGTTGATTATTATCATATCCGGTCTCCTTGCTGTTATGGGGTTGTCTGTTTGTACATTCATATCCCATATGATTTTGTGTTTTTCGTTTTCTAGTACAGTTTCTGGTTTGTGTTTGTACCGTTTTTTTGCATATGCGAAATTCAGTTGTTTGCACATTTCCCGGTATACTTCTTTCCCCACGCTGTCATGTCTGTTCTTGTATTCCCTTTGTGCTAGCTTGCTGCATTCACTTATTATGTGATTTATCGTTTCGTCTCTTTGTCCACACAATCGGCATTTGCTGTTTTCCTGGGTTTTATCTATCTTTGCTTTAATAAAGTTTGTCCTAATCGCATTGTTCTGTGCGGCCGTCAGCAGAGATTCCGTTTCTCTGTTCAGGTGTCCTTTTCTTAGCCATGCCCAGCTGTTTTCATTGGCTTCATCGCTTGTGAGTCTTATAAAGCGTCCATGTAGTTGTTTTTCTTCCCACTTTTCCTTTCTTGTCTTTTTGTTTCTGGGTTCAGTGCTTCCGGAGTTGTTTGTTGGGCTGGTGTCTCTTGCTGTGGTGATCAGTCTTTCCGTGTTCTGGGTTACATATTTCTCCAGCTCTTTTTTGGTGTCTTCCACACAGTCTTCTATACTTACCAGTCCTCTACCTCCTTCATTTCTCTTCATGTAGAGTCTGTCCGTATCGTCTTTTGGGTGCAATGCATTGTGCATAGTCATTAGTTTTCTAGTCCTTTGGTCAAGGTGCCTGAGTTCTTCTTTGGTCCAGCCTATGAATGGTCCAGGGTATCTTATTAGTGATACAGCCCATGTGTTTATCCCTTTTACTAGGTTTCTGCTATATAGTTTAGTTTCTAAGAGTTTCCTTGTTCTTCGTAGATATTCTTTTCACATCTTCTCTTTCATTTCTGTATATTTGATTGTGTCTGCTTCCAGAACTCCCAGGTATTTATAACTCTCTTGTTCTCCTAGCGCCCTCATCTCCTCTTGGTTGGGGAGTTCTATACCTTCTGTCGTCTCCAGTTTTCCTCTTTTGATCTCTAGCAGTGCACATTTTTCTATTCCAAACTCCATTTGGATATCCTGGCTGAATATCCTGGTTGTGTTTATCAGCTTTTCCAGTTCTTTTTTGTTTTTTGCAAACAGTTTAAGGTCATCCATGTACATCAGGTGGTTTATTCTTTGTTCTGTATCCGTAAACCTGTATCCGGCATCAAACTTTCTGAGTATGTAGTTGAGTGGCATCATGGCTATTATAAACAGTAGTGGTGATAAAGAGTCTCCTTGAAAAATGCCTCTCTGTATTTTTATCTCAGACAGGTATTGTCCTCCGGCTGTCAGTTTTAGTCTCCATGTTTCCATTGTTTTCTGGGTGAGATTAATAGTCCTGTCTGGTATCTTGTATATTTTTAAGCATTCAATTATCCATGTTTGGGGGATTCTGTCGTAGGCTTTCTTGTAGTCAATCCATGCCATGGTTATGTTCTTTTGTCTGCTCTTCACCTCCTTCAGGGTCTTTTGATCAATGTATAGTAGATCATGTGCCCCTCTTTGTCCTTTCCGGCATCCTTTTTGTTCCTCGGGGAGCAGTCCACGTTTGTCCAGGGATTGGTAGATTTGTTCTCTCAGTTGTGCTGTGAGAATTTTCCACATTATTGGTAGTTGCTGGGGGTCGTTTCCTTTTTGGGGTCTTTTTGTATTAGTGTTTTTCTTCCTTCCGTCATCCATTCTGGTACGTCTGTTTTACGGATACATCCACTCAGTTATTATTATTATTATTATTATTATTATTATTATTATTATTATTATTATTATTATTATTATTGTTGTTGTTGTTGTTGTTGTTGTTGCCGTACATTTTATCATGTACTCTACTAAGCTATGTGAATTACTGGGAAATTTGACTCAAAATATCATAATTTTTCATTGAAGATAACATAAATAATATTACATTTCCCGACTCCGATATTACGTATTCCTATGTAAATGCTATAGTATGCGTATCTGTTATTCAGAAGTTGAGTAATTTTATTTTTTTACATACACACGCACACACACCAAATCATGCTGTCAATCGCATAATATCTGACCCACTTATATTTAATATTATATTTCTTTTTATTTTTCGAACATAATCCCCCCCCTTTTTTTTTTAAATTTTGAGCATTTTTATTTTTCATTTTATTTTTAGATTTTGTAAATTTTCAGTGTCCCCTAAACTTTAACACTGTGCTTTTTTCTTTCCTTTTTCTTTCCTTTTCTATTTACAATTTTTCTCGCTCTATACGTGTTGCATCATGCTTACAACAATGCCGTTTGGAGGCATATATATTGAATATACATATATTCAATTTTGACTAGACAGTATTCTTGAAATGGCCTCTTTTCAGAATTTTGTGCGAAATGCACGTTGGACACGTGTCCATGATTCAGAGTTTGAAACTTCAAGGACGCAAAACTCTTTTTTTGGTTGAGTGAACGCCATTACTGGGCCTGAAAAGATATGAAATAATCATTAGGATTGCAAAAAAAACTTAATGAACTTAGCTTTAAAATGGTACTAGTTTCATCTTACTACCATTCATAGTCCAGCAGATATGAGGACTTTAAATATTCCCAAGACTTTTGAAACACCTTGTATAATAACGTTGTAAAGTATGTAACTTTACGTTTGTTTATTTTCATTTTCTTTTCTATCCCCAATATTGAGCATATTTTTTTATCGCATTAGAAATTAATATACAATAATTATTTCATAATACTTGAGAAAAATATATATATTGAGAGAGAGAAAGGGGGAAGGAGGGGAAGAGTGAAAAAGAGAAAGTCAACATTTAAATCATGAAATGATTCTAAATGAAATGACAAGACGAAAAAAAGACGATTTATTAGAGGCTTCCCTTTCCTTTGTGATAAAGTGTTAGCAATGAGAGATTAACGTCGAAGATTAATATGCATATATATATATATATATATATATATATATATATATATATATATTTCGAATCGTGTGACCGGTGGTGAATAGTCGTACTTCTATGCTGATGAGTCTTGATTGAAAAGAGACGAAACGTATACGTCCATAGATAAAAATAAACAATAACAAATATTTTATATTTGAAGCTCCTCGTTAAAAAGTAGAGCACTGTAAAATGGTAGTAGTAACACAGCGTAGCGTCACTTGCTTTATATGCATCGTTCCTTCGCTTATAGAAGTTTGAATGCCTGTACGCTTCGCCGCCGTTAATGTGTTAAAATTATCATTGTTTATAAACTGTTCAGAACTGGCCTAGCGGTTAGCGACGTTGAACTGGGTTGAAAAATACTTGTAGTCCAGGGTTTCGAATCGTGTGACCGGTGGTGAATAGTCGTACTTCTATATATATATATATATATATATATATATATATATATATATATATATATATATATATATTTGTTATTGTTTATTATCTATGTACGTATACGTTTCGTCCTTAATAATCGGGACTCATCAGCATAGAGATATGACTATTCACTACCGGTCATGCGATTCGAAACCCCGGATTACGAGTGTGTGTGTGTGTGTGTGTCGTTTTCATTGTTAAATGCATGTGTCAATTTAATCTGCAATTACGACAAAATGCTGTCATGGCTTTCTTTATATGGTAAACAGTTAACGAGGCGCGCCTCTTTCGTTTACAGAAGCGAGATAAAAATGGCGCGTTGTCACGTCAGCATATGAAGGTAATGTTTCCCAATATTTATGATGGTTTTCAACTTTGAGAGTTTAACTTTTTACAGAAAATATGTTGTTTCTGTTGTTATTTTTTTAAAACTTGTATTTACCCCAGACAAGGTGCATTGCCACTGAGACGTAAGGGGATACTGTAGATTAGGTGCCAGAAATTAAAAGGGGCATTCTAAGTGAGGAGTTGTGCAGCGAGATATTTGTTCACATTACATTTAAATTTCAACAAGGGAAACAGTGAGAAGGGAGGGAGTTCCAAAGGCTGGCAGCTCAAGGAAAGAAACTATTAGAGTAGAAAGCCCTCCGACATCTGGGGACCTCCACAGTGAATGGTTGTTTTGGTCGGGTTTATCTATGCCGAGAGGGAACCAGAGCAGCAAGTTCATCGGAGCACATTCCATTGAAGTACTTGAAAAAAAACACAGGGATGCAACATTACGACGATGTGCAACAGTTCATGGTTGGGCTTTTAAGCCTTTCATATTTCTTTTTTTGTTGTTGCTGCATTTGATGGAAATAGGGGGCCAGGATCTTTTGTCTCAAGGCATGATGGCTGACCCTGGTTGGCTTCTGTATTGGCTGGAGCACCATTTCCAGGGGCTGGAGCTTGGTGGTGGAACCTATTAGATTAGCGATTTTCTTTGGACCCTGTGTAAGAGAGAAAAACTAGTGGATGATGCACCAGCCCAGATGTGACAACAATACTTCATGCATGGTAGGGTGTTATTAGCTATGGTAATCGGTGGTGGATAAGGTTTCTTGTAGTTGTTAAAGGAAAGGAGCTTTGTCTTAGTGGCATTAAATGTTACCATCGATTTATGTCCCCATTAAACTACAGACTGGGGGACATTTTCTAAAGATTTAGCCATTGCCTTGGATATGTGCCCGTCTGCTTTTCCCGCATGTCGAGAGTAGAGCGTGGTGTCATCAGCAAATATACCCATCTCAGACTCAATTCCATCAGCGAGGTCGTTTATGAAAATCAGGAACAAAAGAGGTTCAAGGATCGATCCCTGCGGCACACTCGCATTTATGTAATGTTGGATCTTAGATGAACGGCCATCGAGGACAACCGGAATCTTTCTTTTGGGTAGGAAGAATCTAATTATATTAAGTATTCGTCCTGAAATACAACACGAATTTATTTTCATGAAAAGACCTTCATGCCAGACCTTGTCAAAGGCTTTGGACATATCAAGCGCTATCGCCATAGTGTATGGTATATGCGTTAAGAGATGACCGTTAGAATATTAGCAGTAGACCGTGCTTGCCTAAATCTATACTGATGGTTAGAAAGACACTTAGCACTATTGGTTGATTGGTTAAACACGCAAAGTTTGGGCGAAGAGCGGAAGTAGACTGATAGGGCGATAATTATGAGGGTCAGTTCTATATCCAGAGTCTTGAAGACTGGTACCACACAGGCAATTTTCCAGCTATCAGGGAAGCAAGATTCGTAAAGCATTTGTTGTAGAGTTTTGAGAGGATAGGAGCCAGCTCAGCAGAACATTTCTTTATTACTATTACTGCGATAAGATCAGACCCACATTTCGGAGGTGTCAAAGTTTTTGTGATATCCCGGACATGAAAAGGGGTGATGATCACGTCATCAAGTCTGCAATGGAAAATTTAGAAGGGAGTAGCCTGCAGAGTACAAAGTAGAGTTCATGACGAACCGCTGGGCAAATAGTTCAGCCTCATCAGTTGCCGTGTTGTTGGATAGCGACGAAATTGTTGATTGCCCTTTTGTTCACGACACTATTATAGATTTTCTAGAAATCGAAAGTTCCTAGTTCCTATGGCTCAATGCGTTTTCTCGTCATCTCGTTTTACTTTACTGCGGATATTATAATTTTACGATAATTTCTTGATGCTACAAATTTCTGTCTAGATTTAGTTGACTTGTGGCGGTTGAATTGACGGAATGCTTGCTGCCTCTGAGCAATAGGAGCTGCACAGTTTGAGGGGAACCATTGGGGAGAGTAGGGCTTTCTATAAGATTTCCTGGATGTATTGGTAGCGAAAATTCCCATCGAGCTACCTTATATCAATCTACTGTAAACCTACGTTTACTGGACTATATACCTGCGGGGATTCATTTTGTCCTAACAAGCAAAAGTTAAACTTAATTTGGACCCCAACACACTGAGCCCTTATGATTTGTTCAAACTCAAAATTGGACGAAGAAATAAAAACTATTACGAATACTTTGTCGAATAATGGCTATCATCTAGACGTGATTCGGTCAGTCATCAAAAGTAAAAAAAGACTGATTTTTCCGAAATAAAAATAAATACGGTGACTAAATGTCCGATTTACATTCGTTTACCTTAGTTAGGTACAGTTAGTGAGAAATTCGCCAAGTAAATCAGCTCAAGAGTTGAACATTGCTATTTTGCTTCGAATGTGTGTGTTGTGTTCGCTACAAAAACTTTATTGGCGTCCTCTCGAAAAGACGTTTTAGGCCGCCCTACCACCATAAGAATAATGTAATTTATCACTTTAAATGACGTTGTACTGCCGACTACGTGGGTAGTCTGGTCTATCTGTAAAAGAAAGCTTCTTGAAAACTAAAATTCTGATGCTCCAATAACTGCCAACTTCACCTCTTTCTATCTGTACTTCACTCTGCTCACTGAACAACACGTCTCTTCAATCCAAAGAGTACAGTTCTTATACTGATCAATCCACCCCCTATGCAAACTGACTCCTACCAGAGCCATCTAGCGGTTAGAGACTCCAAACAGCCAATTTGCAAAGGGGTATAACTCAATTGGCGACTAAACCATACGACTCCTTGATCTTCAAGATCCATAATTGGTTTCATAATCCGCCATCCACGTCGGCCGTCTTCATTCATGTTGCGACCTTAGTACGGGTTCTTCTTGGGGGACTTCAACTACCTCTTCGTCTGATGGTAAGGAAACTCTCCGTATATATAATATGTGGCGAGGCACTCCGTTAACTGACACGTTGTTTTCAGATAGTATATCAGTTACTGTTCCTCTTCCCCAGCGGGTTGTACATCTGACGTTGGATGGTTTCACCTACACCTCCTCACCCACCGTGATTTTTGCTTGCCCCTGTTCCACTCTCATCGTCATTGCCAGTGGATGCCGCCATTCATACGTGAAGATAGATTGATGTGACACTGACGTTTCGTCTGGACCAGCCTTCGGTGCCATGTTATACAAAAAGACCGCTTCTTAGAGCGAAATTTGGCTTTTGCTACCACAGCTTTTATAGTTTGATGGTGTCTCTCTATGATTTCATTACCGCTTGGGCGGTACGCTGATCTGAAATATTGCCTAACACCCCACTTATCACATAGCTCTCTAAAGACCTCCGAGCGGAAGGACATCCCATTGTCCATTAGGACCTCTTCTACTGGCCCCCTCTTCATAAAATCCTCCTCTTCTGCTGTTTTTGTTTTAATTTTTCGCCATATTGCAACTCTCCCATGTCCACAGTTAATCATAGTTAAATACAGTTCATGGCTATAATGCGTGATATCAATGGCCAGTCGCCTCCAATTGTCTGTTACATGCAGCTCTCCTTTTTCATGCTTGGATGGCGCAGGGTCAATGAACTGACACTCCCTACAGTGTTTAACTACATCCTGAACATCTTCCATTGCGATGTTTGGATTCACTTTTCTTGCCAGATATAACGTCCTCTCCTTACCAAAATTATGCATATAATGCAGGTGCTTCATTCTATATACTATACAGCGCACAGGATCCACATCTTTCTTCTCTTGTAGCCAAGCCTGCTTCACTCTGGTCAGCACGTCTGCCTTGTTTTTCTGTGATGGAACCAATGTGCCGGTTACTCTCAGTTGACTTCTCTGATTAATGTGCGTGTTGTGTTTTCTACAAAACCTTTATTGTCGCCCTCTTGTAAAGACATTTGACCCCCCCCACACCACCACCATAAATAATGTAATTTGTCATTTTAAATGTAGTTGCAGTGCTGACTACGTGGGTAGGACGACGTTAAGATTGGATAGTACAGTCCAACAACACATTCCGAATAAGATTAGGATAAAAGTGAGTGATGCTGATGATGATGATGATGAGGAGGAGGAGGAGGAGGAGGAGGAAGAGGGGGTGGAGGGGGGTACGAATTGTAATCCAGGCTTTGCTTGCCGTTTTTTTTTGTTTACTTTTTTATATAAGAGCACTGAAGATATCCACACCAGGAAATAAATGCATAGGATACCGAAGCATTTTACAAATATCTTGGTGTAAAGCCGAAACAATTGTATGCTGAAAATAAAAACAGTTTTTTTTTTGTGAAATGATATTAATCTATCCTTCCTAACTTTTGACATCGTTTAAAATTAAATAAAAATATTTTATACACTAGCTATAGTGTCAGACTTTTGCCCCTCCCCTATATCCACTATCGGCCACGCTCGATTTTGACACATTTGACCCAGCCCCTATCTCTTTCCCTGAGCTAAAAATAGAAATAAAAATTAACAATTTCCCTTTGAACTGTGTAAACTGCTGCTGATAACGGGTTAACCAAAATCGCATTTTTTAATTTTTGCCTTTTTCATCCACAGCCATGCCAAAACTCGAACGTTTAGAGGCAAATCAAAATTAATAACTGTATGATTTTCTGCATTTTTCCTCATCCTGAGGAAGTCTACAATAAAGGCGAAACGTTGATGAATACATAAATAATATAGCTTTTGGCTTTCCTTTTTCATTTTCCATTACGTCGGATCATTATATCCTCATTTTTATTCATGTATATATATATATATATATATATATATATATATATATATATATATATATATATATATATATATATATATATATTTGGATTCTATAGACTATGAGAAATTAATCAAAAACCATAATTTTCATTGGTTTTTAATTCTTTATTTCTGTATTTCGATAGGTTTGTTTACATCTCTCATTTCACATAAAAATCTAATTTATTTAAATTTCATATTTATTCCTGTCTCTTACGCGCGTTTCATGGCAAAAAGCGTATTATATATATATATATATATATATATATATATATATATATATATATATAATACGCTTTTTAGAGAGAGAGAGAGAGAGAGACAGACAGACAGACAGACAGACAGACAGAGACAGAGAGACAGAGAGACAGAGAGACAGAGAGTTTATTTTCTCCGATCTTCGGGCGGACATCAAAATGTAGTATGTGTTCTGTCTTCAGTCAAAGGAAGAGAAATCTTCATAGACCGAAGCAAGTTAATTTTTTGTTCTCAACCTAAAATGATCGTTCCTGGGCTGCTGGTTTTATTTATTCATCTAAAAAACAGACCTTGTGTCAAACTTTGCTCTCGCGTGAAGGCATGTAATTACAAATGAACAGTGCTTTTAATGTCTTTATATGACATCTTGTCATTAATAT